>OZ020263.1:11853180-12249086 GCA_963971285.1 Astropecten irregularis
TTTTCTTTTTTCGTCCTTTTTTTTCCCTATTATATCTTTACCTTGAAATTTGAAGAAGAAGAAAAAAGGGTGACTGGACAACTCTTGACATTTCACATTATTCACTCCGACTGTTTTTTAGCTTGGATGTAGGGTTACCATGGCAATGCCTTTTAGAATGCATTATGAGAATGTACAAAAGCTGAGGACAGCCGTTGCCGCGGCTTAACAAACCAAGACAGAAATGTTCACAGATTTATGTATAACTTACAGTGTATAACGGCGGTAATGGTAGAAACATACTGTAAAAATGTTTCTGCACGAAAGGCTGTATTTACAATGTGGCCCTTTTTAAATTGTAGCTACATGTATGAGATCTCAGTATCTAGGCATCCTGGGGTCGATTTCACGAAGCCCTGCGATCGATCGTAACTTGAGTTACGACGGATAACACATTGTAGGGGCCTATCCCACATAGGGCATCAATGCATCAAAATGTCATACGATTGATAGTAAGTTACGAAGAGTTTGGTGAAATCGACCCCTGTTCACATTAGTAAAAGTACAGTAGTACGCTCTCCCCACGAAAAATGCCAATAAAGGAAGTGTTCCATATTGCTAAGCGCTGGCTGATCACTATGGGTTTGTGCAGTATGTGCTATCTGGGCCTTGTTGTGAAAGCTGTCAGAGAGCTTGAGCAAGTCTAACTTCAAGCTTAGTTTTTTTTTTTTTTTGTGTTCCCGTGCGTGACAGTTGTCGGCATTTTAGTCGAGGCGTGTCCGTCACAATTTGTCGCGATTTTAACGTCGGGGGCCGGGAGGCATGTCATCCGAAGACGAGTTCTAAGGCATGCAACCTTGCCCCTCTAATCTTGTCCTACTCTGCTTTTACCATTCAGCTGCGGCACTAACGACGGGACCCTCCCCCGAGCTCCTAGCTCAAGCACCTTCGCCCATGTCATGGATGTCAACCCTAAACTCTCTCTGACATTTTGTTGAAACCGAGCGATGCCCGCACGCCCTGCATGCCTAATGCAGCCTGTACATAACATGTAAAGACTCCCCTGGCCTCTACCTACCTATACATGTACCCACCCTGGCTCTAGTGCACCTCAGATGCCAATTTCATAGAGCTGCTTTGCACAAACATTCGCTAAACATGACATTTCTGTCTTAGTAAAAACAGGATTAACAAACAAATTCCCGTGTGTTGTGTATCACTTGTGATTGTTCTCTGGCTGTTGTTCGCCTACCATGAATATTAATATTAAAAAGGTATAGATAATTCACAAGATGTACAAAATGCATTGATAACGATTGCCTATATCAGCATACTGTATGTACACACAGGTACTATAGTTGTAGAAGTTGAAAAAGCAAAAGTACATGCATGTTTGTAACGCCTCTGTATTTTATCTCATTTTTTCTCTCTCTACCCACGTTTATCATAATTTTTTCCAAACCATGTTTCTCACCAGCAATCTGATTGCCAGATTGCATTCAAAATTTGATCACTTTTGAAGGGTGCCTTCCAATCTATAACTTTGTTATCGCGTTACCGTTTGAGTATCAAACGTTTGTGGTTATAATGCATGGCCTAGCCACAACGTAGTGACAGGTTTATGGCTTACAAGTGTCAATAACTATTCCGGTGAAAGAGCGTGCGGTTTTTGAGAGGCCGGAGACGTAGATTAAGCTGAACCTGGTGTTGTAGACGGGCTGGGCATGCTAACTACACACCGCTGGCTCTTAACATGTATACGTACCTCCTTCTTACTTCCCGAGGGAGCTATACGCTTAGCATCACAAACCTGTTACACGTACACAAGCTCATCCTTCAAAGTCTGCCCGGAATTCAGACCCACTACATTTTACTGTCCAATACTTGTGTAGTGTATTATATGCTGTTTATGTGACCGCGTTTGACTGAGGCTTTCGTGGTCACCTGATGAAAAAGGCGTCCTCCAATTGGTCAATGCCGACAGTTTGATTGACAGGCCGGATGGGTCCATACCTAACGTTCATACGAGAACTTTTTTAGGGTCCGGATGTCAGAGTACAAACACGGAGTGAGGAAAGTGAAATGGCGTGGCCTCGCCCACTGATACAGACAGAAGAAACTGAATCTTCAGCTGTGTCGTCTTTTACAGCGAAAACTAAAAACAAACCTTTGCCAGCTTGTACTCAGTTACCCTGCTTACATACAATAGCGCTCCGCACTAATGACGTCACAAAATCCCCGGCTGTCAGACAAACATTGTCTTACATGCGTAGTGTACATGGACGCGCACACGCACACGTTTGCATGGTTGCAATGTTTGTCTGAGATCCGGTGCTATCTTTAGCGTAAGTGCGGAGCGCTAAATTGTAAAAACTCAAGAATTTGTCATCTCATATACTGATTTGAACACATCAGTCAATTTGCGGTTAAACTGACAAATAATATTCATGCTGCAGTTTGTGCTTGCTGCTATACAGTGGGACGTCACTATAACGAATACCACTATACCGAACATTTGCCTATACAGAACATCGTCCATGGCTCCCAATTTTTGCGTACAATGTATATGGACCAGCAGCCGATTTCGCTTAACTTATGCAACATTTCCCGCCTTTGGTTGCACAAGTTATGCCTGTTTCACGAAACTTACGCAACATTTATACATTGTGTACATGTAAGTTACCCAATATTTCGTGAAATCGGCTACTGTTGAACATCGTTCACTAGATAACGAACGACGCTATAACGGACAATTTCTGTGGATCCTGGCATGTTTGTAAGGCCAAAAAAAAATGGTTATGTTGCCCTCAGCGACCGACCGTAAAATGACAAAACATTGGGTTGGGATTTTGTTTTTTTTGTTTCTCTGAGTCATAAAGTATAAAAACTCACCATTTTTGACAGAAAATGTAAGATTTAGCAGTAAAAAAGCGTGTCTCCTCAAAACGACCCAAGACCGTTGATTTATAAGCGCTGGTGACCATACATCCTGTATTTATTCTTAAATGTTTGAAAGTCGGCCCCCCCCCCAAAAAAAATAAAAATAAAAAATTGACCGACCGACCCAAAATTTTAATTTTTCCACTTGAGGGCAACACAACAATTTTTTTTGGCCTAATTGTTGCATTCAAATATTGTACAAAGTGTACATGTATAAAATTAGCCTTTGAGAAAGATCCTGCTAGGATCCAAACGTCAGGCCCTTCTAAAAACGTAAAACAATGAATCTCTGATGATTATTTTGGTTGATCAGCAGTTCACAGTCAGTTTATGACTTGTACACATCTAAATGGACTTTAAAAACAAAACGACCGAAATAAATAATTGACACAGCTCAACATAAAGTAGCTCATGCATGTAGTCCTACTTTAAAAAAAAATTCTTGCTTAAATTTGTTTCGCTATCCAATACACGCACCAGTAGGGAGTCTGTCCCAGGTCGGCCCATCTGTAATACCAGGACTATGAAGCTCATTGGAATTACGTTCCGGCTTCTGAATTTTATTGATGACAAGCTGGTGGAAGACCTGGCATGATGAATGGAAATTGTATATTACAAAGCGTTGGGCAGTGGGCCGTGACCATTTTATATGAATTTTATGATTTTGTTTTTTGTTTTTCTTTATTGATGAAATTATGATTTATGAATCATCGAGATGAAATTTGAATTTGTTCTTTTGTCGATGATATATATAATTATAGCGTCCAGAAAATGGGTTATATTGCAGACGTATGCTGAAAAAATCTACTGGAACACAGAATATTTGCCCAAATACTGTGAGGTGAAATGCACCTTTAATTCCGTGGATCGCCACTTTAAGAAACACAGCTATACTGAACATCATCCTTGGCTCGCAAATTTTGTGTATAATATCCAATACGGTTCTTTAAAGGTACATGTACATGTAGTATATACTTTGGTAACATACCGAAACAGAAATCTTCACAGATTTACCCATAACTTATAGGGTATACATGTAAAGATGGTAATGGTAGAAACATACCGTTAAGATTTTATTTGCCTGAAATGGTGTATTTATCCAGAAAATAGTAAAACCAGTGACCAAAAATGATTTTTGATCTTCTAAAGATCAAAAATAAAAGAGAAAAGACTTAAGAAATACTCTGGTAATTTTTCACTGTTTTTTTCAAAAAGTGGGAACCGTATGGGACTGAAATTTTCACAGATGACTGTTACTGTATCTTCCTTGATAGTTTTGCCCATGAATCTGTATTTCTTTGACAAAAACCAAAGTATGATATTACCTTTAAATTTAAATCACTCTAACGAACGCTCACTGTAACAGACAATATCTGTGCATCCGGCCATGTTCGTTATAGAGGCGTTCTACTGCATATGTCATTTATATTATTATAATTTTTTTTTACTGGATGTGCTGTTTGAATAATGTTTCCATTTTTGTTTTTTGTTTTTTTCGTACAGATTTGCAGAAACTCGAAAGAGAGGCTCGGATATGCCGCAAACTGAAACACCCAAACATAGGTAAGATAGCAAAAAATACATGTGTACATATTATCGTCCCATGTGTACGAAACATATGGCTTGTTCAGACAGCGTGTTAAATTTGCTAAAACAACTGTTTTAACCCGATCGGTTTTAGCAATATGTGTCTGGACGCTCTAAAACAGTTTTATATCTAAAACAGATCGGTTTTATCCGCCGCTAAAACACCAAAGTTAAAACTGCTCGGAAGAAGGGTTAAGCGCTTAAAACTGATCAAGTTTACTGCTAAAACGCTGTTGGGACAGAATAACTTTCCGACATCCTGTTTCAGTGCAGAGAAGCCTGGCAGCTGGTTACGTAACACATGTTGTGGATCGCTTGTTTATATTCAACACACAGATAAATCCGCGCGCTTTATTTTATAACTGGAGGCTAGTACGGGGTCAAGGCAAAGTGCATGACTTCTTAAAAGCAAAAATAAAACCGATCTGTTTTAACTGCAAACAGTTAAACGCTGTATGGACACAACAGAATTTTAACTTACGACTTACCCCCCGAGGTTGCCGAGCGGTTTTTCTCAATTCGTTTTAAATACAAGGCTGTCCGACAATGTCTGAACGTACCCATATTGTACACCATCCATTGTATACATTACATAGACATGTTACTGTACATTTACATTAACACTTGTCCAAGTGTACGAGAACGAACGTGACTGTGTATGTGGGCATGTAATAGGTCACCTTGTATCTATTTTTTGGGGTCAAGAGGTCAAATTCCTTTCTCCATGGAGAAGGAGGTTGTCATTTTTTCGTTCTCCGTGGCAGTGATTAATCACGCGAAGTTATTTATTTTCCCACGTGACACCGATTTCAGCATTCACGTAATAAAATGCGGCGTGTGTCAATTTTGTTGTTAAGGTTCACAGCAAAATTTGCCCACAAGTTCAATGACTCACTCAATCTCACAAACCGTTTGACACCCGCCCGTCTGATTAAGTGAATTTGGGTCGAGAACTCGTCGTGTGGACAGGCCATCGGAGAAAACAAAACACGACAAACGAACATCAGACCTTGAAGATGAAAAGTGTATAGACCTTTCTTTTATTTACAAACATTGACTCGTGGTTGGCATGGGCGGCCAAATGTTGCAAATCATTTTCATCTTCTCGACAGACGGCATAACCAAATTAGACGCTTTTGCAAACTTTCAATAGCTGTGCAAAATACACACCATCAATTGCTTGTGTTGTTTCCATTACATTCAGCAATATCTTTCAATGTTTATGAAACGTTGTGTTCAATTTGTGGTTATTTTTTATGGCCGGCTTTGATGGCTCTCCATAGTTTCCGCCATCTTGGTTGGCAAAAACTCGGGCTATGACGTAGCAAAAAAACAACAGGTCTATATATTTTGAATGATACAATTGCAGAATGTTCATACATGCACGTATGGGACACTTCATATCTGATTTGTATGCAAACATCGTATCATGCCGTCCCGTTTGCAACAATGATCCGACAAAAGTAGAAACCATCTGGTCCCAGTCGATAAGACCGCTATAACCCTGCCCCCCCCCCCCCCCTTCACTCCCGTGATGTGTTGCGCAAACACAATGCCCTAAAAACTCCCATGAAAGTACGTAGGCTGACCAAAAAAAAAAAAAAAAAAAATCATTTCCATGAATACAGAGGCATTGACCAGAACAGATGTTCGTTTTGAGATCGAGGGCAGTGTCTCCCCTACTCGGGGCGGATCAATACGTCCCCCCGTGCCCCGTGGTGGGGCATTTCGTCCTAATTGTCTAAATCAATCAATCCAGTTGCGGAAGTCACACACTACGCTTTATAAAAAAAAAAAAATTCAAACAGAACAACAGCACTTTAGCTATTAAAGATTCTAACGTCGCACGCTGTGTTTGCGGCAGCATGCAACATGGTTTGTGAATTATTCAAATTGAAATTTGGAAAAAGGAAATGAAAATTGATAGATAAGTGAGAGAAGTTATAAGGTAATGAAGACATTTTTAATAGTACTGGTGCCGCGATGACTACATCAGACGTTGGATTGGTATGGAGTCAATTGAATTTACTCTAACATGTCTAATGGCGTGTACTGTACATACATGGTTTAGGTTTGTACAAGTTTTTGTACATGTTTAATGCTGGCCATGTCACTCGCATGACTCATTCATGACAGTCGTCGGCGAAACCATTGAACCTTGTCCCCGAAATGAGACTAGAATAATACGTTCGCATTGTACATGTATGAAGTAGGCCTTTGCATGCGCAAGCTGTGGAACATATACGCAGGTGACGAATCGTCTTTGCAAATTTATTTATTTATTTTGAAAAAAAGCTGTGTCTTCTTTGAGTGATCCTTACCATGTACTGTTTCTTGTGTTGCAGCGTTGCTTATGTTGCGCGCATCTTAAATGATCCTTGGGGTATAGTATTCCGAATTGTCAATTATCATTGTTCGTTTCGTCAGTCAGAAGCCATGAAACCACTTGCATCTATACTGGTATATCCAAAGGATCATTTAAGATACGTGCGAAACATTTATAGCAATGCTGCGAACCTAAGAAAACAGTATTGGCTATACCGAACCTCATCCTTCAAGTCCTTGGCTCCCATTGTGTACAATACATGCCCAATGTGGTTCTTTAAATCACTATAACGAACGACCACTATAACGGACAATATCTGTGCATCCCGCCATGTTGGTTATAGTGCATGTAGTGAGGTTCCACCATTGTACATGGTATTCCGGCCGTTCGAATCCCACTCTAGTCAATTCTTTTGTGTTCATCTTACAATTTCTAGGGTTTATCAGGGGCCAATTTCATAGAGCTGCTTAGCACAAAAATTTGCTAAGCATGATATTTCTGTCTTTAGTAAAAACAGGATTAACAAACAAATTTCTGTGTGTTGTATATCACTTGCAATTGTTCTTTGGCTGTCGTTCGCTGACCATGAATATCAAATGGAATTTTCAATGGCGGTTTTATTCCAAAGCAAGCTATTTTTGTGCTAAGCAATTTTTTTGTGTGCCAAGCAGCTCTATGGAATTGGCCCCTGGATAAAACTGAAATGTAATGATAATAGCTGTCGCATTATGACGATTGATAATGACTCTATGATGGGTTCGTGATAGGGATATGCCTAACACACAGCCATCTAATCCTTAACTAGAATTCTAGGTCATAGGATATTGGCCAGGCCGGTCAAGCACACAGCCGTCCCTAGTATTCACACCCTGGTTTTACAACCCAAAAAAAAAGCCTGGGCACGCTCACTCACCGGGTTTTCCGATTTTACCGTCTTGTCATCATCCCTTCTCGTGTCATTGATCTACACGGGGTAAATGTCAGGTACCATGCTGTGTAAATTTACGCCATTTATTATTAGCCGTGTGACATATGGCCAAGCACATATACGGGAGACACGGCAGCTCCGACACGGCGGGCGCACCCATGAAATTGTGGGACCGCCATGTGTGATGTTTAATTGCACCTTTTGTTTTTATCAATGCAGTACAAACGATGTGCTTTTCTAGGTCGTATGGTGAAATTAGAAGTTTCGTTGAGATGCTGACGATTGTTTGTTGGGTGTGAACAATTTTTAGAGCGATGTTTTTTAATAGCTGTCCGCTGTACATCATGTCTATATCACAACACATTCATCAATATTTTTTTTTTTTTTTTACACATTACACGTATTTACATGTATATGCATTGATTATGTTAATGAATATAATCGTATGCAGAGCGTGATCCAAATCCGTCCCTCACATCAATGCATTAATTGCTTCGCCAAAGATTTCTTGAATACTTATTGTCAGTAAAAAACATGTGAATGTTCAGCCCTGACACCAGTGCAAGTTGGCCACATGCCATTTTCAATTTCTCTATTTTGGTGGGTTTTTTTAAAGAAGATTTTAGGGCGTGAGGGATGGACATCAATAAAAATGACTACCTTTACCTGAGTCTACAGATTTGTTTTTTTATTATTAAAACTTGGAAACATTTTCAACTTTGGTTAATTAAATAGTGTAAGAAATTTCTTTTCTATTACAAAAATATTGTCCTTTCTTAGTGAAAAGAAGTAATTTTTAAGGGTGTTGAAGGAAATTTATTTCATGTTTTTGGATGTTACCTAATTTTGGATCACGCTCTGCATGCATTTTATGCATAATTCTTGCTCTTAAAAGAACAATGCAACTTTCATTTAGTTAATATGCATGTTATGGAGATTATATTGTTGGGGAAAGCACACCAACATTTACATGCAAGTGTATATACACCACAGATATCCCTGCCCCTGTCTGTTCACGGGAAAAAATCCTTCTATCAGCGACCGTTTCACATTTTTAATTCACAATCATTAGGCCGAAAAAAAAATTGTTGTGTTGCCCTCAGCGACCGACCGTAAAATGCCAAAACTTTGGGTCGGGATTTTTTTTTTTATTTTTTTTTCCCCGAGTCCTAAAGTATAAAAAATCACAATTTTTGACAGAAAATGTCAGATTTAGCATTTAAAAAAGCATGTCTCCTCAAAACGACCCAAGACTGTTGATTTTTATATAACACCTTAGTAGATCCTTGTCATTTGATTGGAGGATTGTATGTCACGTGATATTTGATAAATACACCAATTCATGGCTTACGTCACAACCGTTGAAATTTGTTCCATCCACCGTGCATTTTTGGTGCCATCCGATTTGTACCATTGCACGCCAGGGACTCTAATACGTGATTGGTCAAGCGGCGTTCCATTTATTTGTCACTGCGTGCGCGCGTACGCGTTGGTGTGCAACGCGCGTTACTGTAATAAGAGCATAATTTTATAGTTTGCCAAGATTTTAAGCTTTTTTTGTCTCGCTAACTCTTAAAATGTTATCCTCCAATCAAAATCAAATGACAAAGATCTACTTAGATGTTATATAAAACAAATAATGAATGTTTCACATTCGTGGAATGGTAAAAATAATTTCATGAGGTGACAGATGGACTGTTCCATTCCACTCGGCTTCGCCTCGTGAAATGGAACAGTCCATCTGTCACCTCATGAAATTATTTTTACCATTCCACTCATAAACATTCATTATTTGTATAATAAGCCCTGGTGACCATACATCCTGTATTTATTCTTAAATGTTTGAAAGTCGGCCAAAAAAAAGAATAAAATCGACCACCCGACCCAAAATTTTAATTTTTCCACTTGGGGCAACACAACAATTTTTTAGGCCTTATGAAGGGATCACTCTTTCGGCAGGCTTAACTATGTCCATTTTTACCCAAGATCTGTTACGTACGGCATTAGGGACCCTGCAGTCTTGCTCAAACTCCACCATTGCTGAGCTTCCCCGATCGAACCGTATATCGCGGCGCTCTCGGAGAAAGTGTCTCCAGGAGGAATCTGATATGTTCTGATTAAAAACATCGGCAGGACAGGAATAATCTTTCTAATTCATACCCCGCCCGTAATCCTAGTTTTTTTTTTACCTCCAATGTTGTCGGCAGAGCCGTCTGATGTCACCAGAATTCCTTATTAAATGCAGGATTACACAACTGCTGCCGTCCGGTTTTTTTTTGTGTGAGTGTGTTTTCTTGTTGTTGTGTACCTGTCACCAGTGACTGTTAGTGCTCTGGGAGTGTTGTGATCAGTTTAGCACTGATTAATTACTGTGAATGGATCGCGCATTCGTAATATTGGATGGCATTGATGTACAATGTTGACATCAATAGTTATGGAGGCGATGCTGCTTGTTAAGCTGATATTTGGCTGGGCGGCGTCATCGTCGTAGAGGCTTGAAGTATCATACAGTGTCATGACGTAGATCAATAATGGTTAATAGTACATATATGTGTAATTAGTGTAAGCTTTAAAGGTACTATCACACTTTGGTAGGAAACCAAAACAGAAATCTCCACAGATTTATGATAACTTACATGGTATTTAAAGATATGGCCCTAGTCATGCTGGTAAAAGCATACTGTTAAAGTTTTTCCACCTGAAATGCTGTATTTATCCCGGAAAGAGTAAAACCAATGACCAAAAACAATTTTAATCTTCGGAACGTAAAAAATAATGGTGAAAAGATTTTTGAGTTTTCTAAAAAAACTGGACATTGTGTGGGACTGGGAATTTCCCAGATGACTGTTACTGTTTCTTTCTCGATATTCTTGCCCATGAATCTGCATTTCTTTGAAAAAAAAAAAAGTATGAAATAACCTTTAAAGAAATTTGAAAGTCTTTCCAAAAGGCATGCCTTAATAATAGAAATGCTGCCCAAATAGCGCTCCGCACTAATGACGTCACAAAATTCCCGGATGTCAGACAAACAATGTCTCACACACGTAGTATGTACAGTACATGCATGCGCACACGCACGCATGTTTGCATCATGTTTGTCTGAGATCCGGTGCTATTTTTAGCGCAAGTGCAGAGCGCTATTGCCAAAGGATACAGTACAATGGCAAGGTACAATAAATTTTGTTTGTTCCGAGAGTGCTGCGTGAATACAATGCATGAAAATGATACAGGTTTCACAATGACTCAAACGTGTACACGAAAGCTTTCCTATTTGTAACCTTGTGTGCTTCCATAGTGTTTTCACGGGCACAAAGTATCATTGTATACATTACATGCAGGAGGTTATTTATCAGGAAATCTTTTTGAGAATGGCCGTGAACTTGGGGCCTTGGTTTCCTTCCTGTATAATAATAGATTGCAATCATTTAAAGGTAGTATCATACTTTGGCAAGAAACCAAAACAGAAATGTTCACAGATTTACGTATAACTTACAGGGTATGAAAATGGTGGTGGTAGAAACAAACTGTTAAAATGTTTCCGCCTGAAATGGTGTATTTATCCAGACATTAGTAAAACAACGACCTAAAACCTTTTGATCTTTTAAACGATCAAAAATAAATGAGAAAATACTGTGGCTGTTTTTCACTGTGTTCTCAGAAAATGGGCACCGTATGGGACTGAAATTTTCACAGATGACTGTTACTGTATCTGTCTTGATATTTTTGCCCATGAATCTGCATTTCTTTGATAAAAACCAAAGTATGATACTACATTTAATACATGATACACAGACAGGCACTTGCTACAGTGTGTAGTCCCATTCTTGCTCTATGCTTTATAATGCTTTTAGTGGTTTGCGGAAGTTTAGCATGTTTAGTGTGCTAGACTTTTAGCAGCTATATTCTAATGAAGGGACAATCAGGCTGCAATGGAGGGGGATTAGAGGGGGATTAAGCTTAACTGTCTGTATTGGATTAACAGGGATTAAGTCTTCCTTCACCATGTTTACTATAAAGTGCAGCTTCAGCAATGTATCCTAGCTAAGCATAGGCCTATAGGCCCTACATGTACTTTTAATACAGCTGTAGCAATTTAGAAATTTTTTAAATCAAGGAAGCTTACCACACCTTGCAGATAATGTTTCTTGTGAGAAAAGAGCTTGTTCTAAATAAAAATTTGAGGTCACACAATCACAAAAATCCATGTTGGTATTTAGAGGGTGGGTGTTAATTTCAAGCCCTGTGTGAGGCTTCCTTCAATAAGCTTAATCCAAGATGGTTTAAAGGTAGTTTCATATTTTGGTTTTTGTCAAAGAAATGCAGGTTCATGGGCAAAAATATCAAGAAAGATACAATATAGGCGTAACAGTCGTCTGTGAAATTCCCAGTCCCATACGGTGCTTTCTTTTTTTTGAGAAAACAGTGAAAAATGCCCACAGGTTGTTTTTTTTCGAATCTTTTCACAGGAATTTTGATCTTCCGAAGATCAAAATTGTTTTTTGGTCAATTGGTTTTACTCTTTTCTGGATAAATGCAGCATTTCAGGCAGAAAAATGTTAACGGTATGTTTCTACCATCACCATCTTTATACCCTGTAAGTTACAGGTAAATCTGTTGAGATTTCTATTTTGGTATGCTACCAACTACAATGTATCTTTATTAGGAGACAAAATTGAAGCTTGAAATTTGAATCATGCTGCCTTAAGAATCAGTGTAGCTTTGTCCAGTTGTTGACTACACGGGTGACTTTTGAACTAGTTCTGCGAGCGATAACGGCCAGTGTGACGGACAAATTGCGTTTCATTAAAGTGCAACTGTTTGTGTCAATTTAATACAGATTTATTGCCAGCCCTCGATACCGATTGCAAATCCTTTCTAAATGTAAATTGCTGGAGCTTACAAGCCCTGCGCTGGTTTGGGGCCAGCGCCACTTGGGATCAAGTTTTACCTGCTTATGAATCGTAAACCATGTCCCGGACAGAGTCGGGTTACAACCTTAAGGAATTTATAGCGTGCTGGTACACTATTGAGTATTGACATGGTATACACTACTGACACGTTTCTGCTAGCGTACCTTTTACATCGTCAATATGCGTATACATGCATATGCAGTTGTATTTTTAATGTAAGGGGATTAGGGTACATGATCCTGATGTTAAAATCGTCCGCTGTAATAAGCTTGGGGTGGATTTCACCAAACTCATCATTACTTACTATCAATCGTAAGTACTTGTAATGCATTGCAGCCCCATGTAGAAGTCGTAGAATACGATGGGTTATATCCTTCGTAACTTGAGTTACGATCCATCGATCGATCAACCCGGCCCCGGATTGGAATTAAGAGTGGAATACTGCCTGACTAACAGTGCAATTTATCATAATGTGCAGATATGTCCAATGTTCGAGTGACCATATCACCAGATAGGGGACGAGCTTTACAGAGTAAAAAAAAAAACGAGAAATGGCTTAAAGATCTGCTTAAGCACCAACATTTGCTTAATTAAGAACCAAAAAACTTGGTAAATATAATCAGTATGCAAGCCAGAACTCCGTTAAGCGGGAGGTCGTGGGTTTGAATCCCACCTGAGCCAGCATGTGATTTTTTTCACCTGCTCTCACAAGCACAGTGCTCATCCACGTCGGTGAAGGGCAAGCCTAATTAAATTACATGACTTGCAAATTTGGTTGGCAATCCTGTTTGATCAAGGAAGACTTTTCATGCTTAAGCAAATTTTTTTGGCGTAAAACAGCCTGCCGTAAATCATACATTACGATGCAGCAGTGAACTCCGAATAAAGTGCACTGACATGAGTTCATTTAAAGGTAGTATCATACTTCAGTTTTTATCAAAGAAAATTAATACAGATTCATGGGCAAAAAATACCAAGACAGATACAGTAACAGTCATCTGTAAAAAATTCAGTCCCATACGGTGCCCACTTTTTGGGAAAACAGTGAAAAACAGCCACAGTATTTCTTAAGTCTTTTCTCTTTTATTTTTGATCTTTTAAAAGATCTTTTAAAAGAAATTTTTTGTAACAGTGTGTTTCTACCACCACCATCTTCATACATGTACCCTTTAAGTTATATGTAAATCTGTGCACATTTCCGTTTTGGTTTCTTACCAAAGTATGATACTACCTTTAAGAGCAAAACGTACTTTCTTTATTTTTTATTTCTTTACAAAAATAACAATTGTCATTTCATAATGATTATTTTTTGTACCATGAATACAAGAGCTGACAATATTGTCCTGTCCCCAACTGCACTGCTGTTCCTTCAGGCAAATACTATTACTGATGACTATTTGGACAATGTTTAGCGGTTTATTCCGAGCCGAATTGATTACTAAAATGCAGAACGTGGGTGTAAATAATGAGATGGACATGCACACAGTATACCTGAAGCCTAAAGGCAAAGGTGTGAGTCGGTATGATGCTGCCGTTTTATCGTCATGAGACGAAACTCCGACGATACATGCAGCCAAAATTCCAGGAACATGCTCGGGCAGCTTGGATCTGTGAATTTGGACGTGTGTGCATCATCCACGAAACGGATGACAGGGTGATTGGGAAATCATGCGAGTGAGCGGTTAAGACCGGCCGAGGTCTTGCTATGTAAGCTTCTTAGCCCGTCGTGCTCACGCATTATGCGCAGTGACAGCCTCTGTACTCTATTCACTCGCATTGACGTTTTTATGTATCATTCATGGGGCTGGTGTCATTTCCTCATCATGGATGTACCCATATGGGGACATCTGCCACAGTCCAGGGGCCAATTTCATAAAACTGTTAAGCGCCAAAATTTGCTAAGCGTGACATTTCTGTCTTAATAAAAACAGGGTTAACAACCAAATGTTGTGCATCACTTGTGATTGTTCTTTGGCTGTTGTTCGCTGACCATGAATATCAAATGGAATTGTCAATGGTGGTTTGTTTTATTGGGCGAGACATTTTTGTGCTAAGCAAATTTTTGTGCTTAACACTTTTATGAAATTGGCCCCAGGGGTCGATTTCAACCAAACTCATCGTAGCTTACTATCCATCATAGGACTTATGATGCATTGCAGCCCTACGTAGAAGTTGTAGGATACGATGGGTTATCCTTCATATCTCGTGTTGCGATCGATCGTAGGGCTTCATGAAATCAACCCCGGGATCTCTGCCAATACCCCTCGGTTGTGTTTGAACCAGGGCGAGTCTAAGCCTATCGTTCACCGGTTCATGCATGAACATTTGTGAATTTTTTTTATCGAACTTCATTTAAATGTAATATTCAAGGGGGACTATCATTTCAGCACGGTTTATTCGAGACAAGACTGCAACAACGCCGTCTTAAATTATTTAGCAATTCGTGTTCTAATTATTCTTAGAATATTGAGCTGTTGGGTCTCGTGACAAATTTGTTGCGATTAGATAATGAACTAAGGGCAATGATGTGTTTGGGCGTAGACACGTTAATACCTTCTGTAGACTATGTGCCATGTACAGTCACCTATCATATAAATAAATGATAATAATTATGATAATATTTGAGCTTATGTAGTCAGTTCCATGCCAATGATCACTGCGCATTGCTCATTAAGCACTTCTTGGCTTCAGAGCCCGGCTGCCATGGACCCTTCTGGCTTTGCTCTTAAAGCCCCGCCCACCTTCACAAGGCCACGTGTTTTGCAATACCCCATGTGACCGAGTTTGACCAAGGTATAAAGGACAGCGACTCCAATTGGTCAATGTGCACGGTTTGATTGACAGGCCGGAAGGGTCAATAGACCCTATTCACGTTGCATCCATCCAACATTCGAAGCAGTGATGTAATCAAGCCGAGGCTTGGATTCAAAATAGTCTGGTACCCGTGTTCTTTTAGGAAAAAACTTCAAGCTAATTAAATAAAGTCGGAACAGCTCTGTGTTCGTCCACGAACGCTTAGATGTCTAGTTAGAATTGGTGTTATCATTTCCAACGGATATCCATGTACAAGGAAGATGTAAAGATGGATGCGCTATGAATAAGGTCTAAAGCATCTAGAGTGAATTCAAACAACCATACTCCTGCTTAAATTGACTTGTATTCGGCCATTGTTTGCTGGGCATAACATTCACAATGAGTTTTGGCTGGCATACTGACTTTATTCACCAAGGTTTTGGGTGCTTAAGCAAATTTGGATGCTTAAGCAGCTCTATGAAAATATCTCCTGGTAATTTTTGGTAACAGTTAGCATGTTGGAAGTGGATAACAAGCATTACGAAATTCTAGGACTATTCACAAGATCAAGAGGCATCGCTTGTCCTGCTTATAGTGGGTCCCGACCATTCTTTCCGTCTTGTTAGACTGGTCTAAGGTGACTCTTTGTAATCAAGCCACAAGGCATGCCCGCTTTGAATTTCACAAGCTGCGGATCATCTTGCTGATGAATGTTTACCGTAGTGTTCTATCATAAACAAGCTGGTAGAGGTATTACTCCGCTGGAAGGTACTATTTATGCCCCAACTTGTGGGAGGGTCAGACCTGAGCAGCATGCTGATTTTCTTTTTTGATCCTATACAACTCACTTGAACCCCCTATATTCCGTTCGCACTGGTCTTTTGATCCTTTCACACTGGTGGCAAGGGTCAGACCTGAGCTGCATGCTGATTTTTTTTTTTTTTGATCCTATACAACTCACTTGAACCCCCTATGTTTCGTTCGCACTGGTCTTTTGATCCTTTATACTGGTGGCAAGGGTCAGACCTGAGCTGCATGCTGATTTTCTTTTTTTGATCCTATACAACTCACTTGAACACCCTATGTTCCGTTCGCACTGGCCTTTTGATCCTTTCACACTGGTGGCAAGGGTCAGACCTGAGCTGCATGCTGATTTTCCTTTTTTGATCCTATACAACTCACTTGAACACCCTATGTTCCGTTCGCACTGGCCTTTTGATCCTTTCACACTGGTGGCAAGGGTCAGACCTAAGCTGCATGCTGATTTTCTTTTTTTGATCCTATACAACTCACGTGAACCCCCTATGTTCCGTTCGCACTGGTCTTTTGATCCTTTCACACTGGTGGGAGGGTCAGACCTGAGCTCCATGCTGATTTTCTTTTTTGATCCTATACAACTCACTTGAACCCCCTATGTTCCGTTCGCACTAGTCTTTTGATCCTTTCACACTGGTGGCAAGGGTCAGACCTGAGCTGCATATTTGCTGATTTTTTGTTATGATCCTACAACTCACTTGGGAGTGGATCATAAACCTCGCATTACCACACATTAGCCACGTCGTGGTCATGGTGGTGTGTTGTGGTATTCAGGATACCTGAATGTGTGGCAAACTGTGATGTGAAATAGGGTTAGGGTTGAGCACAGGTTAACCTATGTAGAGGATTGATTGAATCTTCTTGAATATCCATCAATGGAATTATTTAACAGTTTAAAGAATCCACTGAGTTATCACTTCTGTCGGTCAGCTGAAGTATTTGAGAGCTTATGTGCTACATTAGGTGCTTGTGTGTGTGCATAGATTGCAATGGGAGTACTATACGGTACCCCCTGACTGTGAAATATAATGCAATGAAATAAAGAAGGCCCCTTACGCCCCCTCCCCTCCCCCCTCCCCCTCCCTCCCAACCCCATCACTGGCCGGAAATTGAAACGTAATTTATTGAGCAGCTAAGGCATTGATCTTGTTAACCGTTCCAAATCTGCCAAAATCCACACCCTTAGCGCTGGCTCAACGACAGCGTGCCATAGTGCCGTGCCTACCGGGCCCGGTAGTCAAGATTGCTTCAGGGTAGTCGAAACCTCCCTTTCAACTCGCTCTATGCACTATACAAATAGAGACGAAGAAAAAAAGAATGCGGAAACTACGTGTACTTGACGAACTCTTCATTTCTTCTGTATTTATAAGGGAAAAATGGCCGACAAGAAGTATAAGAATGGAATGACCTTATGTTAACAGCCATCTTGATTGACATATTCAATTTGTATTGAAAAATTTTTCCCCTTTATGATACACCATTACCAGACATTCCTTAAAGGTAATATCATACTTTGGTTTTTATTAAAGAAATACAGATTCATGGGCAAAAATATTAAGACAGATAGAGTAACAGTCATCTGTGAAATTTTCAGTCCCATACGGTGCCCACTTTTTGAGAAAACATTGAAAAACGGCCACAGTATTTCTTAAGTCTTTTCTCTTTTATTTTTGATCTTTTAAAAGATCAAAAAGATTTTCGGTCGTTGTTTTACTAATTTCTGGATAAATACACAATTTCAGGAGGAAAAACTTTAACAGTCGGTTTCTACTAGCATCATCTTCATACCCTGTAAGTTATACGTAAATCTGTGAACATTTCTGTTTTGGTCTCTTACCAAAGTATGATATTAACTCTAAGGCCAGTTTATGCCAAAATTCGACTGTTGATTATGAATTAATGAGTTGTTGTTTCTTTGTTTTTGTATTTTTACAGTGCGCCTGCATGACAGCATTCCTGAAGAAAATTATCATTACCTAGTATTTGACTTGTAAGTATGATTTTCTTTTCTTTTTTTAAGAAAATGTTTAAAAACTTGATTTCATCAAGTTTTGTATATTCTTTGAAGATGATAATTATGTTAGATTTGTCTTTTTGAAAATTAAAATTCATTCCATTCAAAATGTAGTTTTCAAAATGCATTTAATTATTAAAAACAACTTGTGATGGTGTTCACGAACATCCTTATTTCAGTTCCAGTAGTGGGTTATATTTTATGATAAATAATACAACCCCTTACAAGTAATAAACTGCTGCAAACAGCTCATCGGCCAAAATAATGACCTGAAGTTTATGAGAATGCTTGGAGTAATAATAGGAGGGCCTGATGCGTTTTGATTCTACATATAGCAGGATATTTAGCGAAGGTGCGTTTCAATCTTAGCAGAATCTTTACTGAAAGTGCGTTTCGATTCTTGCAGAATCTTAATCGAACTTGCGTTTCGATTCTTGCAGAATCTTAATCGAAGGTGCGTTTCGATTCTTGCAGAATCTTTATCGAGTTTGCGTTTCGTTTCTTGCAGAATTTTTATCAAATGTGCGTTTCAATTCTTGCAGAATTTTTATCGAATGTGCGTTTCGATCCTAGCATAATTTTTTATCGAAGGTGCGTTTTGATTCTTGCAGAATCTTTATCGAAGGTGCGTTTCGATTCTTGCAGAATCTTTATCGAATGTGCGTTTCGATCCGAGCATAATTTTTATCGAACGTGCGTTTCGATTCTTGCAGAATCTTTATCGAACGTGCGTTTCGATCTTGCACAATCTTTATCAAATGTGCGTTTCGATTCTTGCAGAATTTTTATCGAATGTGCGTTTCGATCCTAGAATAATTTTTATCGAAGGTGCGTTTTGATTCTTGCAGAATCTTTATCGAATGTGCGTTTCGATCTTAGCAGAATCTTTATCAAAGGTGCGGTTTCAATCCTAATAAAGACTAAAGATCCTGACTAGAATTGAAACATGTCAGGCCCTCCTAAAGCTCCAAACGTATTTTATGATAATGTAATATCAGTGACGGAAAATAAGTAAAGAATTTTGTATTGGTTGCACTGCATGTGATCGGCTGTATCCAGGAAGTGAAGATTGTGGTGGTTGGGGGGGAGGGTTTGAGGATATTGCTTTGAAATATTCAAAGCAGCAGCTCTTGAATTGAATTGAATATCGGAGGCTTGGTTGATTACAGCGGTCGAGGTGTGTTATAAAGGTAGGGCTTGTCCTATTGTCCTATCCGTGACTGCCACAGAATCTGAATTGAAGCCCGAGCTTTTAGGTTAATTGGCAGGCGTACAATAGAACCTCTCCTGTGAAGCAGTGTATATGGTATCCATTGCTTAATAAGAATGCATCTACACATGTATTTATGGAAGGATCTCCAAATGCCTGGGGCCAATTTCATAAAAACTGTTAAGCACAAAAATTTGCTAAGCATGACATTTCTGTCTTAATAAAAACAGGGTTAACAACCAAATTTCCACGTGTTGTGTATCACTTGTGATTGCTCTTTGGCTGTTGTTCGGTGACCATGAATATCAAATGGAATTTCCAATGTTGGTTTGTTTTATTGGGCGAGACTTTTTTGTGCTAAGCAAATTTTTGTGCTTAACAGTTTTATGAAATTGGCCCCTGTTTGTAAGCACCTGATGGACCTCATGTTGTCAGGTGTAGAAGGTGAACAGCAATGAAGTTGGCTTTTTATATCAAGCCTTTTTGCTTGTCACGCTGAGCCTGTCTTTTTCATGCTTTAGTCTTTCTTTTTCATGCTTAGCAAAAACAAAACCCGTGAATTACAGGGACCAATTTTTATACGGCTTTCCGAGCTGGTGAATTTTATGAGCATTTTGCAAGGTTTGTGCTACAAATACAGGTGGGCAATTCCACGGTAACACAAAAGTTACTTGTTAAATGACTTTGATTTATTCCTTGATCAATCATTCTTGAAAGACTCCAATTTAGAAATGTTTTATTGGAATCAGCAAGTATACCACTTACGGTTCCTTGACATGCAAATTATGCACAAATAAAAAGAGGTATCTTATGTTACAAAACGATGTCCCTAAACCGTGTAAATTTCCCAGGTTAACATGCTAGAACCGCATTTGAATTGTGCACGGCGGGCAGCTGGTCCCCAGCCCATTCCTGCTAAGCAGATTGTGATCTATGCTTAGCAAAATCACAGTGGCAGCCCGTTCCTTGACTTCATTGTGTTAGGTACTGTTTCAACATCGCAAACCGTCTGCACCACGCCGTTTGTTTTTCGGCATGGCATATTAAGTGGATCCATTTAACATGTTTAATATCTACTTATTCAGCATTCAGCACTCCCGTGGGTGTATATATTCACAATCCTCCCCCCTGGACCCACCCACATCTCCCCCTAGCCCAATCTGCACTTCTGACCCCAGCAATGCAGCTAACCGTGCCGTGCACATCAAGCTTGGGGAACAATTTCTACGTTTTAACCATTGATCGAGGGGGTATCATGTGTACAGTGTGATGCACCAGCTTGCTATGTAGGGTGGTGGGTTTTGCCGCCAGCGCACTGTGGAAACGCGGATCTCTTTTGATGAGATTATCGTCGGGTCAGACACATGGTTAGTCTGGTGCCGGATCTGACAGACACCGTGCACCTCCATGGTATGCAAACTCACACAGGTGTAGACTGTAGGCCAGCTAGCCTGATTCCATATACAAAGATGTAGGGGTCTTTTTGAAACAGAGGCTCAAGCTCAGGCTCTAGCTCCACTTCGTGAATCCACTCTTAAATAATGGGTATCAAAATAGAGGCTTTTGGCTGTGGTTCAAAAGTAGATTGCCTTGTTTGAAAAAGAAAACAGAGCTTTAGCTTCAATGAAAAATCTTCAACCTATATTTTCAGAATATGGTTGACGGAGCCGGAGCCAGAGCCTGAGCCTTAGCCTGAGCCTGAGCCTGAGCCTGAGCCTGAGCCTGAGCCTGAGCCTGAGCCTGAGCCTGAGCCTGAGCCTGAGCCTGAGCCTGAGCCTGAGCCTGAGCCTGAGCCTGAGCCTGAGCCTGAGCCTGAGCCTGAGCCTGAGCCTGAGGACTGATCCTGAGCCTGAGCCTGAGCCTGAGCCTGAGCCTGAGCCTGAGCCTGAGCCTGAGACTGAGCCTGAGCCTGAGCCTGAGCCTGAGCCTGAGCCTGAGCCTGAGCCTGAGCCTGAGCCTCCATTTTGAAAAGACCCTATGTGATGACATAATACATGTAATGCATTAGCTTGAGAGTGATTAAGGGTACGACACTGCACCACTGCTATCATGTTGAGGAGTCTCCTTAAGATATATCTGCAGTGTTTCATGCGCCTTCCCGCTCACGTGTGGCTTTTCTCGCCATCATTATTGATCAGTAGGCTGCTCTCTATTGTCTTCCCTCCTCAAAATGGAGGTCAAAGTCTACAAGAAGTTTGACTCGCATCACTATAAGCAGCATCATCATTCCGGAAGAGAGACACCTGGGTAGAAGACCACTGTCTTTGGCTTGAGGCCTGCAGTGTCCATCCGAAGACTGACTGGCCTGAGAGGGTCATCAGGTGTCCACTGCAGGGGGACACGAAGCTGAGTGCATGGGACCCAGCTTCTACCAGCCCTGTGCCATCGCATGCCAGCCCATCTTGTCCTCTGATGACCAGTGATGTTGCGGTGTAGACAGAAGCCCTGGTGGCACTCCTCATCAGCTCCATTTGCCTCCGAACGTCAACCTGCGTCGAGTTCCAAAAGGTGCCAAGAATTCATGAGAGCGGACCTTTCATTCCTCCTTCCGTTCTTTAATGGGCACTTACCGTACACATGTAAAAGCACTGAACATACATTGCTTGTTAATGTAATCAGTGGAGGAGAAACGCTAATTAGATTGATCTTGATATGCTGACGCCAATCATATACCGACGTAGTCTCAAGGAGGATGTCTTCTCTCAAGGAATCTAGCTGGCTAGTGATAACAGCAAGCTCTGTAGCCAGCTTGGTGTAGGCAGCTACATTTGCGTGTACTCTAACAGTGTTGTAGGTGTCAAGACATGGTCTCGGTCTCGAGACCGTCTCAAGACATTTTTTGGCGGTCACGGTCTTGGTCTCGTTCTCGGCCTGTAAAAGTCTTGGTCTCGGGGAGCTGGTCTCGAGTCTCGGTCTTGGTCTCGAGTCTTGGTCTTGGGCCATCAGGTCTCGACTACAACACTGTTAACTCTAATAGTCAGGAGTCAAGTTGGTGCAGCGGTTCTTTCCTCGCCTTTCACCTATGGCGGCCGGGGTTCGAGTCCGGCTCGGTCCACAAGTGGATTGGATTTTTCAGTCCCTACCTGATTCTGTGGGTTTTACCCAGAACATTACTCTGCATTTTTTTTTTCATGAAAAATTCTTTCATGAAAAATATGAACCAAAAACAATGGTGTATTTAGGGAAAACTGCACGTGGGGCAGGCACTAAAATTGTGCCCCTAATTCCATTTTCTGATGCCAATGAAAAAAAAATGAAGAAAATCAGACACTTTGAAAATTGGAATCTTTCTTTGTTTGTTCATTTGATTCGATTTCCAATAACTTCAACAATACAGATTTATTTTGTTCTTTTTTGTTGCCTTTTTGCATTTTTTTTGTACCCTGTAAAAGGTGGCCCCTGGGGCACATGCCTGCCTTGCCCCCCTCCCCCCAGATACCCCACTGACAACAAACCATCCAGAATGTTGACAATGAAAATTTTGTTTTTCTGAAAAAAAAAACACAAAAAAAAAGCAATCAATATGGATCAGCTGGTATCCTGCTGGGAAATTAATCTCCATTAATCCGTTACAATCCTCCAGTCCTATTAATCCTCCGATCCAGAAGGAGAATTATAAAGCCGCAGATCTTGAGAAATCAGCTGCTGTCAGATTAACTATCCCCACTTGCCAGAATCTTCAGATTGTTATTGTAGCAGATGTCTTCAGTTTCATGAGTGCATATTTTTTTTTGGCGTAATCCTCCCGAGCTTAATGTGGATTTGGGAAAGGAGACTTTAAGAGCTAGGATTAAATTCACATGAATCTGCGTACTTTGAACCCACCTGTTGAAAACCATTTGGTTTGAACCAAACTTAAGCTTTATTAACACAAGGGGAAAATGAATATACGAAAAAAAGGATGGAAATTTGAGTATAAAATTGCCAGAAACCTCAGCAGTACTCTCCATGGACAAGGATGCGTTGCCGGGAGACATCTGACTGTCCTTAGGGAGATGGGAACCCTGAAGAGACAGCTGAGAACACTGGTCTCAAGAAGCTCTGAAGGCTACCTGCCCTTAGCAGCCAGCCAACCAGACCCCCCATCCTTCAGGGAAGGAAATGAAGAAAATACACAAGACAAAGAGGAATCCACATTTTTGTTTATACAAAGAACTGTTTTACTCCCAATCCCTGATTCTGAGGCAATGTGATCGAGAACTGGGTATAAAGGTGACCATATTTTGTTGAGATGATCCACGGACAGTGATCCGTGTCCAGGGGGAGGGGTATAATTTTGTAATTTTTTGTTAATCCAGATGGTGCCTACATGCAAAATGGTGGCTTCTATGGACATCTTGTCCAGTTGACCTGGCGGTTGTCTTCGGTATAAGAATGGATCTTCTTCAGCATAGTATTTGTGCTTACCAACTTTAATTGAACTTAAAGTAGTGAAGTAGCTTTGTTCTAAATATACGTGGTAAGCATTTAATAATTGCTGCTTAGTTTTGATCGCTGAGAGTGATTGACCTCTTAGAACTGCTCCTCGTCTCGCAACAAGCTGTGAGGTGTTACTGTACAGCTCGAAATCAAACCCAGAACAGAGAATGGTCAGACACCCGCGCCGTAGAGCCAATCGTTCTAGGTTCAGATCCTGTCCTTGTGCATGCAAGCTAGCGACCATATTGTCTAAGGGGTCAATTTTAATTGCCAATCTCATTGTATCTTAACTATCAATCGTAGGACTTATGATGCATTGCAGCCCTATGTAGGATATGATGGGTTATCCTAGCTTCCTAACTCAAAGTTATGATCAATCGTAGGGCTTCGTGAAAACGACCCCAGAATAAAGTCTACATGGTCTACTTGTGAAGTGTGTACGGTCATGTACATGATACAAAATTTGGCTGATGAACAGTTTGCAGCAGTTTATTACTTGTATTTATGTTTATTACTCGTATGAATACAAAATAAGGTACAGTAGGTTTGCGGTGACACCGTGTAATCTCTTCTGTATTAAGAGTTCCGAATAGTGTGATCTGTTCGTCTTCAGGAGGGTGACTGGTACCCTCCTAAAGATGAACGTCGCAAGTTAAACCATCTGTTCTTCTCAAGAACCACACACTCTCACAGAAGAGATTAAACCAGTGTCACCGCAAACCTACCTTATTTAGTACTGTACTTCCTTCATGCTTATAGCTTTAAGTCTTACTTTTAATACAACTTATACATCTACTTTTTGTCACACATTTCGTGCAATTTTGTATAGAATATTGATCATTTCATTTTTCGTTGTTGCTTTTTTTTTCTCAGAGTGACTGGTGGTGAATTATTCGAGGACATCGTTGCCAGAGAATTTTACAGCGAGGCCGACGCCAGCCACTGCATCCAGCAGATCTTAGAGAGTGTGGAACATTGCCATAAAAATAGCGTAGTACACCGAGACTTAAAGGTAAAGGAGAGAATGCAAGAGATGAGATGGAAAGTTGGTTGGGGGTGGGGGAGATTGTTGGCAGGTGTGGCCTTTTTCAGCTCTGACTCTGGCTCCGGCTCTGGCTCCGGCTCTGGCTCTGGCTCCGGCTCTGGCTCCGGCTCTGGGTCTGGCTCCGGCACTGGCTCCGGCACTGGCTCCAGGTTTGGGTCAGGCTCCGGGTTATGCTCCGGCTCCAGCTCCAGTTCCGGCTCCGGCTCTAGTTCCGGCTCCGGCTCTGGCTCTGGCTCTGGCTCTGGCTCTGGCTCTGGCTCTGGCTCTGGCTCTGGCTCTGGCTCTGGCTCTGGCTCTGGCTCTGGCTCTGGCTCTGGCTCTGGCTCTGGCTCTGGCTCTGGCTCTGGCTCTGGCTCTGGCTCTGGCTCTGGCTCTGGCTCTGGCTCTGGCTCTGGCTCTGGCTCTGGCTCTGGCTCTGGCTCTGGCTCTGGCTCTGGCTCTGGCTCTGGCTCTGGCTCTGGCTCTGGCTCTGGCTCTGGCTCTGGCTCTGGCTCTGGCTCTGGCTCTGGCTCTGGCTCTGGCTCTGGCTCTGGCTCTGGCTCTGGCTCTGGCTCTGGCTCTGGCTCTGGCTCTGGCTCTGGCTCTGGCTCTGGCTCTGGCTCTGGCTCTGGCTCTGGCTCTGGCTCTGGCTCTGGCTCTGGCTCTGGCTCTGGCTCTGGCTCTGGCTCTGGCTCTGGCTCTGGCTCTGGCTCTGGCTCTGGCTCTGGCTCTGGCTCTGGCTCTGGCTCTGGCTCTGGCTCTGGCTCTGGCTCTGGCTCTGGCTCTGGCTCTGGCTCTGGCTCCGGCTCCGGCTCCGGCTCCGGCTCCGGCTCCGGCTCCGGCTCCGGCTCCGGCTCCGGCTCCGGCTCTGGCTCCGGCTCTGGCTCTGGCTTTGGCTCCGGCTCCGGCTCCGGTCCAGCTCCGGCTTTGGCTCCGGCTGCAGCTCCGGCTGCAGCTCCGGCTGCAGCTCCGGCTGCAGCTCCGGCTGCAGCTCCGTCATCCATATGCTGAAAATTAAGGTTGTGGTTTTTCATTGAAGCTGGATCTCTGTTTTCTTTTTCAAACTAGAGAATCTACTTTCGAACCGTTGCCAAAGCCTCTATTTTGATACCTGTTATATTTTTAATAGTACAAATAATAAACTGCTGCTAACTTCTCATCGTTCCCCCAAATGACCTAAAATGTATAAAATGCTTGGAGTTAGGAGGGCCTGACGCATTTCGATCCTAGCAAGATCTTCCTCAAAGGCTAATATATGCTATATTTTAGACCAGAACCATGAAAGGGAGCCAGAGCCAGAGCCGAAGCCAAGGTTTGGGAAAGGCCCTGGGTTAAATTTCTCTGCTCTGCTTGAATCAGCTTTATACTGCTTAATTTGGCTCTTACAATCCTGATTCTTCGCTGACAGGGCTAATGTCAAATTTCTGGCTTGCGCCAGAAATCCTGCAAATTAGGCATGCACACAACTAAAAATTAGTCCCTAATCCATGAAATAGAATCTTGAAACCACAGAATTATTATTCTTCCATGTCTATACCATGCATATATAATTTTTTGTTTGAATATTCATGTATTGTTGAATTCATAATCTGAGAAATAGAGTAATAATGAAGAATGATAGCAATCTGTTTCATTTTCAGGACACGTTTCATATTTCAAGTAAAATTGGCGAAATTTGCCGTGTGTGTGAAAATTTTTTGTCAGATGCTGTTTTTGCTCATAATAATTATGCTAAACGTAGTAATTGTGAGCAATTTGTGCGTGAAAAAAAAGCTTTATTATTGGTTTCTGCGTACACATTACTTCTGCCTCGTTGAGGCGTGATCATATTCACCGAGTGAAAACCGTTTGTTTATGCTTCGATAGTTGCCTTCAACCTTGACACGTTGTCAAGGTGTGCGCAATTGTTCGTAGGATAATGTATATCTTTTGTTTGGGTATTGATATTGCCTTGATATCATCGCAAGCCGCTGGTGTCCGGCATGAAACAGTGGTACGTCGGTTGCTCTCGCAGTTGAACGATCAGGGCGGCCGATTGGATTAAAAAGACATCAGTTGCTGTGCCTACTTTCTGTATTAACTGCTCGAGAATTTATTTTCTCCTCAAGAGATAAGTTTGAGGCCTGGGGCCAATTTCATAAAACTGTTAAGCACAAAAATTTGCTTAGCACAAAAATGTCTCGCCCAATAAAACAAGCCACCATTGAAAATTCCATTTGATATTCATGGTCAGCGAACAACAGACAAATAACAAGCACAAGTGATACACAATTAACACATGGACATTTGGTTGTTAACCCTGTTTTTATCAAGACAGAAATATCATGCTTAGCAAATGTTTGTGCTTAACAGTTTTATGAAATTGGCCCCTGTTCACACAACGCTTAAAACTCTCAACCATTGAGAAATTCTCTCATGGGTCTGGACCTCGGTCAGAATCTCTCAAGGATTCACCAGGGACGTCGGTCACTCTCAAGCATTGGTGTCCTTTCACACGATGACACTTTTCTATCAAGATTTTTGCAAGCATTAGAGAATATCTCTATGGTTGAGGTTTTTTTTTTTGCGTTGTGTGAAAAGGCCTTTAGAAAATGATTTTGGTGCGATCATCAGGAATTGCCTTTGAAACAGGTTTTCATCATTTTTGTTAGTGACGGCTTTCAATTGCACCAATCAAGCTGTTGAATAGTCGTCCATATTGTCCGCATCATTGTGTCCCTGTCACATCTTCCATCTTCCATCTTCCCGCCCCTCTCAATCCTGATCGTCATGGCCACCAGTTTCACCTGCAGAGAATATAATTATCATAATAATCGCAATCCCCCGTCCCCAAAGCCCCGTCCATGCGTGTACATGTATATGATAATAATAATACACTCTCAGAGTGGCTTTCTTTCATCCTGGTACCCGATCTGCACTGAGCCTTTTACATATACGAGCACCTGGGCACCGGGGCCATCCATAAATTTATACCCAGACTGACCTCGGATAGCCCTTCCCTCGAGGCAGTACCCTCCCCCCACCTCCTGTCTTGCGTTCCCTTACCTTCTTCAATCATACGGAGGAAGTGGAATATTAATGTCCGAGAGATAAGAAATGTCCTATAGGTGCCTACATATGTAAATAAGAACCTCTTATTCTGCATAAACAGGGTCCGGGGTTCAATTTCACACAAGGCCCCGAACGGTTATATAATGATGCCATTTTCCAATTGTAATTGTCGTCGAGCAATGCACGATGCCAAATGCAAATTACTCTGGCAAAGTCTCGGACATTGAATCTAAAAATATGAATTGCAAACCTTGGCTGAAATGATCGAGTATATTAGGTCCTTTAGAAATGCATGGAAATGTCATAAAATGAAATAACGCAAAAAAAAAAAAAACCAAACTAGAGTCGGAGATAATGTATGGCATATACTAATGGCTCTTGAACTTCCCTCAATCCCCACACGCCTCGCTGCCCCAGTCCAGGCTCGCTACCGCCACTCCTGCCGCAGCGGCATATATATATTCTGTTGCCATGGTTGCCCAGCGGTTGCTATGGTAACTGTGGGCTGATTTTGATGGAGCCCAGTGCTCAGTATGAGTTTACAGGTAGATGTATACACACTCTTGTTTCGACGTACTGCATGTTTTTGTTTTTTTGTCCAGATGTCACTGCGATGACATTGAGTTTCACACCCGAACAAGGAAATACCATGACAAATCAATGAATAATGTACAACTATACACTGTATGTGTACATACTCTACTGTGCATTATACAATTGTAGCAACGTATAAGTATAATGTACATATATTCAACATTTTGACAAACACGACAGTTATCCGAAACTTGTTTCGTAGCAAAGATCGGGGCCCAATTTCATGGAATCCGTAAGCAAGAAGACTTTCAGAGCTTTAATCGGTTAGTGAAGAATTTCTAGGCTAACCTTTATTTTTTTTTTCTGCTAACACGCTGTCATGTACATTACATTCTGCCGAAAGTCCTTGCTTAGCGTAGTAAGAAAGAAAACTTTCCTGTGAAATACGTTATTTAACCGCAAGCAGAAAAAGTTTGCTATCGTAAGTGAAGAATTTTTGCTTAATACGGCAACGGGTTTCAACAGGTTAGCAAAGAATTTCTACGCTAACCTTGATTTTCTTCTGCTAATGCGCTGTCATGTACATTCTGTCGAAAGTCCTTGCTTAATGTAGCGAGAAATAAAACACTCCCAAGAAATACGCTACCCGCAAACAGAAAAAGATTGCATCGTAAGGGAAGAATTTCTGCTAAGTACGGCAATGGGTTCCATGAAATTGGGCCCTGATGGTCTAGCGTGTTTTCTCTGTCACAGTTTTGTGACGTCGAAGTGCGGAAGAAAATCTGGAAAAATCACTTTCACTTTGTCTTGTCTGGGTGAAGTTAGGAGTTATACACGGGTTTACACCTTGGCGGCCATCTTAGATTTTGATCGCAACTTCAAAACGAGGCACATCCACGCATGCGCACTTTTCGAAGTGTAAACCCATGTATTAGGAATCTGAGAGAAAAATTCCTTGGAATCGGGGGAAAAGTTGAGGAAATTGATCGTAAAATGAATATAGTCGGTCTGTCACAATTTTATCCAATGGCAAACATTGTATCCGCAAAATCTATATCTCTGTCGCACAATTGTTACCTTTCATGCCACAAATGAATATTTAATTGCCCTCATGATTATTTCAGAGGAATATTTTGCCGTCTGTTGAGGCCTGGCGCTTATTTAAAATGCATAGGATGTAAGGCTCTTGCTGCCATGCCCTTTGTGAAAATGCCCGAGCCATTTGCCTAGCGTTATTCAACATGTTTGATAAGAAGCTTTTCAAGACGGACCGGACAGTATTCTTGCCAAGTAGGAAAGGTCAGCAAAGTTTATGATGTATAATTGAATGACTATGATCGTGCGTATTGCTGATGTGAATGATATTAGTAGGATCTAAACGCTAGGCCCTCGATACTAACTCCAAGCATTTGATAAATTTCAGGTCATTATTTTGGCTGATGAGCAGCTTCCAGCAGGTTATTACTTGTATCAAAAGAATATTTGTTGAATTTTCTCAATTACGGTATAAAAGGAATATCCTTCAGAGCCTCTGAAAAAAAAAAAAATCCACATCGTTTTTTGTTTGAACGTTTCAACTTTTGATTATGTCAATTTTGCAGAATTTTTGTTTATTCGCATATGAAATTTTCAACTCCAGTTTTGCAAGGACAAAATACCCTAGGAATTTTTTAAGACGGCTTCCTTCGCTCGGCAACACAACATGCAATGTGCACATGTGGAACTGCGTTCATTTGAGAATACGCACGTTAACATTTTTAATATTGCTTCCAAGGTTGACATTCTCCGGTCATTCATAACTGAATTATGCTAGAGTTCTAGTGCCCACTTGTCTTGTTGCAATATTCACCGCATATGTAACGTGCCATATTTTTCACCCAATAAGTGTCCGAATGGTTATATAAAAAAGAAGAAGCTTAGTGTTGTAGGCATGCTGTGCGGCTTAAAAATGCTATGAATATTAATACATCGGCCGACAGAACAGTACATGTACCGTATTATGTACACATATATACCCAGGTAAATATACACGTGTGTGTATATTATTATATGCACATTGGTATGCATGAAAACAGCTATCCGAATTATCCTAAAAACTAGGCGCAGTGCTTAAATTTTGCCGACCGGATGATGCTGTCCGACTCAGATCCACTGGGAAATGCATTAAATTCTCTCCATGCATTTTAAAAGAGGGCCCCTTCGTCCATATTTTAGTGTAGGAGCTCCTTTTTTGTGTTCAGTATCTGTGATTGGGCGTCCATGTACATTGTACATGTAGGCACGGCGTCATGTAGTCTTGCTGGAATGGGTACGTCGGAACATGAGCACAAGCACATGAACCCGGTATTCATATATGTATGTATATATATGCAAGCAAGCGCCGAGAAGCTCGGCTTCAAGTAGGAGGGGGGGTATAGGTCGTGGGGAAGGTATTCATAGCCCGTGTGCGTGGGTTTTGTGTGCTGACAAGATTAGAACGAGACATGATTCTCGAATGCCATTATATCCAATTTCAGGATTTGGATGGAAAATGATATGCAAGCTTCTCAAGATTAAGGAGGGAGAGGGGGTTGGGGAGAAGCCGGTATAAACGTTGGCGTTTTGTCGTGTCCTGACCATCCCCCCACCCTCTCGTCTCTTGTTCGTCCCTCTTTTCTTCACATTGCTCGAGGAAATTGGGCTTTTGGATTGATCGTGCCGGCTTGGTTACTGATTAGGATGAACAGGGGGCATTTAAAATGCGGACATTAATTACTGATCTCTATACAAGCAGGAGCATTGTAATATTACATTAATGTACCGCACAGTTTATCCTATGGACAGTTATGTCACACTTCTACAAAATATCAAACAAATTGTTCTATTATGTATTTATGTGCATTGAAAGGTAATATCATACTTTGGTTTTTATCAAAGAAATGCAGATTCATGGGCAGAAATATCAAGACAGATACAGTAACAGTCATCTGTGAAAATTTCAGTCCCATACGGTGCCCACTTTTTGAGAAAACAGTGAAAAATGGCAACAGTATTTTCAAATATTTTCAATGGAGTTTTGATCTTCCTGAGATCAAAACTGTTCGTGGGTAATTTATTTTTATACTCTTTTTCTGGATAAACACAGCACTTCCGGCAGAAACATTGTAACAGTATGTTTCTACCATCACCATCTTAATACCCTGTAAGTTATAGGTAAATCTGTGAAGATTTCTGTTTCAGTATGCTACCGAAGTATGATAGTAGGCCTACCTTTAAAACATTTATGCCCTTCATTAAAAATGGAAGCATATATAAATCTCAATAGTTGTTATTTTTTGCTGACATTCTGTACTAGACCTGTCACTATGTTTTTGAAATGAATTGAAAAAAACGAAGCGTACAAGCAAGCCTACAGGATTAGTCTGTAGGATAAATATTGATCATTTTCGGTGTGATTGAAAATAAAGAAATAGATTACAAATTCCATTCTAGAATCCGTAATATTCCTGTCGCATATTTACCTTCAAAATGCTGTCATCGCTCAAGGAAAATTGCGCTTGGAAACTCTAAAAATACATCCAGTTGATATCGATTGCAGTTATGAACATTAATCAAAATAGCATCAATGCACAAGGTCGCATTATATGAAAACATCCAACTTTTATTTTGCTGTTTTCTAAACAAAATACAGCTTTTTATGATTTCATTTTTTTTTTTATTGGTTTTATGACTTGCAGTCTGAAAACAATAATATTGATGAACGATATGCCTTTTTTTTCCTGAAAAACAAAACAAAATTTGACCAAACCCAACATGACAAATGATGCACTATACTTTAATTATGACGTGTATAAATCCGTGCCCGTAAAACCCCGTTGACGTCAAAACTCCCGAGTATGACGTCAAGTCAAGTATCACATGATATGTCTGGTTCCGATGTGAAACGGTCTTCACTGTAAAGAAAAGCTTGCATGTGTGGCCTGGCACGAGCACGGTATGTACCTGTGGACAAACTCCATCGAGAGCGGACATTTTCTTTCCTTTTTTTTTTTCAAGTATCTTTTCTGAACTTCATTGTCCAGCGTATCTTTATACCATCCGTCACTGATATAAAAAATGTCAAATTTCTTAGCAATGCCGGTGCCTACTGAAACATCAAACATGAAAGTAATCTGGGTTTTACGTGATCCAGCGAAAGTCCGGTAATTTAAGATTATTGTCTGGACTTTTCAACCAAAATATTTACTTTCCAAGTGGGCTTTTCTATAGCAGCAGCACGTTGTACAGCACTCCTTTATAAAGGTAGTATCATACTTATCATCTGGAAACAGAAATCTTCACAAATTTACCTATAATTTACGGGGTATAAAGATGGTGATGGTAGAAACATACCATTAACATGTGTCTGCCTGAAATGCTGTATCTTTCCAGAAAAGAGCATAACCAATGATACAAAACAATTTTGATGGTTAAAAGATAAAAAAAATTAAATAACAGGGGAAAGATTAACAAAATACTGTGGCCATGTTGTGTATCACTTGCAAATTGTTCTTTGGCTGTTGTTTGCTGACCGTGAATATCAAATGGAATTTTTAATGGTGGTTTGTTTTTATTGAGCAAGACATTTTGTGCTAAGCAATTTTTTGTTGGTGCTTAACAGCTCCATGAAATTGGCTCCAGGACTCAATGTAACTGCTATGAAACATTACAACATTTCTTGGTTAATTTCTTTTCCACGGGTCTCTTGCCCCCAAATACAATCCTTTAATGTACATGTATGTATACTTCATGTACAAGTAAGTGCACATTAATGATGGATTGTACTGGGTGGTTGTGCTATCGGGGCAGATCAGTCGCATATGTTCTTGTCATTGCTCTTGCGAAAACGTGACTCGGGCCCAATTTCGTCATATTCAAGGCTCCACTTACCGTAAGCGTACACTGTATGAAAGCTCAAAATACTGTTTTGAAGAATCGATTATCATACGTCATGAAACTGCCATGAATTTTCAGTTGTGCATGTAAACTTCTTTAGGCATGGATTTTTATAAAACAATCTGGGGCCAATTGCACGGCACTGCTTAGCACAAAAATTTGCTAAGCATGACATTTCTGTCTTTGTGATTGTTCTTTGGCTGTTGTTCACTGACCATGAATATCAAACAAAATTTTTAACGGTGGTTTGTTTGATTGGGCAAGACGTTTTTGTGCTAAGCAAATTTTTGTACTTAGCAGCTAGTGCCATGAAATTGTATCCATCTTGGAGGGCTGAATACAAAGGTAATACTGAAAAACGCGCTTGCCATTGTTAGGTAAATCCGTCGTGGCAACAATAGTTAATACCGCATCGTATCTGGCACGGTAAGATGGCCGCCAGTGGCTTCAGTTAATACAAAAGCGTTGCAAGTCCAGATTTGTTTATATGACGTTGATAGGTAAACTGCGACTATACTGTTTGTATGAATGGCGCCCTCTATTGATGGTGGATCAACTTCATTGCTTGGCATGAAGTAACATTACAACTGCAAGTTATTGTAAATAATGTATATAATAAGTTATTGTTATCATTTTGGGTTTTTCTGTTGTTTCTGTTCATGCAGCCTGAAAACTTACTACTAGCAAGCAAGCTAAAAGGCGCTGCTGTCAAACTTGCCGATTTTGGTCTGGCCATTGAACTACAAGGAGACAACCCAGCATGGTTTGGTAAGTTCCGATCTGTTCGTCCATCCATTTGTTTGTTTGTTTGTTTGTTTGTTGGTATCTGTTTGTCCAGTGTTGGGCCGAGTTGGATTGGGTGGGGTTTGGGATGTTGTACATAATTCTTACAATCTGTGAGCATTTTTCAGTGCTGTATAAAGGTACAGTACAGGATTGGTAGTAACATAACCAAACAGAAATGTTCACAGATTTACGTATAACTTTCAGGATGTGAAGATGGTGTTGGCAGAAACATAGGCCCCCTACTGTTAAAATATTTCCACCTGAAATGGTGTATTTATCCAGAAATTTGTCAAACAAAGACCGAAAGCTGTTTTGATCTCGGGGTAAAGATCAAAACCATTCTTTATGTTTTATACGAAAAACTGATTCAGGTTTTCGCTATTTTCTCGTGACTCAGCTGTCTTATTGAGCTAAAATGTTCACAGGTTTAACATTTCATGTCCATGCTGGATTAGGCAAAGTGTGAGTGCTGTGACCTTTACCAATCATGTATTATACCTTTAAAATATGTATCATATTTGCCCATTCTTTATCAAGATTTAAAAGGGGTACCATCTTTCTTTTTTTTTTTTTTCTTTTGGGGGGAGGGGTTATTTGTCAGCCTCTTCATGCAAATGGTCTCGATTTGTGTTAGAAACAATTTTTATTCTGATGCAAATTGTGCTGGAATATGAAAAACATCGCTGGTAATTATGCGTCATGCATATGCACAATACCAGAGTCACATGATTCAAATGACAATAGCCAGAAATGTTTTCGTTTTAATAAACAATCTTTGAGTGGAAGCCGGTCTTTATTTTTAAACCTACATCTTGGCCCTTTGCCAAATGAAGCTATTTTCTTCTCCGCAACATGCCATTGTAATTATTGATACAATAAAGATTTCTTCTTTGTGTGCTTTGTGTCAATTGTGTTGGGCGACACGACCGGCCGGCCCTCAGTTGTATCATACATTACAACAACACACAAATGGCTTTCCCATTATGTACATGCCATTCACATTTCATTAGGATTGTAATTGAGTGGACTTGAGAACACGCGGTTAAAAGGTATACCCTTATTTTACTTGGCTCTCCTATTAACCGAGCATAACTGCAAGAAAAAAAACCAAACTGCTAAGCAATAAAAAAAACCTTTGTCTGTTTTATATGTCAGATGTTTATTAAAGGTAGTATCATACTTTGGTAAGAAACCAAAACAGAAATGTTCACAGATTTACGTATAACTTATAGGGTATGAAGATGGCGGTGGGAGAAACATACCGTTAAAGTTTTTCTGCCTGAAATGGTAAATTTATCCAGATATTAGTAAAACAACGACCGAAAATCTTTTGGATCTTTAAAAAATCAAAAATAAAAGAGAAAAGACTTAAGAAATGCCGTGGCTGTTTTTCACTGTTTTCTCAAAAAAGTAGGCACCATATGGGACTGAAATTTTCACAGATGACTGTTACTGTATCTGTCTTGATATTTTTGCACATGAATCTGTATTTCTTTGATAAAAAGCAAAGTATGATAGACCTTTAACAGGGAAGTACATGTACTAGAGGGTTGATAAGGAGTTGATGACAGTTTAGACATGCGGAGTGTCATAATTGCCAATACCGGCTCGCTGATGCCACGTGGACGCCATATGGATCTTGCCGGAGTTTGATCACATACCCTTTGAAAATATTCTGGCCAACGTTGTTCTACATGTACCTTGTGTAGACAGAAAAAGCCCATTTCGTCGGTAGTCATATTAAATTGAGGGCTTTTTCCCTGGCAGGAAATCTTCACAGATTTACCTATAACTTTACAGGGTAGAAAGGATGGTGATGGTAGAAACACACCGTTAAAATGTTTCTTCCTGCAATGCTGTAAGTTATCCAGAAAAAAAGTCAAACCAATAGACCCAAAACAATTTTGACCTTCGGAAGATCTAAAAAACCTCGGAAGAGATATCAAGATTCTGTGTGCGTTTTTAACTGTTTTCTCCAAAAGTGGACACCGTATGGGACTGGGAATTTCACAGATGACTGTTTAAAATGGTATCTTCCTTGATATTCTTGCACATGAATCTGCATTTCTTTGACAACAATCTTTCTTGATACTTTTGCACATGAATCTGCATTTCTTTGACAAAAAATACAAAGTATTATTAACTACCTTTAACACTATTAAACATGGCAGTGTTATCATCATAGTACATTCTGTACAAGTTCATGCAGGTATCTCGCTAATAATCTACAGCCTGCTTCGTGTTCGTCATGATGTCCGTGCAACCAGCGTGGACGTCGTCATCTGCCTATCACATTATCGTGCCGACATGAACTGTCTAATGCATTTATGAATGAGCAATGTGTGTGTGTGAGACTATAAGAGAGAGGGGGTCCAGATATTTCAGATTCTCCGGCTCGACATAGCTCGTCTGGTCTTCTCATCAGAGTCCCTTGGATGTGTAAAGTACACCTTCCCCGATGGGAATATCTTGTGTTTTTCCCCGCCGCAGCCTTAAGACGTTTGGCTATGGAAACCACCCCTTCTGTCTTTTGGCCTCATTTCATTGCCTTTTTATATCTTTATCCACAGTTTTTTTTCTGAATGTGACTTTCTGTCGGAAAAACTGTTGGTGAAAATCACCAAGATTGGTATTATTTTACCCACATACCGGGCAGGCCTTCTTTGACGAAAGTGACCAGAGGTCGATTTCACCAAATTCATCGTAACTTACTATCAATCATAGGCTCAGTTGGTAGAGCGCCTGTACGGTATTCAGGCGGTCGCCGGTTCGAATCCCGCTCCAGTCTATTTTTCTGTGTTCACTTTTCAATGACTTTAAATTTAGTCAGTTTCCCTTGTGGTTATTTGATAATCATAGCACTTATGATACATTGCAGCCCCACGTAGAAGTCGAAGGCTATAATCGGTTATCCTTCATATCTGGAGTTACGATTGACGGTAGGGCTTTGTGAAATCGACCCCGGGTTCACCATATCGGCTAGATTGACAGTCGACACCCAAAATTAAACTTTTCTTTTGTTTCTGACTCCAACTCTGTAGGGTTTGCGGGAACGCCTGGCTACTTGTCGCCCGAGGTTCTGAAGAAGGATCCGTACGGACGGGCTGTGGACATTTGGGCTTGCGGTGAGTGTGCAAGTGATGTTGTTACGAGGATGCAACCAACATGAATCCCGTGGCTGGATCTGGATGAAAAATACAAACATTTGGTGTTTTACTGAATGTAGTCTCAACCAAATTACTTGTTAGATGAGGCGCTCCATAAGAAAATTGCACTCTGCTATTCCATAATGTTTGTCCTGTTGGCATGTCATACCCAAATCTTACAATTATTTACATTTTTTGACAAGGATTTTTTTCCCTCCATTTGTTCCCTCCATTTTTTTAAATTGCTTCTTTCTTCTTACAGGCGTGATTCTTTATATTCTACTAGTCGGGTACCCTCCCTTCTGGGATGAAGACCAACACAGGTTGTACTCACAAATCAAGGCTGGATCCTACGATGTGAGTTCGGGTACCAGACAAGACCACCTTGTGGTCGAGTTCTGTGGCCAATTTCATAGAGCTGCTTACACACCAAAACTTGCTTAAGCAGAAAAATTTTAAAAAATCAGTATGCCAGCCAAAGCTCTTTGTGAATTTTGTGATCAGCAAACAATGGCTGAATACAAGTCAAAAAGCAGTAAACATCACATGACAATTTTGTAATCTTGTTTGATGAAGGAAAACTTTTCATGCTTAAGCAAATTTTGTGTTTAAGCAGCTCTATGAAATAGGCCCCTAGTGTTTTATTGTATAGTGTTTTTGTGTTCTCTCGCTGGAGTTCACAGTTGGTATAAGGAGTCCGCTCTAGAAATAATATGGTTGCAGGTTCACATCTCACCTGCTCAATGCTGGGCCAGTCCACTTAGCTTGATCCTACAGATCTCGAGAGCAAGCACCATTGTTATTAACAAGAAGGGAAAAAAGCATATTTGCATAAACAAAGCTCTTTGGAAGTCAATTTGGTTTGATAAAGGTCGTCTCCGTGACATTTTGATTTTGTTTGTCTGATTACGCAGTATCCCTCACCGGAGTGGGACACGGTCACGACCGAAGCTAAGCAACTCATCGACAGCATGTTAACGGTCAACCCTGCTAGGAGGATAACAGCCAGTGAGGCGCTCAAGCATGCCTGGATAAGCGTAAGTCGACCCGTACCCAGCCACACCCACTTACAGTCCAGTCCATTATTGGGCTGCTACTTGACCACACCCATTGAATGTGGTTTATTGTCTCATTCAACTACTTGGCCACACCCACATAATGTGGTTTATTGTTTCATTCAACTACTTGACCACACCTTCATAATGTGGTTTATTGTCTCATTCAACTACTTGACCACACCCACATAAGGTGGTTTATTGTCTCATTCAACTACTTGACCACACCCACATAATGTGGTTTATTGTCTCATTCAACTACTTGACCACACCCATATTATACAGTTTATCTTCTAGCCTCCTTCTAGGCCACACCGACATGATGTCATATATTTTCCCCAGCCAACTACTTGGCCACACCCACAATTTTTAGTATACTACTTGGCCACACCCAATATAAGCCTTCTGCTTGGTAGTCTTTTAATACATCTGCTTTGCCACGCCCTCATCTTGGCCACACCCATATAATTCCATTGTAATGTGATCGTTATTGGCCACACCCAATATAAGCCTTCTGCTTGGTATCACACAATCCATTTGTCTTCTCAGCCTTCTTAATCTGCTTGGCCACGCCCACCTAGTCTAATCGGCCCTCATCTCGGCCACACCCATATAATTTCATGTTAACGTTGTATCCCTCATGTAGAATTCAGAGCATGTGGCATCTGGAATGCACAGACAGGAGACAGTCGATTGCTTGAAGAAGTTCAACGCTCGGCGCAAACTCAAGGTGAGTTTGAAAAAGCAAGAAAGCCGTGGCCACAACCAATATGATTTGTCCTTTTCTTTAATGATCAACAACTTCAAACTGATCGGTTTATAATGCTTTGTCTCTGAGCCACTATATTCCCAATTAATGTGTTGCAATCCGACATCTGTTTCGCCATATGTTGCCTATTTGTCCGTCCTCCATACTAATTTCCATAAAACGTGCTCATGCGATTGATTTTTATCTTCAATTTTTGTCGCACAGTTTCGCTGCCAGGACCTAATTAATCACTTATAGTATTTGAACAATGGGTGTCAGTGTGTGCAGTGTAAACCTAGGTTACAGATGGCCTGCCGTTTAGAAATCAAGTTGAATCAATATAATTATACTGTGCATGAAGTGTAATGGTTGAAGGCATTATGACTGTGTTGCTGTGGACCATACATGTAGGGTCCGATGTTGAGGGATAGGCTGTCCGCGTGCTGAGCGGTTTCACTGCGTGTGGCGGACCAATAGGGTCCTGATACGTCACGCCATGCATGCGCACATCATGACGAAAATTGGCCCATTTTATTGCCGTGCTGAGTTGTTTATTTCCTTGTCTGTCCGGACCGTATACCACGCGCCCCGTATCGCGTACATGTAACGTATGTATGGTTTTGTCCTCATGTTCGTTGCGTGCCTAGCTGGCTGATTTTACCAGCCGGACAGCTCAGCACACCAGACAGTTAAGCTTGTGACACCGGTACTCTACCCTATTCTGCTCATGAGAAGATCGTTGTATTTCGGTGCTTGGGACCGGTTTGTCTTAAGTTCTTTCCTACCGTCTGTCTTTTGTTTTTCGAGAATGAAATAGAGAAAGGTCTGTAGACCCATATTTGTTTTTAAGCTTTCGGCCAATGAAACTCTTTGATCGTCCCAATTTTTTATTTTTTTTTCATCTTAATTTCACTCGTGATGGATTTGATACAAACACGTTTGGCAAGATGGGACGAATGGTGACGGTAGAGACCAGCTTGTGAATAAATTTAACTTCTTCCTGAAATGCTGTTTCCTTTTTGAGAAACAGATTTTTTGTATTTTGTTCGCACAAATTCGACCTTTTTTTCACCCCCATGACTGAGTTCGCAGAACAAGGTTAACATTTATAACGGATGTGGTTTGGGGTTCTACGCTGCTTGTAAGCATCCTCATTCATCATGTGTAGTTCTTCTGAGCTAGCGAAGTTTGTAGCAAACCGTCAAACTACAGCACTTTGAATTTGGTGTCTAAAGATACGGAAGTGGTATTTCGTGTACATGCGGGATCAGGCAAAAAGTGTGAGCACAGGTTTATGACCTCAAGTTTAATATCATTCATGTGCTGTCTCCATCTCCTTTTGACAAATTGGACGTCGAGCGATGACAATTCAATTCTGGCGAGGACCACGCACACATTGCAGAGAGCATGATGTACAATCATCAAAGGTTCTCAGATGCCAGTGGCATCTGGTGGCCCTGAATTTCATGCATAAGAGCATTTTCATTAAACTGCCGTAAGTTGTCGGGAGACAGGGACGTCGGAGGGGAGGCCTCATTTGTGAGACAAATGGCATTTGACAAGGGCCTGGGCAGCTGAGGGTTCCCCCCCTGTGTGTGCCGGCTGCTAACTCGCTCCGGCTCTTCAATGTATTGTAGACTAGATTTTTCTAATAATCGAGTCTGTGATGCGCTGCTGGTATGCGACATCACTTCGCAAGACCTCCATAATCAAACAGGTGTCTGTTGAAAGTACTGTCCTACTTTGGTAGCATGCCGAAAGAGAAATCTTTACCCATAACTCACAGGGTATAAAGAAGATGGTGATGGTAGAAACATGTCGTTCTGCCTGAAATGCTGTATTTATCCAGAAAAGAGTCAAACCAATGACCAAAAACAATTTTGATCTTTAAAAGATCAAAAATGACTTTGACAAGATTTTATAGAAAATACTGTGGGCGTTTTTTATCTGTCTTGATATTTTTGCCCATGAATCTGCATTTCTTTGACAAAAACCAAAGTATGATACTACCTTTAACCTTTTATAGTCGTTTTCAGATCCAAGAATTTGTGGGGCATGGTACAGAATTGGTTAGACAAAATACACTTCAACATCACAGATTAACATAAAACTCACACAGTATAATGGTGATGATAGGAGAAAACATCCCATGAAATGTTTTTGTCTGAAATGCCATATTCGTTGAGAAATAAATGAAACTATTTTCCGATTTCAATAAATCGCTTCGAAGCGTTTTAGTCATTCGTTGAAATGTGTAAACAGGTTTTCACTATTTTCTCGTGACCCAGATGGCTGATTGACCTCAAACTTCCACAGGTTTTTCAGTTAAGGTATATGATGGATTACATAATGTGCTTTCACTGTCAGCAACGGTTTTGTCGCAAAAACCAGTTATGTACCATCCCTTTAAGTTTGTTTGTTTGTTGGGGTGTTTGTTTGTTTATTTGCTTGCATTCCTTTGTGGGAGGCACCCAAATATCTCTTTAGCATTCAGCCAATTGCTTAATCAAAATACTCGTGTTCAGTGGTCCTACCTTCTGAGGTTTGGTGACAGACGTGTACGCGTATATTAAGTGAGCCGACCCTAATACTATCAAGGGACTTAACTGCGGAGCAAGCCCAAATGTCAAGTTCTTCAAATGTTCCCGAGTGATTGCTTTATGTTGAGTGCTCGGCGTGTCCTGATGTCCGAGTTTACCGCAACGTGCTTTTCAGCGCTCCGTGCAGCTGAATCAGACGGCTGTTTCGTGATGCCAAGCCTTTGGGTCATGAAACAGCGGTTGGGATATATATGAACAAACGCTGGGCGTGTATTGAAAAAAAAAATGCCTGAAACCGGCTATATTTGGGTTGAACTTTAAATTCACCGCATTGTTCTTGGATTTTAATAGCGGAATGCATCTCAATATGCGTAGGCTGCTCTGTATTCAAGGCATTGTAGTGTGGGGATATGGAAAGGGTTTTGTGAAATAAACTTCTTAACACTGCTTAAGGATCTCAGGTTTCAACAGACAGTCTAGAGATAGTTCCCCCAATTGTCAGATACCTTTAGAAGGCCCCCCCCCCTTTAGCTTGCTACAATAGTAATATTATCCTACTTAACTGAACTTTTTTGTGCTTGTAGTTTGTGAAAATGCGGGTGCAATGGCCAAGGATCAACTGTGTTTGTTTGTTTGTTTGGAGTTAAGAGGGTCTTACGCTTTTTTTTATCCTAGCAGGATCTTTATCGATAAAGATCCTGCTATGATTTAAGCGTATCACGCCCTCCTAACTTCAAGCATTTGGTATTAAAATATCAGTTCATTATTTTGGCTGATGAGCAGTTTGCAGCAATTTTTGACATATTTGTTTGTTTGTTTGATTCTTGACAGGGGGCTATTTTGACTACTATGCTTGCAACTAGAAACTTCTCCAGTAAGTATTAAAACAAGTTCATATTCATTATTGAATAAGACAGGCCATTTCTTGCACATAAATATAATATGTACTTCTATAGAACAATATCAAATCCATGTATACATAGTACCACACTTTTAAGTTCCACAGTCAGAAAAGTTCAGATTTTGCTTTTAGAAAGGGGCTTTTAAGTGCAATTTTGGATCCTTCGAATTATGGTTCTTGCAGTGCAAAATACACTTGAGTTGTCGATTTAACATTGGAACTCCTGTCATACTTGGGACATGAAGCTAAAATCAGTACAACGAAGGCAACACACTCAGATGAAATGAATAGAAATGAATGCTGATTTGAAGTGAATGAATGATATTGTATCTTGCATTTTTAGAGAGAGCCATGTGACATACTAGTGCTTCAGTTTCACAGATTATTATTAATGATATGATTATTAATTTGTTGAGGTTTTTGCTTAAGTGTATATACACTATCTGTATTATTTGTGTGATTATTTTTATCTCCCTCCGAAATAACCTCACTGTTGTCATCGTGGAACATTTCTTCAAAAAATTCTTCGAAAGTCACAAAGTTGAATAATACTTTCAGGCTGTGTTCTATTCTTATCCCCAACCCCTACCCCCACCCCACCCCTCCCAAAAAACCCTCAAATTTAAACCCAGAGAAATCCTCATCATCTGTGAAAAATGCTATCACTTGTAAGTACACACAAGCGGGTCCAAACAAAAATAGGACACGACCAAAAAAATCAGCTTGCATTAGGGCGCCCCTTTTTATAACTTTGGTTCTCATTTCTTGTTCACCTCGAGGGAGGGTCGGTCGGTCGAAAAAAAAAGAAAAGTTTGGTGGAAAAAAAAACCTGGCTGAATACACAAAAACCTAAAGAAAATGATGTTCATTGTATTCACTGTAATCGCGTTTGAATATTTTTGTATTATTTCAGTGATAAAAAGTATAAAAATTGTAGGCCTATTGGCAAAAAAAAAAAAATGAATTCCCAGAATTTTTGGAGACAGAATTATTTGTCTCCAGAAATTCTTTCTTTTTTTTCATATTTTTTTTTATATTATGCCATTCTGACAGGGTCGGCGGCAAAAAAAAAAGGTTTTTTTTCCTCGGCCGGAGCCCAAAATATGGGTCCGTCAGAAATGAGAACCACAGTATTAAAAAGGGGTGCCCTTATGACGGTCAGTAGTTGCTTAAGATCAGTTCAATCACATGCCCGCTCACTGGTACCCTGCACATCCAGCAATGTACTTGGCGACGTGTGTTACTCTAAAACTGCTCGGAGCATGTAAACATTTGGGTTGAGCACCGGATGTACATGTATCCTGTGGACAATTTCATGGAGATGTTAAGCACAACAAAATTTGCTTAGCACAAAATGTCGTGCTCAATCAAACAAACTACCATTAAAAATTCCATTTGATGTTCACGGTCAGCGAACAACAGCCACAGAACAATCACAAGTGATGCACAACACATGGACATTTGGTTGTTAATCCTGTTTTTATTGAGACAGGAATTTCATGGTTAGCAAATTGTTGTGCTAAGCAGGGTCGGTCAATTGGCCCCTGGTTGTCTAGCACCCTGGCTGCTGGATGCATTTCGGCCATTGCTCAGCAGAGTATTAAGTCACCCGACCATTGGTGTGAAATTGCTGATAGCCAATGGGGAATATTGCACAGGAGCGGGATTATAAAAGCATAAATGGGAACCGAACTGTACTTGTCCGCTTGAAATAGATTCTGTTCACAACCCAAATTTCCCGAAAAGCCAAGTATGGGATGCAGGTCGTTGAAAAGAAAGAATAGACCATGTTTCGCTGAGTTACATGCACTTTGTGTGGCATCTTGAGCCCAGCCGTCATAAATTGAGAAGCTAGTTCACTTGCTGTGCTCAAATCTAATGGCCATTCAGAGGCCAGTATCAGTTTTGCTATACGCTCGCAAATTTGCAAAGCGCTGTTCACTGGACACTTCCGCTTTAAAGGTAGTATCATACTTTGGTAAGAGACCAAAACAGAAATGTTCACAGATTTAAGTATAACTTTTTGGGTATGAAGATGATGCTGGTAGAAACCTGCCGTTAAAATTTGTCCGCCTGAAATGGTGTATTTATCCAGAAATTAGTCAAACAATGACCAAAAATCTTTTGATCTTAAGATCAAAAATAGAAGAGAAAAGACTTAAGAAATACTGTGGCCATTTTTCACTGTTTTCTAAAAAAAGTGGGCACTGTATGGGAGCGAAATTTTCACAGATGACTGTGACTGTATCTTCCTTGATATTTTTGTCCATGAATCTGTACTTCTTTGACAAAAACCGAAGTATGATACTACCTTTAATAGAAGAACCAAGGGGTCATGTGACTTTGCGTGTGATTGAACTGACCTTTTGACCTACGTTATGACCTCTTCCATGACCTCTTCCATGACCGTTTTCCACGACATAGCATTTTCAGTGCAAGTCGACTGCCAGTATTCCCACCATGTACATTTGATCGATTGCTAGATATGTTTGGACCCCTGATCTGATATTGCCTGAATCCCTATATCATCACTGTAGCAGTCCAGGGATTTAATCCTCATTTCATTGTAGCAGATCCACCACTCCTGACAATTCATCTTCTTGACAATTTGTTTTTTCCTCCAAGATCCGATGATGAATTTTGATCAGTTGTTCGTAAGTGGCATCATCATGTAAGGGGTTGCTCCCGTGGTTGATGAATTTTAACGTCCGATTGTTTTTTTGAAAATTTCTTTCTTCAAAAGCTTGCTTTTTTATTCCCTTGTTGATATTGTTGTTGTCATGTTCAATGATGTATACATGCTACAGAGGAAAATAGTTCTGAGGCGTCTTGTTGTATTATACATGGCAAGGGGCCGAAGAATCGGCGCCAAATGTCAGATCCTCATGATCTGAGCGGGCTTCGGTTCGCGCAATTGCCGGGTCCTGAGTGAGTGACCCAGGGTGCCCAGCCAAAACGACAAAGGGAATTTTGAGGGCTAGCAATAAAACAGAAAAACACACTACACTCTTAAGAAACAATTTCTCTGAATTATTAAGAAGAAAAACAAAAAGCTTCAGAAAAAAGTTTGACTCTGAACTGAACGCAACTTGCTCGACGACGGTGAAAACGAAATCACCTAAAATATCCACGCGAGGCTGATTTTTTTAGAGGCCTCGCATTTTCTTTTTTCATTCAGAAACAAGTTTTGCCTCAGAGAACTTGCTTGGATTTAAAACTGATGTAAGATTGCAAAAAAATTCAGTGTTTTTGTGGAAAAACCAATTTCAAACTTAGTTAGAATTTAATAGAAGGATACGTTTATATTCCAGTGTTCGACCGTGACAGGGGATATGGGTTTTTGCAACCAACGGACTCGTGGAATGCCATTCCACAACAATGACGCTGTTGTTTTATTCCTTGTTTATTAATACACATTGAGAAGCATTGATAATCAGATGCCCTCGCCAAACCAAACCAAACATGTATTGAATAAATGATGTATTTTTTTCCCCCCGTTTTTCTCCTTTCTTTTCAATATCAACCCACACAACCCTCGTCACCCAACGTACCTAATGAGAGAATGGTCCAGTAAGATACCAACATTTATTTCTCTAGTTGATTTTTGCCTTCCAAAAGTATTTGGGACAATTTTTCCTTTTTTTCTTTTACTTTTATTCCTTTTTATTTCCTTTTTTTTTTTTTTTTTCAAATTTTTTTTTTTTTTTCCTTCCTTTTTTTTTTATTTTTTATATATATCCATTTTCATTCCTTCGTCCTGTTGCTTTTTCCACCTTTTCTGATCCTGCCTTGACTTGTTGCTACTCTTCTTTCCATCGGGTCTGAGCCACAAGAATCAGAGCCAAGGTTAGGGTTTGACCACTAACCAATGCTGTTTTTTTTTTTTTTTCTCCTTAATCATTTTTCTCAGATTAATCTGCATCTTGCACGACAAAAAACAACAAACAAACAAATAAATAAAAACGCAAAACAAGACAAATTTGAATTGTAGTCTTTTTCCCTCAACTTTTTTGCCGCAGCCATCTTCGTTTCGATTTTTGTTTCAAAATTTCAAAATTTTGCATGAAAATTATGTAAACGGATTAGTTTGTGAGAGAGCTACCTCTTAATAGTCGGGTACCGAAATAATAGTCGGGTACCCATGACGGAGTGCTGTGGATTAGCCTGGTAAATGAGTGTGCGTCCCTCAGGGAACTTGACGAAGATGGCTGCTGTTTCAGGCACTGATTTCTAGCCATTGCTAATATTGCGTTGAATTTGCTTAGCGGAAAAGTCTTGCTTAGTGTTTGAAGAAAACAACAAAAGCCACAAATAAAAATAGTTTGCCTGTTACAATTCCATCATGCGTTTATTGCTTGTGAATTGTACCAATTTTTTTTTTTTTTTCGACTTGGCATGAAAAATTGCATGGGATTTTGGCTGGCGACTTGTTTTTGCCAAGTAAGACGTCTTCCCGCTAAGCAAATTTGTTTTTAACCTAAGCAGCTTTATTAAATCCTAATTACACATTATGCAAAGGCAAACATTTCCTACCACGTCGGCAAACCCAATTTTGTGCTTCCAACTTTCAAACTGGGTATTATAATGTATCATGCTTTATAATCTAGCGAATTTTTCATTGAAAGGCTTTTTTTTTTTTTTCTTTTTTTTTTTCTTTTTTAGATTCTTCGCTTTCCCCTGTGCTTCAGTTGAAGCACACGAGGGCGCTATTTGTACACCAGTATGACACCTTGGCATGTGTCTCTGCATTTCTCAGATTGTATCTGCCTGAGTTTACAATGTTTTGTTTTTTTCCCTCGGGAAAAAATAACGGGGTCGACGTTTCGGGGAATTCTTGCTATAAATAGATGTGCTGATCACACAGGGAAAAAAGTTGGGAGTTCCCGAGTGCCAAATATGCGTCTGATTGGATTTCTTACCGTGGCAATTTTTTTTAAGTATTCATGTTTTTATCCCTTTTTTTTTTTTTTTTTTTTTTAAATTGATCATCAAATAACAAGAAGAGAAACTGACTTGATTAATTTGAAGTCTAAGGGAACAAAGAAAAATTTGACTGGAGTGGGATTCGAACCTGTATCTCATGGAACACCATAAAGGTGCTCTACCACTATTGAGTTATCCAACTGTGTTCCATCCAATTGTTTTTTTTTAATTGTTCTTTGTGTGATCAGCCAAGCGAGTTATTAACGCATGTTACACTTTATAATAGGCTTTTATAATATACCATGCTTTAAGTAACCTCTGGGATCTTGATTTCACCAAACACTAAAATTAATCTTAAAATGAGTTGTCAGTGCATTTTTGTGGCATTACACAATTGCTTATCAATTAGGATTAATTCACACATTTAAGATCAAGCTTCGTGCTTTGTGAAATCGGCCCCATGAATTTAAATATACTATATACTTTTATTAAAGGCTATGCACAGTTAAATACAGACTTTGAAAATATTGCTTGTAGGGATTCAGGGTTTGTGGTTTTTCTTTCAAGGCGCTTGTGAAGATCTCTGGTGTGGGCTTCCACTTTTAATTTAAGTCTGATATTTCTCTTGTGGGTCCCTTTTTCCCTTGTTGTTTTGTGGGGACGCTAAGAAGGCCGAAAAAATTGTTGTGTTGCCCTAAAGTTAAAAAATTAAAATCAATTTTTTTTTTTTTTTTTTTTTGGGGGGGGGGGGAGCCGACTTTCAAACATTTAAGAATAAATACTGTGTTGTTTATGTACATGGTCACCAGGGCTTATAAATCAACGGTCTTGGGTCGTTTTGAGGAGACACGCTTTTTTACTGCTAAATCTTACATTTTCTGTCAAAAATGGTGAGTTTTTATGCTTTGGGACTCGGAGAAAAAAAAAAAAATAAATAAATCCCGACCCAAAGTTTTGGCATTTTACGGTCGGTCGCTGAGGTCAACACAACCATTTTTTTTTTTTCGGCCTAATATAGAGTTGGTTACTTACCACAGTGACAGTATATTTCAGTGCATTTAGTTGACGAGGACATGATTGTACATTCAATGATAAACTCTCTATTTATCGAATTCCGGTGTAGCATTTGGTTAATATAGGACTTTTGTTTGTGGGAGACCGCTAGTTATTAGAATGCAAATTCCCTGGTTGGGTTTTTTTCTTGAAATGATTTAAAGGTACTATCATACTTTGGTAAGAAACCAAAACAGAAATGTTCACATATTTACGTATAACTTACAGGGTATGAAGATAGTGGTGGTAGAAACATACCGTTACAATTTTTTCCGTCTGAAATGGTGTATTTATCCACAAATGAGTAAAACAACGACCGAAAATCTTTTTGATCTTTTAAAAGATCAAAAATAAAAGAGAAAAGACTTAAGAAATACTGTGGCTGTTTTTCTCAAAAAGTGGTCACCGTATGGGACTGAAATTTTCACAGATGACTGTTACTGACTGTATCTGTATTTCTTTGATAAAAACCAAAGTATGATAATTACCTTTGATTACCAGTAAATGGCCATGCAATAGGGAATGGGATTTTGATGTGGTGTTTTAGAAGTGTTTGTGCTTGTGTGTGCATTTGGCGTGCGTCTCGGAGCATGCGGGGCGGTTGTGTCTTTTCATGTCGGAAAGGAGAAATCAATTATTTTAGTATAATATAAGAAGATTGAAGTCTTTAATTTCAGATAAAAATGTCTTTAATTGGTCATCGACTGCTTTTTTTAGTCCGCTTCTGGAGACTTTGGAGTCCTAAGTTGTTGTTGTTGTTGTTGGTGTCGGTGGTGTTGTTGTTGTTGCTGTTTGTGGAGGGGGGGTCCCTCTGATTATTTGTACCAGTATGTTAGGACAGTATAACTGAGAAGGACTCTTGCCTTTGAAGTTACGTAGTGCATGCATGCTCACGATTGCGTGCGCGTGCGTTGTTGACTTGAAGTCCGGTTCTCTAAAGTATCCCATTGACTATAAGGCAGCCCCTCGGGCAGGCAGGGCACCAGTGATGTAGGCTCCCTGCCTTTATACACAATTCCACTTACAGTAGTTTGTAGTCCCCCTGCTGAATCCCTGTATGCTTTTTCTGTTGGCATTTATAGATATTGATATTATTCCGTGGTGTGTGGTGATTTTACGCAGTACGCAAGCTTCAACCCAGCTCCGATTCCAACCACCGTTATCAAAGTGAAGAGTCCAACGATCAAATGATCAGAGACTGATCTTGCCCCCTACCCTTACCCTCAGCAACCCCTGCCTCGATGCAGTAGCCTGCTAGTTGGTTAGATATTACGTTTGATACACTCTTTATATACCAAAGAGAGACATGCTATCAAGTAGATACCCTTAGCTGTCATTGATGCTATCCTGTGTTTTTCTTTTATCTTTTTATATTCTCCCCCTTTCTCTATACCTTTCCCCCGCCCCCTTTTTCTTCCTTCCCTGTGATCCTATATACTGCCCACGCTTCTTATATTCTGCCGTCCAATTCATCACTTTTTCTTTTTCATCTTCTTGTCATCGTGGATGATAATCCCCTTCCTCTCTGTTGCTCCGGTTTTGTTTCTCGAATCATCCCCCATCTCCACATTGTCTGGCTTCTTGCCTCCATTTTCTTTATTCCATCCCTTAACATTCTTTTTTTGTGACTCAAAACGCATCCACACAATGCTGTAATTTGCATCTGTTTATCATTCGTTGTAAACACGTTGTCTGCGCCATTCGATACCCGTGTTACACCATATCCTGCGTGTGTGTGTGTTCTATATTTATCCAAATTTCTGTCTGCTTGTTTTTGTTCTGTCTGGTTTTTCTGCGTTCCTGTTTTTGTCTTAACTACATTATACATTTCCCTGTTTTTCCTGTCTGAACTGTCTTTTCTTGACAATCTACTTTTTGGTTGGGTTAAATTTTATTCTGTCAATTTTTTTTCTTTATTTGCCTCTCCTTTTTTTGGACTATCCTTCATTTTTTTTTTTCCAATTTCGTCATATTTTATTTTGCATTTCTTCATCCTCATCTAATTTTTTTCTGAATTTTTTTTTTTTTTTGGTTGCTTTTCCTGCTTGTTTTCTTTTTGTCTTGTCCCAAATCATTATTTTGTTCATGTTCAAAAAAAATCTTGATTTTTGCGTGTTAAATTTTGTCTGATGTTAAACATTGTTGACATTCTTGTCTTCGTTTGTTTGTTTGATTTGTTCGTGTTTATTGGTTTGTTGTCTGTCCTGCTTGTTTTGTCCTCGTTCCATCTTGTGAATTGAATTCGATGTCTGTTTGTACCTCGTCCACGATTTCCCCACTCACTTGCCTTCTTTCTTTCTTTATCTGCTCCCCCTTCTTATCTCCGGTGGTGTTTCGCCCCCTCTCACCCCCTTCCTCCCTCCCCCTCTCCGCACTCACACCTCCCCCCGCCCCCAAAAACCCCTCTCCGTTTTTCTTGTTTGCATCCAACTTCCAAGGCTCTCCACAAACGAAGTCAGGTTAGCTCCTCTACGTAAAACTCGTGTGACATCTCTCTTCTTGTTGTTGTTTTCTTTTCTTTTTTTTCGGTTTCTGATTATTTTGGATTTTATTTTGGGGGATGTTTGGATCGCATGCCGCTTGCCATCTTGTGTGCTTAATTAGTGGTGCAATTGTGTGTGTGTACTCCTCGAGTAAAAATTTGTGTTAACAGTATAACGATAATTATTTCATCATGAAGCAGTCATCGAATTTGGGCAGTTCATATTATTCTGTAGGCGTTCCTGGATATTAGTTCATTCGGATTATTTCCTGACAATACTAGCTTCTGCTGTGAATTAAGTCACCTAAATACGTTGGTTGTGATGTCCTCTGTTAATATTAGCAAGGTTAAATTTGTGGAAAGAGGCCAGGTCTTTGATTTTGGAGGGAAATTATGAGGAAAATTGCGCCTGGTAGTTCGGGACAAAATGGCGTCACGTGAATGACACTGACAGGCTGTTTTCAAGTTCGCAACAAATGGGTATTAAAAGAAATTGTATTTCCACACAGAAATATTGTCAGAAAATGTCCAATTAAAGGTTTTCAGGACTCATGAACAATTTGCTTGAAGTCATAAATCTCATTTTGGAACAGTAGAAGCTATTATCGTCTGAAAATAATCCTAACGGACTAATGGCCAGGAATCCTATGCATTCTGCAGACGCAAGGTCTACAGCTCTCAGAATACATACTTTATGCAGGGATGCTGTTATTTGTGGAAAAGGCCAAAAATGAGCTCGTTGATGTGGTTGTTGTTGTTGTTTTTTCGTGGAAAAAAATGATGTGCTAAATCTTGGGCCTTTTTAATGAGGTATCCAAAGGCTTCTTTTGCCTTGCTGATTGGTGTCCCTGAACATGCTTAAAGGTAGTATCATACTTTGGTTTTTTATCAAAGAAATACAGAGTCATGGGCAAAAGTATCAAGACAGATACAGTTAACAGTCATCTGTGAAAATCTGAGAAAACAGTGAAAAACAGCTACAGTATTTCTTAAGTCTTTCCTCTTTTATTTTTGATCTTTTAAAAGATCAAAAAGATTTTCGGTCAATGTTTGACTAATTTCTGGGTTAAGACACCATTTCAGGTGGACAAATTTTAACGGTATGTTTCTACCACCACCATCTTCATACCCTGTAAGTTATACGTAAATCTGTGAACATTTCTGTTTTGGTTTCTTAAATACCAAAGTATGATACTACCTTTAAAATCGCCCCCTCAGTTCCTTGGACTTCAGCATTCCTTGTATTTCTAGAATATGGAAGACTCATGTTTTTTTTGGGAGGAACACTGAGAAAAAGAATGGAACAGGAAACCATCTGTTGGTGATCTGTTGAAGATGCTGTCTTGCTTCCGGGAGGATATTTTTACCCCTGAGGATAAAAACGAAGAAATTATTCACTTTCTTGGAGGAGTGGAAATGAAAGTTTTGTTTGTTTTTCTTGGCAATTCTAATGCTGTTTTGATTGCAAGGACGATCATTCAAGATTTGACTCAAAGGACAAAGTTAGCATTTGGGAAGGTGTGGTGTATGAAGTAGGACTGGGGTCAGTTGTGCAGCCAGTGTTTTGACATTGAAATTAGACGAGACAGCATCTTCGACTCTTCAGGGATAAAACAAAAATTATTCTTTGTCGCGTACCGTGGTACTTGCTATTGGGCCTGTTTGTTTTTGCGCATGACATCAGTGATCTTGCAGATCCACGTCCCATGCAGGATACGCTAAATTGAGATCCGGATCAGCATGATCACTGATCTCGTGCGCAAAACAAACAGGCCCATTGTAATACTCACAGTTGGCGTGACAATAGTGACCACAACATCGTCAGAATGCATCCGCCATTTTTGTTTTTGTTTTTTCCATCACATTTTCACAATAAGCTTAACGAAGGCTCGATAAAACCAGTGTTTCTGTGTCTGATTCATGGTGTGGATCTGGGAGTAAATTTCACATTGGCTGAAATCATCCAAAATTATTGTTTTTGTTTTTCCTAAACCACCCTGCAAACTTGCTGTATAATTAATTATGATTATTAATCTTTTATTTTTGAATTGGTTTTGTTGGTTTGATATTGAATTGTCAAATTGGATTTTTGTTTTTTGAGACGTTAAGTTAGGTGTTTAATACTCACATTGAGGGGTTTTGACAAAGATTTCGTGTTGTCTCTTAACTGGTCATTTACATTGCATGTTACATGAATATACCATTTACCATGACAACTGTAACTCACGGCAACTGCAACGAGTTGTGCATAACTTGTGACTAAACTTTGGTTGTCATTTATGATCAGTGGTGGACTGTACGTTTTCTTTTTCTTTTTCTTTTTAATAATTTTTTTTTTTTCAGATTTTGTTAAATTCACATCTTGTGACTAAAAATGACTAACCATGTCAACATTTTGTTAGTCACTGGTAACAATCACAATGTGGCGTTACGTTGGTGCATTAACGTACTTAATGACTATTAAGGGTGGCACTTTTTATTTTAAAATTTGCACGGATTGTCCACATTGAAAAGTCCATGAAAAATTTCATTAAAAAGTTAAAATATTCATCATATGCAAATGGTGTGTTTTTACATGCATGGGAAAGAGCAATGTATTATATAAAGACCAGGGGTTTCATTGTTTAAAGAGCAGGGGCCAGAAACATGGTATTGTGGGAAATAGTGAAGATTAAAGTCGGGTATATACTCCGTGGATATTGCAAAGTGATGCAAAGTTTCTGGCATGATACACGGTTTTGCTGCAGTGCCTCACCAAAATTTGCTTCACAATTTGCTGGTGGTATGAATGAGGCATAATGACCACCTTGAGTTGTTGAATGATTTGGACTATAACCGGTAATCCCATAGGATATAGTCCTAGTCATCTAACACTTAGGCTTGGAGATCAAATGTTATTTTTTCACCGGTTCCTGCTTGCAGAAGCACGCTGCGTTCCATTTGCATATTTATCAAGTGGCTGCTGTATTTCATCGGCCCGTTCCAGCATGAAATTGTTTGGAATGGACCAATGAAATGACACAGCTGGCTGCTGAATATTCATGGGGTAAAGTCATAGCTAATTTGTCTTTGTTCAATAAAGTAGGCCTGCATAGGCTAATCATTGCGAAGTATATATGCATCAAAAATGAATAGTAATCATTCATATGATGTGGGATTGTATAAATCATTTGTTTTACTCCAGATTGCTCATAGCAATCTGAGTTCTTTGTAAGGATTTCTGATTGGTGAAATATCGGTGAGCCTTTTGCCACTTGCTCTCTTGGGGCCTTTTCAAAACAGAGGCTCGGGCTCAGGCTCAGGCTCGGACTCAGGCTCAGGCTCAGGCTCAGGCTCAGGCTCAGGCTCATGCTCAGGCTCAGGCTCAGGCTCAGGCTCCGGCTCCAGCTCCATTTTGTGAATCCATTCTTAAATAACGGGTATCAACAATAACAGAGGCTTTTGCCTGTGGTTCGGAAGTAGATTCTCTAGTTTGAAAAGGGAAAACGGAGCTTCAGCTTCAGCCTATGGATGACGGAACCCAAGCCTGAGCCGAAGCCTTCGATTTAGAAAGGCCATAGGAATGTTATTAGGTTCGTCAAGGGTTATTGGGCTTTATCATTATATTATCTTTTTTTTTTTGGAGTATTAACTAGCCTGAGGTATAATTTGTGTGTAGTATATAAACACCCATTGTCTCAAGTTTTCCGTTAAGTCACACTTTTTGTATCTGTTTTAGTGGAATTTTTTTTCTTATAGGTTTAGATTTTCTTAGAAGTTTGGTAGAAAGGCTGTACTTAAATAGGCAAGGCTTGATTACCGTTGATTTTGATTGGTCTATTAAACAGTCACATGACCACCAGCTTAGCTCACCCATTGTTCAGGGTATCTGCCATACTGTAAATGTGTATTATGGGATGCAAAGCTAGGCATTTTCACAAACTTTTTTCGTCTTGGGTGGGGCTAGGGGGGGGGGGATTGGTCTGGATCTGAGCTTTTTCAGGGCAGTTGCTTGTCCTCGGATCAAATCTCTCCAGTTCGGGTTGTCACTTATTTATGTCGTTGAGCCCTTGTACATACACCGGTTTACAGGCACATTCACATGCAAAGGCAAAAATGCATGGGTACCAGCTATGTAGAGGACACGTTAGGTCTTTGTACATGTAGTCGTCGCTTATTAAACCCCCACCCCCGTCATAGACGTCGCACAGTCACAAGATGCCATCTTGGATGATACCGTAGTCACGCCACGCTACACAACTTAATTGGGCAGAGCACTGCTAGGCTATACTGGCTGCATAGACATCCTTCACGGTGCACAGATGCATGTAGATTTATCTTTGTAACTTATGCTTGTGCCAAAATATCCTTCATACCGATATACAGCTAGTTCTTGCAGCGTGTGTATACATACAACCAAAGAGCTGCACTTTTCAAGATGCAGACGACAATGTCTCCCCACCTCCCTAAACAAAAATGTTCAAATGATTGAACGTGCTTCGATTTGATATCAAGAACCATAGCTTAAAACAGAAACCCAGATTCATTTTCATAATAAAAAAAACAGCAGAGAAAAACAAAACAACAATCATTTTTCTATGCTTTTTTTTTTTTGGCTATTTAATCAGATTAAAACAAAGATCCGATTGGCTTGCTCAGAATCCTGAAATTGGCGAGGTATTCGGTTGAGATTTGGTAGACACTAGTCGAGGTTTTCTTGCCGATCTTTGAAAATGTTTCCGGATCCTCCTCCATAGACCTTATTCATGGTGCATCCATCCTACATTCGAAGCAGTGCATTCAAACCGAGGCTTGGATTCAAAATAGTCTGGTACCCATTTTCTTTTTAGAATTGGTGTTATCTATTCCAACGGGTATACGAGGAAGGTGACAAGATGAATGCACCATGAAGAAAGTGTATTGGCAATATAACGTGAAAACTGTCGAGGCTGTCCTACGTTTATAATCTAATTCAGAAGCAATTTTATAAACTTCGATGATTTTGGGTCGGCCATTGGATCCGAGAGGTTCATTTTAGGTGCAGGGACGGAAGGCTGGTAGATGATGCATTAGACTAATCAGTGCATGATAACAAGAATAACCGGGGGAAAAACATTTCCAAACTGATCACGGTGGCTCATTCCTACTCGCTTTCTCTCTCTATGCTTCGCTATTTAATAAAGAATGGCTTATTTTTCTATCCTTTCACGAACTTTTGATTTTTGTTTGCACTTAAACGTTCCTTTGCCCATTTCTTCTGCTTATTCTATATCTGCTGCTTTGGTCTCCCATGTCACTCCACGTGTTTGTCCCTAATCTCATCCGTTTGCTCGAATCATTCATTAAAATCTGTGTGTTTGTGCGTCTGTTTGTGTGTTTGTGTATGAACTGACAAACTTGAGCATGCTGTTATTCTTTTGTATACCGTATTCAACATCAATTAGTGGATGTGTTTACATATTAATAGATCACTCTTTGTTTGTTTGTTTGTTTATTTATATATATATATATACATGTATATATTTGTTTGTTTTGCCATATTACTTTTTTTTTCGGTGACTGGAGTCTTAAAGCTGGGAATCAAAATGAGCTAAATTGTTTGTTTTTTTCATGTGGTGTATGTCTTTGTATTAAACATGAATATCATTTTTTTTTCTAAACATGTTTTAGTAGTTTGCAGTTTATACCACCCAATGCTATTATTATGCTGGCTGATCAAATAAACATCGTAGATTTCATTTCATATAAGATGTTTCTACATCTTTAATAAAGCTGCACTTAAAGTAGTAGCCTTTTCATTCCTTTGACAAAAACGTGAAACAGAAATGGAAAACTGTGAATTTCTTGTCATCTTTTTTTTTTGAGGGGTAGGATGGAAAAGTATTGTAGTATTCTTAAAACCCATATGAAAGGAAATTAAGGAAACTGATAATTTCCTTATAAGTATCGTTTTGATTTAAAACAAAAGTTCTGCCAAGGCTGGAAATTTTTTTGAAATTTGTCTGCTGGAATTTGGGGAAAATCCATCTAAATTGTTATTTTTGAGAAACACTGCAAGTAGGCTTCAGAAATGTACAAGCTGTACATTAAACGCCCCCATGATAGACTAGTAGCTAACAATCATTCTCACATGCTGTAGATCTCAACATGACTGTAACCCAACAACTGTTCTATGTCTAGCTTTCTCCTCCCTTCCACCAAGTCATCTAATCACCATTATAATAGACAGATATCACATTGATCTTAATGATCGTAGTGACACATGAAACAGCCGTCTGTAACTGTTCCCAATCATAAACTCACATCATTTTTCATTTTTTTTTTTTTTAGTTCTTTGGAGCATGCAGTGTTTGTACAGAAAATGACAGTCTTCCAGATTTTCCCCTGTGTTTCTCTTTTTATTTTCCACCCACTGGTATTAGAATGTCCTAGAATAATGTCCTGTTTTTGCATGCTGGGAAAATATGGAATCCACCAAAAAAAATGTCCAGCAAAAATAATGTGTAATTTCAGAATATTAGTACTGAATATTCAAGTTATCATGATTTTTTGTTTTTACACGAGAAATTTATGGAAAATTTTGGCTTGTTTTTCTTTAACTCAATATTTAAGCTATTTCCTTTATGACGTTTTTGGCTTTTATATGTAATTAGGCACTTATCTTGCACTTGTGAAATTGCACTTCCGACTTAAACATGTTTGATATTTTTTTTTTATACATTTGCACTTTTTCTCAAAAAATGTTCAGTTTTGGGGCATTTCTAACATTAGCGGATGTACATTTCAGAAGAATACAATGTTTTTGATCCCTGCACCATCATAAATGTCGTTAAAAAAATTTGAAATGAATATTATTTTTGCTGGCACTTCCACTGTTTGGGACCTTTTTTCTTTCATTTTTATTTTTTTGGTTATTTCTTCTCTTTTTTGGGAAAGCATTTTTTTGTTGGAAATATTGGTCTATTTTAAGGCATGGGGAGTCTGGGTACTAGACTAAGGTCAGTATCACCGTGGTTATCTTTGTTCTTGTGTCTCCGGCTCCAGTCTTAAAGCGTTATATAGCAAAGACCATTCCAAACTGGATCGGTGACAGTTTGGATGGAGTTGGGAACCAGCCTATTGCTCATGTTCAGGTGGATGAATATGATTGGTTGGCACGACGGTTGGTACCCCGTTTTATCTTCACCATCACAGGCCTGCTTTGGGATGTGGTTACCGGCAGTGCTTTTCTTCTGACCGTCATGTTCACACTTTTCACACAAATTCATGGATCACTCAAAACCAAACATTAATCCTTCTATTCTATTCTACTTGGGTTCGTTTTGCTGACTTTTCTAACGGGCATACTAGTTTTTTAAATTCCGGATACAACATTGTGGTTTGCTGAAGATTTCTCAAATAACTCATTCGACTGAAACTTCTTTTAAAAGCTGTCTAAGCATTATTTGTTTAATCTACATTTGCTTTTGGGAGTCGGGCTTGCTTTCATATGCTTTCCATTTCATTTACTTTCTTTGAATTTCATAAGGCTATATTTGGCACATACATGTAGATAGTCGCATTTGATTAATAATTGTTCAAATTTTTTTCACGCTCCTGCCATTTTTGTTTATCTCTCAATCCACTAAGCTTTTTAAAAACGGGGATGAAATGAGACTTTTTTTTTTAATTCACTGTATGTAGGGTTTGCTTTGTATTTTAAATAGTGGTCCAGTTAGTTTGGGTTGGAAAGAGAAGGGCGGGGCAAGGTGGGGGGGGGGGGGGGGTTGAACGTGACTGGTCAGTTTGATTAAAGAAGCCTGTATAGAACAAAGAACAGAGATGACCGACCCCAGCCCTCGGCTACGGTGATTATACTGACCATCTTTTCAAGGCAATTTCTTTTTTTTTGCTCGGTTTTTTTTTTTTTTTTTTTTTTTGTACACTGTTCTCTGACCAACCGTTGACCAACATCTCTCCGCTTGTTTTATCTTCCACCGTTCATTGACGTCCTTACTCAGGGGAAAGTCAAGAAAAGGGTAAGCACTGTCATTCTCCCACACAACACACTCACTCCACTCACACAATCATCCACCGTTTTCCAAGATAGAGTTGGAAAAATGAAAAAAATTTTGAAAAGTTCACAGCAGGCCCTCTTTGAAGATGAGAGTCCCCACCATTATAAACTTGGATTTGTGTTATTTTCTTTTTTGGTTTGATGATGTCGTTTTTCCGTTTTGTTTTGTTCAACCTGGAATTTGTATTTTTTATTTTCAAGTGTGCGTGTCGCGTTATTATTGAAGGGTTAAACAAAAGATGATTTTTACAGCGCACGAAGATTGAAAAAAGACCAATTTTGGGGTTGTGTTATTTGTGAGGGTTCCATAAAACCCCAGACTATCAAAAACAAAATTTAAATGCTGCTTTTCTTTTTTGTGCCGTATATTTTGATTTTATCATTTCTCTTTGAAAAGAAACAAAATTTTTGTATCTATTGCACACTGTGTTGATTGGTTTCATCCAATGGCACACATTTAATTTGTGCCAAAAAAAAGAGAAAAATTTGTGAATAATTTAATCGCAGGTTATGATCTAGTACAGATCACAACCTCTGTTTGCTGGGTTTTTTTTCTGATTTAAGATAGGGATTTGAAATTTTTTGCTTAATTTGGCCGTCAAACCAATTTTTACAAGGGACTTGTAATTTCCACTAGACACACTAGCTATAATGAAAACAAACAGTGTGCACATGCATACCAATGATAATCATTTACCAGTAGACTGGTGCCATCCTTTGGCCCTCTGTTCAACACAATTAAGATCCTCTCTGAAATGGATTCCAGACCTTATGTGGAAAACAAATTTCTTTTTTTTTTTTGGTAACGTCCTCCACTCCAAAAGACACTCAGAATTTGTAAAGAAAGTTCCATACCCGATAATTATATCCGATTTAGTTGTTTTCATTTTGACCCAAATTTATTTGGGCGCTTGTCAGGAAAATTTGTAATAGTTCAGATGTAAGATATAAGTGATAAACATTCTACCATTGCTTGTTCATAAGTCACTCATCCCCCTGTAGCTGGTAACCATTTTTTTTTTACATTAGCTTGAGTCATACGTAGCTATTAGTATTAAGTGTGATTGATACTCATCTGCAGGGTACCGGGAACATTGTATCTATGTCCTATGCCCTTGTCATGGTTAATAACCCATACTTCATTTGTGCCCACTTTCCCCTGTTATTTGTCCCTCATTAACCCCATTGGTGGTTGAAACTTTTAACACCAGCCAAAATGTTGCCATCACGCCTGTAAAAAAACGATTGGGTTTTATGGATTGTGACTTAAAGGGCATGTACAACATTGGCATTAACTTAAAGGTGACAGAGCAGCTGCAGGCTGTCATGGAATTAAAACAAACCTGTGAAATTTTCAGCTCAATTGATCATTGGAAACAGTAGGAAACAGTAAAAAACGTTGTCATGTCAAATTGTGTGGGAATAGCTGTCTCATTTTTTTTTTAAATGTTTTGGTGTTTGGATTTTATACTCTTTGCTGGATAAATAACATTTTTTAAAGCATTTTGTTTCTACCGTTACTGTCTTTATGGTACCCTGTAAGTTAAACGTAAATCTGTGAACATTTCTGTTTTGGTTTGTTATGAAATGTTGTATGTGCCCTTTAAGGTGGGATTGGTGCCAGCAAGATGTTGGGGGGTTCAGATCCAACCCATTACACCATGTGAAGTATTTTGTTCCCCCAGCATACGGTTATGGGTACTGCTCTTGTCGGGGGTGGAATTGGATGTGTTCAGGAACGATTCTAGTGACATAGACCAGGGTCCAATTTCATAGAGCTGCTTAGCACAAAAATTCGCTAAGCATGACATTTCTGTCTTGGTATTAAAAACAGGATTAACAACCAAATTTCCGTGTGTTGTGTATCACTTGCAATTGTTCTTTGGCTGTTGTTCGCTGACCATGAATATCAGATGGAATTTTCAATATTGGTTTGTTTTCTTGGGCAAGCTATTTTTTGTGCTAAGCATTTTTGTTTTGTGCTAAGCAGCTCTATGAAATTGGCCCCTGGGGTTAGGAGTTTGAAGCTGGGAAGTTTTGTTGATATAGTTGGGGTGGGTTTTAGGGTCAGTAAGTACATGTATCTTCACTTCTTCATTTGACCGTTGACCGTTTGTACAGAGAAAATGATACTGTCTGGGCGGAGCGAAAGTCGAAAGCCATCTATGAATTAGGCCTAAACAAAATTTTTTTTTTGTGTTGCCCTCAGCGACCGACCGTAAAATGCCAAAACTTTGGGTCGGGGTTTTTCTTTTTCTAAGTATAAAAACTCACTATTTTTGACAGAAAATGTAAGATTTAGCAGTAAAAAAGCGTGTCTCCTCAAAACGACCCAAGACCGTTGATTTATAAGCCCTGGTGACCATGTATATGAACGACACAGTATTTATTCTTAAATGTTTGAAAGTCGGCCAAAAAAAATAAATAAATAAATCGACCGACCGACCCAAAATTTAAATTTTTCCACTTGAGGGCAACACAACAATTTCCTTTTTCGGCCTTATAGGTCTATGCTGGGGAGAGTATACTGCAGATTCAGTGGACATTATCAGAAGGTGTTGCACACTTTCCTCAAGTCTTTGGGTTCTGTCTGTCAGGCAGGCAACATCAGGTCACCTCCCGAAGAACTGCGAAAAGCATATTGACAAAGCCTAGGTACCAGACTGTAATGGAGGCTGCCATGGCGGGGGGCCATCCACATAGACTGATATCGGCCTTTGTTTCTATCTATCTATTGCATTGAGTGACTGGACATAATGGGGAGGCAAAACTTTGTAATCAGTGACTGGAACATGATGGGCAGGCAAAATGGCCGGAAACACGACTGCACTGAGATCACATTGATAAAAAAGACAGTTGGGGAAAAATGAAGGGGGGAAGCCATTTTGTTTCCAAGATTTTTGAGTTCGTTGCAAGTTTTGCGCATGATATCTTTGGCTGATGGTACTAACTCATCATTCATTTGGTATGATACTCATTATTATTATTATTATTTGTTTGCACCTTGCTTAATAATTAATAACCATTAACATGAAAATCCTTTCTTCAAGTCGTCAACAGAGGGGGACATTTCACATATTTGTTTAATGGAGGTGTCCTTCATAAGTATCCATGCTATTTATTCTTCATGTGCAGTCTGGTCGTTTGACTCGTGTATGCATTAAGATTTGTTGTTTTACACTAGGGATCAAGGCACCAGTCTAAAATGACTAAGCTATGAATATTATTGCTAACAACTTAAAAGACAAGTAGAAAATAATTGACTTCAGTTTCAAGCCTTTCTGCGTCAGCTTGTACAACATAAACTATGCCGCTAGCGTGAAATGAGACTTCAGTTCATAATGAAGCTTCAATATCCACAATTGTCTCTCATTTCTTAATGATGGTTTCACTGTGCTTAGTGAAAAAGGGGGTGGCTTTTCTGCTTAACAGAACGGGACGGGATGGGTGGGGGCGGGGACTGGGGGGAGGGGGGGGGTTGTCTTTGGGAAAGGAAACTCTCTTTTGTCTTATTCTTTTTCAATCCAGCTGTCCTAAAATAACCTCCGTTTCTTCTCCTCTGCTCCCCGAGAGGCGAAAGAAATTTCGACTTCCTCCTTTCAAATTGTCCTTTTTCATTTTTTTTTTCAAAAGCAATCAAATTTGGAGCATTTATTAGCAAATTGTTTTCCCCTTTATCTGTAAATTGTGATTTCTTTTTTGTAAGGTGCTCCTTTTTTTCCCGTTTTTTTTTTTTTTTTTTTTTTGGATATCGTTATTTCCTTGTGACTGTTGTCTAGTGCAGTTCTCTCCTGTTGTATAAAATATTCTCATTTTGTTTTCTTTTCATTCTTTATGCCTTCAAATTCTTGCTGTTGTTCAGTCGGATTTATTCAAATTCCGTCCCGTCTTCCTCGTTCTTTTTCTGTTCTTCAAGTATGCTTGTTTGCCCAGTTTTGTTTAAAAACGATTCTTCCCATATAGAATATCTGTACACTTTTACAATACGCTTTACAAAATCTGGGGTGTTTTTTTTTTCTTCTTTTATTTTCTTATGAAACATACATGTCATGGCTTAAAGGTAGTATCATACTTTGGTTGCATACCGAAACAGAAATCTTCACAGATTTACCTATAACTTAAAAGGGTATAAAGATGGTGATGGTAGAAACATACCGATAAAATGTTCTGCCTGAAATGCTGTATTTATCCAGAAAAGAGTAAAACCAGTGACCAACATTATTTTTGGTCTTTTAATGTTTAAAGATCAAAAAAAAAGAGAAAAGACTCAACAAATACTGTGGCCGTTTTTCACTGTTTTCTCAAAAAGTGGGCAACGTATGAGACTGGAATTGTTACAGATAACTGTTACTGTATCTTCCTTGATATTTTTACCCATGAATCTGTATTTCTTTGACAAAAAAAAAAAAAGTATGATATTACCTTCAAGTATTGTCCCACTTGGTAGGCAAAAGTTACTGACATTCAAATTTCAAAATTTGAGTTCTCAGCCCAGAATTCCTGAAACAATTTCTGAATTCACGACCTCTGAATTCAGTGCACACTTGCTCATCCAAGTAGAGACTTTAGTAATATTTGGCATCTCTTCAACCAAATTCAATCTGAAAAGAACCTTTCTGTCCTCTTTCTTTGGCTGAGTGTACCATTTTCATTACAAAAAGAGTGGGAGATAAGAATGAATAGCTTAATTATGACGTGACAAGGGTATAGTATGTCACAGTAGTGCTTCGTCAAACTTCTTTTAGGACCAGAAACTCTTGACTTGCTTTGTAGTTGGACACATTTTGAGTGGTCCAGTTTCTTGTAGCGGTTCCATGAAGGCGAATTGGACTGTAATAGGTTAAAAGCTTGTGGGCTCATGATATTAAGACAGCGTGAATATTGCCTGGGACTCGGGTTGCTGTACCTTCGGTGGTGTTTAAAGGTACTATCATACTTTGGTTGGAAGCCAAAACCGTAAAATTTTCACAGATTTACCTATGACTTACAGAGTTTGCAGATAGACCTGATACAAACCCACAGTTAAAATGTTTCCGCCTGAAATGCTGTATTTTTCCAGAAATGAGTATTAAAACAAAAGACCAAAAACAGTTTTGATCTCTGAGATCAAAATCTCACATTTACAATTGCCTTAAAATTTGGCGTCATAATTATAACGGTTCTTTTCGCTGTTTTGTACTGTTTCCAAATCAATTGAGCTGGAAATTTCACGGGTTTGTTTTTATTTCGTGGCAAAATCAAATTATGAACAGACTGCAGCTGTTCTATCAACTTGACCAAGGTATGATAGTATCTTTAACGTGGATGGTGAATTTAATGCGGGAACTTGATGGGTGCTGGCTGTGGTGTATTTGTGGGATCCTAACAATCACTAGAACTCTCTCTACTCATACTTAACCATCCCCAAACAAAATCAAGTTCTTCCTTCCGTCCCCCAGCCCTCAATTAAACGGTCATCGTGTAGTCCACTTTGTCACCTCTTTTAACATTTCCCATTATTCATACATGTATACATTCCCCTCATACATGTCATATACCGTTAATGATATAACCATAGTGGTCATTAATAACCGATAGGTGTAGTTTGTTTTTGTGTTGGTTTTGTTTTCTTAACATCTATATACCAAATCTAATTTTTTTGTCAATTTTTGATTTTGCCTAATCGTAACAATCTGCGGTTGAAGTTGATGCACAAGTTCACAACATGCTCAGATGATTATGTAGTGCAGTGAAAAGCCTATTATGGCTTACTTACTTACTTAATAATGTAGCTTTTTGAACTCAGGCATTTTTTTCTGGTGCTTTCTGTCAAATTTTGAGATTTGAGTCTGCTTTCAAGTCCTCGAAGGGGTCTGCAGAGATTCAGCTCGTTTGTCGCCAAAAATCTGACCGACAATCGAAAAAGGCCAGCTCATTTTGCACTCTCTATTAGCACTTTCATCTCACCATATCATACCAGTCCAAACCCCTCTCCCTTAAAAAAAAACCATCCCAGTTAATGTGCGGTGTTGCGGACTTGTGCATATAACGTCAGTCATTATTAACCTTAGAAGTTGAGGTCCCGACTAACAGGTAGACGACTTTAACCACAACAAACAAACAAACAAACAAAAACCTGTTAAAGATATGGTCAAAGCAACATTCCCACAAGGCTGAATACTGAATACCCTGGGAACAAGTTTGTTCAAATTGATGTGAACATTTTCACAGATTGACTACAGAAAAAGGACATTGTCATCTGAAAGCGGAATACGTTTTCATCCTATCATCATATTACAATGCAGAAATGTGGCTTTGTTGTTTTGACTCTTCTGTTTTGCTTGTCTCGTTTTTTGGGGGGTGTTGGGTTTTGTTTTCTTTTTTTGCAACAACTTCTAAGTTTCCAGGAGGTCTCTCGGCACAATCCTTTATCTCGTTCTCTCGTTCATTCTCCGAAGCAGGTGGAAAAACGGTAGTGAAGAAGGACAACGACATAAAGGAATCACAAGAGAGCAGTGTGGTGGAGGATGACGACGTCAAAGGTACAGTGACTCGTTTTGTTGGAGCCTAGTGGTCAGTATCACGGTCTGGTACCTCGGCTTCTTTTGTGGTAAATGCTTGGGGCATGGCGTGTGGCAGCGTGCAGCTTCCTTACACTGTGTTCTGGGAATATGAGGAATGTCTCGGGAGGATGTCAAGGGGAGGAAGGCCTGTTGGAGAAGAGTGTCTTTTAGAGACGTTGGATTGAAGCCTTCCTGCCTGCTCTCTGTCGCATATCTTTAAAAGATGGCAGGGCTCTTCATGGAGCATAATACTAATCAATCTCTTCGTCTCTCTTTGTCTGCAGCTCGCAAGATGGAAGTGATCAAGATGACCGAGGCTCTCATAGACATCATCAACAACGGAGACTTTGAGGGATACACGTACGTACTGTTCACCAAATCTACACCCAATGATGACTAGCCTGTAAACTCTCAAAGAGTCCACAAATTCACGCCATTGACTTCTCAAACCACCCAGGGGTCGATTTCACCAAACTCATCGTAACTTACTATCAATCGTAGGATCTTTGATGCATTGCAGCCCCACATAGGGTAGGCCATCTACGATGGGTTATCCTTCGTAACTGAGTTACGATTGATCATAGGGCTTAGTAAAATCGACCCCAGATCACTGTACCGGTAGTTATATTGATTAATATGAGGATTAGATATAATGTAATACACCGATCCGATGGCACGACCATGGAGGTAGGAAACACCCGCCATTACTGCAGTGTCCCCGCCTGCCTTTTGTCCGGCTACAAAAGAATTAACGCTCCGCCGCACTCTATACTACAGGGTGTATGTCCTCTGATTAGGGGGACGTATATACACCCTGCAGTATAGAGTGCGACGGAGCATAAATTTTGTTGCCGGACAAAAGGTGGATGGGGACACTGCAGTAATGGCGGAAGGAATGTCACGCTGCCGGATCGGTGTATACAGTTTTATGAAAATGCTGACAGGTTCAGCAATGTTCCATTAGTACTCCTGAAAACTGAATTTGTAAACCCCCCAAAAATTAAACAGAAGCAAAAGAAAAATGGAAGGACTGAGTTTTCATTTGACTGGTCTCGGGTTCTGATCCCTCCAGGAAGATGTGCGACCCCCACATGACCTGCTTTGAGCCGGAGGCTTTTGGCAACCTGGTGGAGGGCATGGATTTCCACAGGTTCTACTTTGACAACGGTATGTCCACGAATCATAATTTGTCTTCTCACAGTATGTGTGTATATTTATAAAAAGTGCTGACACCGGACTTTTGAGTTCTTGTCCCGTTTCATGTAGTTGGTGTCGGCTGTGTGAATTGTGATCATGTAGTTAGTGTGTCGCAGCGCCCTCACGAGTCTACATGTGGCTAGGGTACAATATATATATACAATATATTTGATATTTGGGCATATGGATTGAAGATGTTTCTACACCATTTTGAATCAATTTCTAGCGTTGATATTTTGGGAACGCATCAGTATTCCAAAATAATTTCCGCTATTTTGATTATATCTGGTCTGTCTAATTTTTGTTAGTGACCATCTTTTTTACCCGATTTCTAGAAGTAATTATTGAGATGACAATAATCAGGTTTTCTTTAAAAGGTTGGGGGCCATATCATTTCCACAATCAAATTTGATTGATATTTTTCTCTAGACGTAAGGAAATGTTCAAGTTCTGTTACAGTGTCATCTCTTTTCAAAAAAAAAAACTTCCATTAATAAAACTGGAACACGAACCGACATCATCTGCATGTGAAAAAATACAAAAAAGGGCTGCTGAACCACCGTGTACTTGGTGCATTGGTCATGTGGTTGAAAAGTTACCCATCATCGAGTATAGTGAGCGTCGTATGTATTTGTTTTTGTTTTTATTTTTTGCTCCACACAAAGTGAACGTATTGAGTAATAGTTTTCACTTCATCTTGTCTGTTGAAATCATGACATCGAAAAATGTGTGTGTATGGCTCCTCGGGCACCACATGCCACAAACACATGCAAAATCTTGCAACATGCCCACAGCACCCGACTATTGAAACTGAGGAAAAGATTTAGACAGGCAGTGTTTTTTTTTTTTTTCCCCGCCAAAAAATTGGCAATGTATTGGGTTCAGATATCCATGACAACGGTAACCTGGCAACCGAAGGAAGGGAGCTTGGGGATAACTGCCCAAACTAAAATTTTCAAAGTCAAAATCTGGCTTTTGTTTCATGTTTTTTCTTGTTTTAAAATCTTTTTTTCCTGTTTCACTCAAAACGTTTAGGTTAAATAATGTCCCATCATTTCTGTTCTTAAGTTTACTTGATCAAAAATAGTTTTGGTTTTGTGTTGAATAGTCTTAGATTCGTTTATATTTATTTTGATGTTTACATTTTTTTTTCATAATCTTTGACATCAATGTGTCTCAATGTTTCAATTTTGTCCTAAGTATACTCAAAACAAACGGAATTATTTCCGTCTCAAATAATGTATTCCAGACTAGCCAAGTTATTGACATGCTCCGAACACAATGACATACCTACCTCTATGTTGGTGGTGTCCCAAATAGTCAATTATCTTTGCTCGCTTGGCAGTCAGAAGCCATGAAACCACTCGCATACCGCTATATCCCAAGGATCATTGATCCAATATGCGCGGCAGCAATGCTGCAACCTGAGAAACAGTACATGGTGGTTATTTGACGATTCTATTATCTATTTTATTGTTTTGATCGTTCGTCTTGTTCAAATTAATTACAAGATCGGTATTCATCTCTTGCTAGCGTTGGATTTTGTTTTGTTTTGTTTTGTTTTTTTGCAGAGAAAAGGGTTCTTACACTGAAATATGTATCAAGTATTTTGTCTTCCACAGATAGCAATGATATAAAATGATACTAAGGGTCACTGGCAATTCATTTGCATGAAGCGGCATTGATGTGGAATGCATTATATGTGTGTATAAGACCATCCCTATCCCCTGTCGCCAGAACCACCCCACCCCACCCCCACCCCAACCCCACCCCTTCCCCACCCCACCCCAACCCCCCTTCTCACACCCCACCACACTATGTGTAAGTAATATGGGACTGTGTTGGTCAGATCGCGTTGCTATGCTGCTGGAAAATAATGTGCAGAAATGACTACCAACTTGTGGGCGTGGTAGGTTCCAGAATTGGGGGGGGGGGAATTACGCTAATAACACTTTTAAACCCAAGTGGGAATAAAAATGTGCATGTTGATTAGTTTTTCCTGTCCAGTAGCAGAAATGACCCCTACGTTTTTTTTTCTTTTCCGTGTTCTTTTTTTTGTTTTCTTCTTCCATGTCCTCGATGTTGCATTCTGTAGAGGAATAAGTTGCCAATTCCTCCGATTTGAAATTTGAAATTTGAAATGGTTCGGGGTTTGACGTAGCATAACCCAATCCCTTCCCCGCTTGGTTTTTCCCTTACATCCCTCAAGTTAGTGAATCAATTTCACTGATTCTGCAGATTCAGTGCAGATGTCGTGTGCCCTGGGGTTTGTATGATACGTGTATTCCAAGTTCCAACAGGTCCACTTCTAGAAGGCTCGGCTTTTCGCTCGTCTGCCTCCGGGCAGAAATTGTCCCTCGCCCTCCCATTAATTCCACCACCTGACCCATCCTCGGCTAGCCATCCTCGTTCCAAGAACGATTGTATTAGTTCCACTCTTTGACACAAACAGCCACGATTAGGAAGGCCCGTCCCGGTCAGAATTTGCACATTGTTTTTTCAAGCCAAGCATTAATGAGTCTGCGTTAATGGTAAGTAGGACAACAGAACAGTCACGTGAAGCTGTGGAAGGCGGTTTTTAGTTGATCCACTCATTTTTCATGTTTTAAGAGAAATTCCTGTTTGGACATCTTGTGGAGAAATGTTTGTATCAACAAAATAAAAAGTTTTTGTTTTTTACTATTAAAGTATTTCTATTGTTGATTGTGAGCTAAATATTGGTATTTAACCAAATGAGAAAATTTAGTTGATTGGAAAAAGAAAATTTAGTTGATCAGCAGATGAAAATTTAGTTGATTTGCAAAAAGCCTAGGAAAGAGTTGAGTTGTTGATGGAGCTGCTGAGACAAAACATTATTTGTTGACAGAAAATTCAAGGTTCTGGATTTTGGTTGATCAAACTAGTTGACATGATTTCATGTCCTTGATCAAAGGTCTGCATTGGTGGATAGTTTGTTGTATCCACTCGTTCCTTCCACGCTTCACTGGTTGACTTTTTTGTGCATCGTGCATTGCATGTCATAGCTAAGAATGACAGGGCTTTACGTACACCATGCCATATTGCCATTCAGTTTGCAAAATTATTCTTTTGTGCACAAATTGCATGACTTTTTTCAGTTCCATTTTTTTTTTACTTGTTGATGTTTTGATATTAATTTCATTTCATTAAAACAAATAAATTGGAATAAGTAAACATTTACTCAACCGTATTCCAAGAATGTTCATGTGAGATTTAAAAACAAAAATGTGTTGAAAACCACGACTAAAAGTTTTTTTTAAATTGAAAAATTTCTCCAAGTTTGATTATGAATTGTAGTTTAACAGCATGGAATTTTCGTCTTAACAAATTTATGATTAACAAATTTCAAGTTCCTCACATTGTTTCAAGAAAATTCACATTGTTCTAATTTCACCAAAAGCTTTGATGAAATTAAATCGGCTAAATTGTTTGAAATTTTCTTAACAAATATTCAGATATAATATTTGTTTGCTCCTGAGTAGTGAAAGTTAAACATGTTTTTTTTTTAATTAATCTTTATAATTGGTTTTATATGGATTTTTCTGATTTTTCTCATAATTTGCATGCATTGTAGAAAGATTTTGTCACAACAAACAGAACAACAAACAGTTGTTTGGATTGATTTTGCAAATTGTATGAAATTTAACCTTTTCGGTTCTGAGAAAAATTGACCAGATTTGGCAAACCAAAATGGAAACTTTTGGCCTGACACACAGAATGTTGTGACAGAATCAGTGAGTATTTTGGAATAGTGCTGTGCCTTTGACAAATTTTTCTGGAATTTAATCGTAGAGGTTGTTTCTTGTAATCGCTCCATTATCGATTTCTTTCTGTAAAAAAGAAGAAGAGGAAGTCTCCCTATTTTTTCTTCTGTTTTATCAAATCCAATCCTCCCTTTGAATCACCCAAGCTTAAGAAATGAGTTGCTTTTCCTGAAAAGAACCTTTTCCCTTTTTTGTTTTTTTCTTAATCCGCTAAATTTAGGTAAAAGACTGGGGTGCATATGAAGAATTTTACTGTTATGAAATACTGGCGATTCACAATAGTGCGCCACCAAGAGTTTGCGATGCATTGGCCAATCACAACGCACGGAATCGGTAGACATTTTGCCGATGACACGGGTTTACAGTTTAAAAAAAAGCGCATGCGTGATAGTGCCTCGTTTTGAAGTCGCGATCAAAACCGCCGAAGTGTAAACCCGTGTATTGTCTTCGACAATGGACGGGTTTACACTTTGAAAAGTGAGCATGCGTGATAGTGCCTCGTTTTGAAGTTGCAATCAAAATCTAAGATGGCCGCCATGGTGTAAACCCGTGTATTGGATCTACAAATTCCGTGCATTGTGATTGGCGAACGCGTTGCAAACTCTTGGTGGCGCACTATTGTGAATCGCCGGTATTGACCTGGACTCTATAACCTATAATTTTTTTTTTTATGAAATCTGAATTCATAAAACAGAGTGCACCCCATGTCATACCTTATCAAGCAGACATTTTCCCTCAAACCCCATTTTTATCAACTCTCGTGTAAAAAAAAAAAAAATTGTCAATCAATATTTATTGAAAAATAATATGCAAATTAGGCTTGAAAAATTGAAAAATCTCCAAAAGTTGTCGATAATTGATCGATTTGGTGTAAAATTGTGACGAAAAAAAAAAAAACTAGAGGAAGAATTTTTTTTAAAGGGCATGGCACTAGTGAATGGTGTACTAAAACCCTGTCTGCCTTATTCTGGCATGCATTGCTACAGCCTCCGCCCCAACCTACGCCAGTGGCCCTAGTGGTATCAGTGGTCTTAGCATGAAAGAGTCTGACAAAAGACGTCTGGCTTTTGCCTTTGCAGTGCTGTCAAAGAACAACAGAGCCCGCAACACCACCATCCTGCATCCCCACGTACATCTGATTGGCGATGATGCCGCTTGCATAGCCTATGTCCGGCTCACACAGTACATTGATCGGTGAGTGTGTGTCATGGGGGTGCTTTTGACAGGAGTCTTGGGGGTCATCACACTCCAGTGCCCTTTTCCAAACCTCGGCTCCGGCTCAGACTCCGGCTCCATTTTGTGAATCCATTTTTAAATAACCGGTATCAAAATAGAGGCTTTTGGCTACGGTTTGGAAGTAGATACTCTATTTTGAACAAGAAAACAGAGATTCAGCTTCAATGAAAAGCCACAACCTATAATTCCAGCATGTGGATTACAGAGACGAAGCCGGAGCCTGAGCCAAGATCTCAAACTTGCCTTGTAAGGGCCTCGTGCTGATGCTTCATGCCTTCCACGGAGAGCAAAGAGTCACGCGTTGATTCTAGTATGGCCTGACGAGGTCTACTGATGACTAGTTCCTTGTAGGTTTAAAGTACTTAATAACTCCTTCATTCTACCTTTTTCTGTCTGAATTGTTATAGAAACGGCCTGCCGGTCACAGCACAGTCCGAAGAGACGAGAGTCTGGCAACGCAGGGACAACAAATGGACAAACATCCATTTCCATCGATCAGGCTCGCCATCCGCTCCCAACAAATAGCCCTCTAAACGGAAAGAACAACAACAACAAATGCCAAAAAAGAAAAAGAGAAAAGGAAATCCCTGAAAGATAAAACCCTTATTGTCATCACGATCGGTCACCTGTCTAGTACAACAAGTGCATCTCTAGCTTGTATTGAAAACAAAAATGAGTTCATGCACGATCTTTTGTTGCAGACTTAAAGGCTGGTATTAAAGAAACGAAACTAATTAAGGGTTGGTTTTGGCAGGAGCGCGAGAGGTCTACCTCTCTGTTGGAAGCAAAAAACGTTGCGAGGCCATCTTGACGAACAGATTTTTATTTCATCATCGTCTGATGAGTTCCATCTCCAATAAATGAAAGTCTGTCTCTTTTGGGCTCCAGGTTTTTTTTTCTCGTCTCCACGTTTTGCTGATACATTTATTAGAATTGTGTCTTTGGGCGTTGTTGGCCGTGTCAAGAATCGAAGAAGGATGGTTTTGAACTTGTTTGTAGATCTTTTTTTGGTGTATTTTTGTTTTTTACTTCTTTCTCTTTTACGTGTATCAGGCGGTTTTGCAAGGATGGAAACAGTTATTCCGATGAAAGTGAAGCAGCACTGGTTTGTTCTGATTGCGGACGTCAGTCTTTGATATATAAGCATTGGAAATTATAATCTTTAAAACATAGAAGGATCAACGATTGACAACTTGAGAAGGAATGTTTTATTGAAGACAGGCAAAGAAGAAGAGATTGATAGATGATGATTTTCTGGAGGGGAACTTTGGCTGGTTTGGTACCCTGGTTTTGTCGGGGGCCATTTTGAATGTGAGGGTTTTTGTTTAAGCAGCAGATAGGGCAAAATGAGTCTTAATCGGACTTGTTTTGTTTTTGGTTGTGGTTTGGAGCGGAATTTGACATCATAAGCGGCGGTTTTGCCCACCCTGGTCGGACCCCTAGTGAGTGGGTCTCAGGATCGATGGGCAAGCCTGTCATTTTCTTTCCAAAGTTTTCAAAATGGGGTCGTGTCTTCTGTAGTCTATTGATTAATGCAGCCCTTGTATGAGGCTTTAACCCACAAATTGTGCAGATTTGTAAAAAAAAAAAAAAAAAAAAAAAAAAGTATAAATAAAAAAAAAAAAAAAATTTAAAAAATTATAAAAAAAGTTTAAATATGGAGGAAAAAAAGAAAGAAAAATTTAAGAGAGAAAAAATTAGTCAAGCTTTGTTATCCTATGTGCCTGTCATTTTGTTCCGTTGCTTTAAAACCTCCTTTGTTTTTCATTGATAACTCCGCCCCCTGTATTTGAACTTTCATCGATATCTTTCTCATAATTGTCTTGAGTTTTGTAAGAGGCATTCCTATTTCGGTCTCTGTTTTGCCAATTTTGTGTGGAAGCTTTTTTTTTTCGAAAATGGCTGTTTATTGTCTCTCTGGACTACGGACCCCCTTCGAAGACCCATACTCTTTTGATACTGGTTATGCTACTCCTGAGAATTGGCTTCTGTTCCAGCTCCTTCGGTATGTTCCTTTGTAGCTACCATCCTAGCCTGTCCGATGTCAAGGCCGTTTTCTGTGGTAGAGGTCGCTCTATAATTTCAGTCCGTATTTGGGAGCCCAGTTTTCTAATGTTTGCTCCATGTCTGAGTACTCTTGCAGTGTAAAACGTGGTCCTTGGTTCAGTTGGTTGCTTTCGTTCAACAGTTGGGTGCTGTTAGCCTCATTTACATCACTGCCTTTCGTGGCTACCATGGGCTTGTCTTGTTCCCACCTCACCTTGACGAGGTGGACGATTGTCAGAATTTCCCCCCCAACAATTTGGCCTTTGTACCCGGTTTTTCAAGCATTTAAGCTTCTCGCTATCAAATCTCCACATTTGTTCCCAAGTTGTACCGCAGTTTGACACTGACAAGTGTTGTCAGTAATGCATCATATGCAATTATATTTCTGTTCTCGTTATATCATTAGTAGTAACCGTAGGTTTGATTATGGTGATGATTATTATTATTATTCTGTTCTTCTTGTAAGTATAAAGGAACTATTGCTCATTACACGAATCAACTTTGAATGAATAATGTGGTTATCCCCCCCCCCCCCCCTGAAAAAAATTATGGAGAACTGCTTTTGTAAAGAACTTTAGTTATCTTAGGATTTCCTGAACATGATATTATAAACGATAATTATAGAAGTCTAACACAGAGCACATATTTGTATATTTGTTGAGCTGTATATGCAAATGAGCTGTGCCGGATTATTCAGCTTAATTGAAGATTTACAATTATGGAAAGTAGCATGTGTTTTTTTCCACAGTTTTCTAAAAAAAAAATTCATTATTTGTACATTTCTGCTGCGTGTAGTGATATTTGTTTTCGGGGGGATGTTATTTTCTTTTAATTCGTTGAATAATTCTTGTTGCAGTGCCTGTTGTGTACGGATGGAGAATTTAATAAACAAATTTGAGACTCGCTACTTTTTGGTTTCTTTTTGAAAAGTTGAAGAAAAGGTTCACGAGACTTGAAAAGTACTGGGTGAAAAGTTGGCGATTGAGAACTGCCAGCTTATGGGTTTTTTATGGGGATGGGCGAGCTGTATGGAGTACGTGCTTATTTGCTGTACAATTATGATAACAACACATTTGATATATTTAATATTATTATGATAATGATATGTAAAGTTTTTGGTTGGGCAAATTTAACGTATGTAGGCCGCCGTGGAGATTTTGCACTGTACATGCTGGAACTGAAATTATCGAAAGAGAGAGTTTAGATCTCAAATTATAGAGACATTGGTCTTCTTCTTTTTTGGATGTTAACGTGCGATTGTTTTTTTTTATTCTACTATTTAACGACTCTTTCTTCTTCTTTTGGTGACAGAAAAATCTCATGTTTATATCATTACTATAGGAGTATGTATCCGAACTTTAAAATCGTCCTGTATAGGCAATTATGATGCACAATTTATTGTTATAGTGGTACAGGTTTACACATTGTAATAGATATTTGATTTGTTCTTTTTATTGTTATTATTATTATTATTATTATCCTTCTGTTCTTATCCTATTGTCCTTCAGTTTTTTGGTCTTTGTCGAAATCTGTACTTTTCACTCGGCGAGTTTGAGAGTTAAGGGTTCTGCTTAGTTGGCTTGCTGTAGTGTATAACTCGCATGCGACTGGCTCGAAGTTGACTGAGATAGGAACTGCTGTTACGTCTTAATGACAGATGCTTCATGGACGAGACCCCGTCTTGCTTCTTATTAGGTGTAAGTCGGAAGGACGGAAGAGCCAAAAAGTATACCAATGAAACGTCGTTATCTGTGCGCGCATTTGTTCATTCAGCAGCGCCGTAAACGAGCTTTGTTTCGCAAGCCAGTCGCGCCAAAAAAACAAACGAATAAATATTAATCAAACAAAAATAATAACTCGGTGTTTCCATAAAAAGAAAAGCCCTTTTCCATTTCAATATTTCAATCTTTATTTGACCGCTGTGTTGTATCTCTGCACAGTAGGCCTGATGAGTATATGCAACAAAGTAACGTTATTATAAAGTAAACATTATAATGTATTTTAAAAGTGTTTTGGGAACTTGTAGTGCGGAGCTAGCTGTGCGGGTAACAGCGTTATTGGAGTGAGTTAAACAGAAGCGGTAGCCATTTTTATGAGGTAGAGGCCTAGAGGAAAATTGTCATCGTAATTGACCTAAAGTTTGGATGGGTGTCCGATGTTACAGCAATGGGCCGATTTATGGTGATAGTTTGGCAGTAGGCCTACTGAGTGTTGAGCAGTCTCGCTTTAAGTGGTCATATTGGCCTTCATTATGGTGAGATGCACGCCCCAGTTTGGGGTTTAGTATTCTCGCCCGCCATTGGCCAAAGTTGCGATGACGTCACCTCGCTCGTGGCCACTTAATGGCAGACGACCACGAACGCGCCAAAACATTCGACAGCATGCTGAATACATTAATGTGACTTCTCATGTGGCAAGGAAATGTCCGTACAGGTTTATTGCCGTTAATTCTCTCGTGCTCGGGAGTCCTGACGTCTCTGCCGAAAAAAGTTGTGAATTTTCTGCCGTGGCTCTAGAAAAGTCGTCCGCGGTACCCGACCAATTATAAAATCATCTCGCGTTGGTAACTGTTTGATACAGCCGTGTAAAGGAATACACAACACGGCCGTTTTGTCAAATTGGTGACATTCTTATAACGGTGCTGTACTGTAACCAGTTTTAACTTTTCGACACTTGCTGTGATTGAACTGTGTTTAAATTCCGGGGAAGAGATTTTAGATGAAAACCAAAATAATTAATCTCAGTATTGGAATCGGTTTACTATTTCATGATTCTTGATGGAAACAATTTGTATCTTTTTTAAAAATTTCTTTCCAAGTCTAAATACGTTGCCTCACGTGGTAGATAGGTATATATAGAAGTCATTTTTTAAAACTCTTGTAAAAAAACAAAAACACAGTCAATCTTAAAGCTACATTTCTATTTGTGCGAAGACCCTTTCATGGCGCCGGGTTTGATCCGCAGAAAGTCGTTGATTCCAAATATTCACGGTGTTAAATTGACACCACGAGTGTTATATACCGTACTTTAACAACTGTCAGACTTAATACACTGTCTTTAAGGCGAGTTCAACCCGTTAAAAAGTTTTTGTGAGATTATACACTTCAAAAGGTGTTGGCTTTTAGCAGAAAGAAAGACGAGTGCCAATTTCTTGTCATTGCACCTTTGAATACGATATAACACTTTGCAGTCAACATCCAGTGCAGATTTTGCCTTATGAGTGTAGGCCTATGTGGGTACGTAGCTTACTTACGTGTGCATATGGATTTGTACTGCCTAACGCACCCGTGTTGGGTCTTTGAAAGAAAAAAGGCACCGAGGAAATGTTCAACATGGAACATGCATAGCCTACACCTCTCTCGAGATTGTTTTTGGACTTCAGACAGAAGGGAGCTAGAAGAATTATTTGAGAACAGTGTTGGACAGCAGCTGTCTTTATAGAAAGACCGTTTTGGGTAGATCTAATTTGATCCGTGTGTCTTGTATTTTGCAAGAGGGAAGCCATTTCTATAATCTGTATCCTGTTGGGAAGATTGGGCGACTGTTTAATATCAATGCCCTGTATTTTGTGTCCAGCCAACTTTGGTTTTTAATACTCGACCATTTCTGTTGCATTTTATTATTGTACCTTGTAAAAAGAAAAAAATATTACATGTGATTGGCTCGGACACAAAAAACGGGTACAAGTATAATAGAACAGCATGGACTTGATGAACCCATGTGGTTATAAACTATGTGTACATTTAGGTAGATATCTCAATTTCACAATTTTTGAAACTTTTTTCTTCGGTTTAGAAGGCTTTATCATAATGATGTATAATGTAATAGTTGCTAGAAACAAAAACAAAAAAATCAACAATGATATTATATTATTAAATGTTATATTTCTTATATCTCAAGTCTTGTAGATATTTTGGCAGGTGCATTTAATTATGGGAGCTGCCGTGATTGTGTAACTTTTTTTTGTTTTTGAATTTTTATTCATTACGGCTGTTTACTTGATAAAGTGGCACACGTTACGTCATGTGACGTCACCACACGTCACGTCAAGTCACCACGGTTCGATGCCCTGACGTCTACCGCCCCTCGTGGCTTTATTTGCGGTGAACTTGTGTTGGGAGCCCGACTATTCCATTGAGTGTTTCCATGTGTTCCCATGTGTTCTGTATACACTGTGTACACTTGATAAAAAGCCCGTGTCCTAATTCTCTGGCTGCGGCTGCAAATTACGCATGTACCTATGGCAGCCACTAGCCAGTGACTGCAGCCATTTCCATAGACTTGTGGGTTATTTGCGGTCGCCAGTCAGAGAATTGGGACAATTATTGAATCGTGGTGGCCTGCGTGTTTAACCAGATCACGGCTCTGTCACTAGAGGGCGCCAATGGAGTATTTTGTGCTTGCCCAAAGTAAACAATACGGATAAACCATATGGTTTTACATTGTACGTTATAATAGTTTAAACATTATCCTATCAAACAGTGTCTTCGCTCCATGTCTTATAAGGTGATTTTTTTGTGTCTTCATGTTTTTTTGTTTGTAAAATTGGCGCCCATTTAGTGACAGTTTAAAGAGTGATTTGGAGTCGATTTGGGTGTGTCCCTTTACCATTATTTGGTTTATCTTCATTGACAAAAAAAACCTATTATATATATTGTTAGTGTCATTGTCTGTGCCGGAGACTATTAAAAAAAACATAAGGAATGGGTAACATATAAATGTTGATTTCAAATTAATCTATCGATTTATTATTAAAGTTGGGTGAACGTTATATAACGAACATTACACAAACAAAAATTAAGAATAAAATATTTGTTGGAAGCATGAATGTATAGGAAAAGCTAGACTCGTTCCAAGTGTCTCTTCATCTGTTATTGTTGCGTAAAATACTCGTGTTGACTTGGGAGAATCTGTCAGTCTTCATTAAAGGTAGTATCATTCTTCGGTAAGAATCCAAAACAAATGTTCACAGATTTACCTATAACTTACAGGGCATGAAGATGGTGGTGGTAGAAACCAACCGTTAAAATGTTTCCGCCTGAAATGGTGTATTTATCCAGAAATTAGTACAACAAAGACCGAAAATATTTTTGATCTTTTAAAAGATCAAAAATAAAAGAGAAAAGACTTAAGAAATACTGTGACTGAAATGTTCACAGATGACTGTTGCAGTATCTTCCTTGATATTTTTTGCTCACGAATCGGTATTTCTTTGACAAAAACCAAAGTATGATTATTGAATTGTGCACGTGCTGTGATCAGCTATTAAAGTGTTTCATACAAAATATACAGTTAGTATTATTAACATCTACTCTTTCGAAAACTCCTTGCTTTTACGGGTGACCTACTCTGAGCTTAAGGGCGTGGTGGGTGGGGTTTTATGGGAACTCCTAGTGAGCACGCCTTGTCTTCCCCACCCAAAGGCACACTATAGTAGTGTAACCAACGCCTTTCAACCGCTTATAACCAATCTTGAAGCGGATTTCACGAAACTGCCCATATGTTCACGTGTACTAAATTTCGTGCATACATTGCATTTGGATTTAAAAGATGCTGTACAACAAATACGTGTTCTTAACATCGCACGTCCAGCGACGTAAAAGCAGCATGGAGAAAGCTTAAGGTTGAGGGCGCCCTGTCGACTGCGTCGCTATCGCAGACTTAATCGTCTTTCCACTTCACATGGACCCCTCTCTCGCTTGGTCGATTGTCTTTGCTGTTTTGATGCAGGTTTTTCCCACGTCGCCCTCCCCAGGGCCGACTTTCCTGAGAAATCCGTGAAATCCAGTGAGCTGGAGCCAGAAAGCAAAAATGGAAGGAATATAGAACAATGAATATTTTATGAATATATTTCCCGACCAAAATCATTTATTATACATGTACATGAACAATGAATATTGATGAAGTTTCGGTCTAATTGTCCGATTGAACTAAGAATTTTCCAATTAATTTCAGCCACTGTTATTGGTTATTCTAGGCGTATTGACACATTCGTACGATCGGTCTGATTATTGGAGCTGGATTTTATAGATTTGGTTTGGTAAAGCCTTGGTCTATACTGCTGCACAGCACAGCTAGACCCGTGCAGCTATCTTCGGCGCAGACGTTTATTTTTCCCGCCAAAAATTGTTATGACGATTTTAGTCAGGAAGACCACTGGAGGTATGCTGGGACATTATCCATTTGACTTGGTAGTGATTTATCATTGAATGGTTTTTGCACATGTTGTATTAGATTCTATCAAACGAAAGTTCCGTTAGTTTAAAGGTAATTTCATACTTTGGTTTTTGTCAAAGAAATACAGATTCATGGGCAAAAATATCAAGGAAGATACAGTAACAGTCATCTGTGAAAATGTCAGTCCCATACGGTGCCCACTTTTTGAGAAAACATGCAGTGAAAACGGCCACAGTATTTCTTAAGTATTTTCTCTTTTATTTTTGATCTTTAAAAGATCAAAAATAATTTTGGTCACTGGTTTTACACTTTTCTGGATACACGTACCTGTGCTAAGCCGTTTTGAAACCGTCTACTCATGAAAGCGTAGACCAGGAAATTGAGGGCGCTGCCGGCGTAAGCGACGAGACACGCAGTGACTTCCATGACGCTCAGTTCCTCCGGGGTCATGACCACCACGTACTTGAGCAGTCGGCTGACGAGGCTGGGGATCCAAGACAAGGCAAAGACAGCTACTACAATGATGACCATCTTGACGGTCTTATCGGTCTTGTGGCCGGGGTGTGAGGAGGTGGAGGTGGAGGGCTTGGTGTCCGAGCCAGCGGCCGCCTTACGCTCTGCCGCCTTGGCCGTGCTCAGGATACGGGCATAGCTTACCACCATGGCAGCGAAGGGGAATGCGAAGCAGACAGCTAGCACGGCCACCTCGAACTGCTGGGGCATGAAGTGGATGACCACGGCCACGGCACCTGACAGGGCCCAGATGGCCAGCAGGACGGGCGGGCATCGCTGGATGGTCAGCCGGCGTGACATGGGATGGAGCACGGCATCGTGACGGTCCAGAGCAATCACAGCCAGATTGAAGATGGACGCCACGGAGGAGAAATAAAAGAGAAACTGTTCCACTTGGTAAGAGACTCCCGTGTGACCGGAATGGACGATGATACCGACCACTAGCAGAGGGGAACAAATCAAACAGACGAGGAGATCAGCCAGGGCCAGGGACATCAGGAAAATCTCGGTCACCGTACGCCCTAGCAAGAAACACAACAAAATACATGTCATCCACTTCGTCACTCATTATGAAGTTTAAAGATGCTGACATTCAAAGATGGCGCCGTTGAACCAGAAAATAGATTTCACTGACTGCCATCGATCGGCTTGCAATAGACGGCGACAGAGCCGCGTCCCTCTTGTCACGAACCTGTCGCCAGCACCGAGAAAAACTGCAAAGGCAAGGTAGGCTGGTTTAATGGTTTTATTGATTGACAAGTCAATTTCAGTAAAGCGAAAACACGCTTAATTTAACGGACCTAGTCCTCTCCTATAAGGTGTAAATAATAAGCGACTGCACGAGCCTATTACGTCTCATGGACGCCCCCGATAGAAAATGAAATCATATTTAGGCCAGTCCGTGGTTGGCGCGCTCGACTTAAAGGTACAATACATGATTGGTAAAGTTCACGGGACAGCACTCACACTTTGTCTGATCAAAGATGTACATGAATTAATAAACCTGTGAAAATTTGAGCTCAATCAGACATCTGAGTCACGAGAAAATAGCGAAAACCCGTCTCAATTGTTCTTATAAAACATGAAGAATGGTTTTGATCTTACCCCGTGATCAAAACTGTTTTCGGTCTTTGTTTGACTAATTTCTGGATAAATACAGCATTTCAGGTGGAAATATTTTAACGGTTACTTTCTATCAGCACCATCTGTATATCCTTGAGTGAAAGGGGATAATTTAAACAACTCAAGTGAGGGTGTCCTTTATGTTTGTTCCAAAAATCGTTCGGAAGAACGATCTTTGGGAAAGACACTATAAATCTTGATTTCTGTGAAAAAACCCAGCATCTGATGAACCAAGATTTCCCATGGTGACTGTTTGCACTGTTTACGAACTGTTGAGTCCATTTTCTGTCTCAAACTCAATAATCTTTTTTGGAGGCCTTCCAAATCCTATATGCTCCCTTTAATGATCAAATAATCGATCGCCCTTGTAAGTCTGGCATAGCGTGCTGCGAGTTAAGACCATCTCGCCATGACATTTTCAGACGAGAATTTCATACCGTGGAGAAATGATAATCTTAAAAGCTTGCACAAGCGCGTGGGTACGGCACTTGTGTCAATGAAATTGTCCGCGTGCCGTGCTGAACAAAATTTGCCCGTTGCCCTTGATTAAGATTATCTTAGGATCTTTATTATCTCGGGATCTTTTGGCCAAAATCGCGAATTTTTTTGTCTTTCAGAAGCATCGTATGAGACTCTTTTCTTATTTGCAGGTGAAAACCATCGGTGTGGAAAATCCTGAAAAAAAACCCAACTAAGTTATGACTTGTTCACGATACAAGCTGAAATCCGTCGCCGAGTTGTGTATTCTAGTGTTTCTATAATCCAGACACTCAAAGAAAGATCGAGTTTTGTGAAAATGATGAGGTAGATTTGAATACACGGCCGATATTCAAAATTTCACCCATTGTTTTCACCAAATTTAAACTGTGGACTCGGTTAAAGGTACTACATGTATCATATTTTGGTTGTTTGCCATAGAAATGCAGATTCGTGGGCAAGAAATATCAAAAAAGATACAGTGACAGTCATCTGTGATATTCCCAGTCCTTTACGGTGTTCACTTTTTGAGAAAACAGTGAAAACGCCCACGGCATTTTGAAAGATCAAAATTGTTTTGGGTCATTGGTTTTACTCTTTTCTGGATAAATACAGCATTTTAGGCAGGACGATTTTAACGTTATGTTTCTACCATCACCATATTTAATTTATACCATGTAAGTTATACGTAAATCTGTTTCTGTTTCGGCATACTACCAAAGTATGATAGTACCTTCAAAGGTTTTCTCTTTTATTTTTGATCTTTTAAAAGATCAAAAAGATTTTTGGTCGTTGTTTTACTAATTTCTGGATAAATACACAATTTCAGGGGGAAACATTTTAACAGTATGTTTCTACCACCACCATCTTCATACCCTGTAAGTTATACGTACATCTGTGAACATTTCTGTTTTGGTATCTTACCAAAGTATGATACTACCTTTAAAGGCATTGCATACGTTTGGTAATGACTCTGAAAATTTATGGCAATAAAAACTTACTTGGTGAGAAGTACAGCTGCTTTGGATAGTATAATGCATATTGAGAAACGTTCAATTCGAAGTACCGCGGTTATGGAAAAATATGTCACTTTTTATCTCCAAAAATTATGAATCTGAGAAGCGTTATGGCCGTAACGCTTCTCAGCTATTGACTTACTGTTATCTGGCGTGAAATAACAGCTCTAGTTTGTCGCCAAAATCTCACAAACGCTACCACCTTTTGAATTGAAACTTTCACAGGTTAGTTTTATGGTATATATATACAATTATATTGGTTTGAAACAAACAATAGGCTCAATTTACCAAACGTATGCAATCCCTTTAAGGAATGATATAGATACATGAAACTCGCTTGAATTACTTGGTAGAATGTATAGATACTGACCTACGCGCATCCTGACAATGACTGCCATGACCAGCGTGTTCCCCACCGAGCCGACCACGCAGATGAGCAGGGCTAAGGTGACGAGAACCACCTGAGCACAGGTACCGAACGACGGCTCGGCATCGGGCACGGGCTCGGGCTCCGTCTCGGCCGAAGCATTGATCCCTCCAAACTCCGGGTAGTGGCCGGCCGCCGCTGCCAACGCGGTCCATGTCTCTGGTTCTGGTTCTGGATAGGGCTCCGGTTCCGGCTCCGGCTCTGGTCCACTCATGGCGATGAATATAATCACGATTTTGCTAGAATTCTTCACGAGAAACACACATTACAGCCCGCACTACAACGTCCGTTACTCGACGCAGCTTGCCACCGAATGACATACACAGCGATCAAATTTATACTGGAATCGGATGATAGCTGGGCACTGCCAGGTAGATGTCTCCGGTTGCAACACTCAGTTCCCTGACGTCATCTGTACGTTATACGCACAACATAAAGAAATGACCAATAGGAGAAGGCGTTTACACGTCAGCTTCACTAGTGATGGTTGAGTCTGCGCACTGCATGGTGATCATGAAAATTATGCATTGATAATTTGATATGCGGTAATATTGTACTCTGCCTTGTTTCGGTATACATCGTGCCAGGGAAAATTAAACGAGAAGTGTACGGACGACTGTCAAAGAGGATGCATCATTGGATTATGGTATTACACTGTGCAGCTGTGCATAACCAAATTACGACAACCTCGAACCCAGATGATCCACTTTAAAGGTAGTATCATACTTTGGTAAGAAACCAAAACAGAAATGTACACAGATTTATGAATAACTTTCAGGGTATGAAGATGGTGCTGGTAGAAACCTACCGTTATTTTTTTCCGCCTGAAATGGTGTATTTATCCAGAATTTAGTAAAACAACGACCGACAATCTTTTTGATCTTTTAAAAGATCAACAATAAATGAGAAAACACTTAAGAAATACTGTTGCCGTTTTTCACTGTTTTCTAAAAAAGTAGGCAACGTATGGGACTGAATTTTTCACAGATGACTGTTGCTGTATCTGTCTTGATATTTTTACCCATGAATCTGTATTTCTTTGACAAAAACCAAAGTATGATACTACACCTTTAAACACGGTCGCTGAACACGAGATCACAATCATACTGTCTAACTTGACAGAGTCGGGGTGCAGCAGGCGTTCATTTGTCGTCCTTCCAAGGACGGACTTACGAAAAAATCTGATTTTATTTCTGGCAGACCTTGAGGTTGACATTCAAATTCACGGTGCAATCATTTGTCTTGTAGCTTGTATGCCTGAACTTCCCCGTGGCTTACGTGGAGGCCACAGGGTTATGGGCCCCGTTTGGGGCCGTCCATAAAGTACGTACGCATGAATGGGAGGAGGGGGGGGGGTATTACCTATGCGTACGCCATGCGTACATGGAGGAGGAGGTTCAGGCCAATGCGTACCGTACGCAAACGAACAATTTGCATAATCATATCGCGCGAAAACAGAGGGAAAACGAGAAAAAAGCACTGGGGTTGCCGTTTTGGGTATTTCCTTAGTTTTTCTTATTCAATATAATAATAAAAAATAGTAAAATACGTCTGTAAATGTTTAAAAACACGTTACACTTTTGTCATTCATTTCAGAATTTGAAAGTGACGTCACAATAACGGTATACCGGCCCCGATCACTGTGACATTTTAATGATCACGAGAAGTGAAAAACCTAATGTGGAATGCGTATGCGTACAGGGGGAGGGGGGGGGGGGGGTGGACCACTGCGTCCGCCATGCGTACAGAGGGGAGGGGGGGGGTCAAAATGTCGGCATTTCGTGCATGCGTACACACTTTATGGACGGCCCCTTTGCCCTGTTCCTGACTCCATTCTCACACACAGTCGTCTACAACCTGAAATAACACGACATTCAGTTCAAATATTGTTGTCCGTTGGGAGTTGTTTACGAAACGAAGCTAGGCTCAGGCTCAGGCTCAGGCTCCGGCTCCGGCTCTGTCATCGGCATATGCTGAAAATATAGGTTGTGGTTTTTCGTTGAAGCTGTAGCTCTGTTTTCATTTTCAAACCAGAGAATCTACTTCCGAACTGCAGCCAAAAGCCTCTATTTTGATAGGCATGCCCGTTGTTTTAGAATGGATGCACGAAAATGGAGCCGGAGCCTGAGCCTGGGCTTCCGTTTCGTATTAATGCGCCCTTAACCTCCCTATTATTTGCCTCTCCACCGTGACCCACATTAAATAGTCCCATGTCCATCAAATTATTATTTTAGAGTACATGGTTTCTTACATCAATAGGACCTATCCTTTACTGCACGTAATGGACTGCCTATACAAGACTATACTTTATTGGATTTTGAAATGGCATCTATTATTGTCCTACACGGTGTAGTCTATCCATTGAGGATAATACGACTCAATTTCATTTTAACTCTGAAGTGGAATTGATATGTTTAAAGAAGTCCCACCTGCATATAGCGGAAGCTTTTAACAAATTGACGATTCTTTAAGTAATTGTAAGCGTACAAAGCTCCGTGCAATGCGTTGTGAGGATTGATCATAGTGACATTTCGTTTGACATTCTTGTATTGAACGAACCCCCATGCACACGATTGGTAAAGGTGACAGAACAGCTGCAGACTGTTCATAATTTGATTTGTCATGGAATAAAAACAAACCTGTGACATTTCAGCTCAATCGATCATCGGATACACTATAGAAAACAGAAACAACAAAAAAGAACCGTTATACAATTATTGTTACGCGAAATTGTGCGGTTTTGATATCGGAGATCGAAACTGTTTTTTTTTTGTCTTTTGTTTTACTCATTTCTGGGTAAATTGCAATTTCAATTGCATTTTTTTATGGGGGTTGGGGGGCTAGAATTTTTTTTTTTTTTTTTTTTTGGGGGGGGGGAAGGGGCTGCAGCCCCCTATCCACCCTAGACCCCCCCCCCCCCGTAGATCCGCGCCAGAATTATTGACAACTCCGATTATAGTTAAGATTAATGTCTATGTTTCGTGAAATCAGCCCTATGGGGAGTTAAAAAAAAAACCGGTCGTGGCATTACAGACAAAAGGTCACTTGTATATATAGCATGCGTGTACTATATTATCTTGCACTCCCTGTAAGTCAAGGCCAAACGTTAATTATTGGATGCTATTTAGAAAGATAGTATCATAGTTCTGTTCAGTACAATACAAACAGCGGCGTGTGTGTTTTTTTTTTAAGAAATTACATCGTTAACTTCAGTCTTTCACTGGAATGGAGGGTCTCCATCCTTTTAACTCTGTTATGCCTATAGTTTAAGTAATTATTGTCAGACTAATTTAGTAATTAGTGTGTATTGGCCAACTCGCTTCTGTGTGTAAGCTATGGGTTCTGTATTATTACACAATGCATGGGCTTTATTCAAGCCGTTTGTATACTGTTTCGTGTGGTAAAGCACTTTTATCTCAATATACAGGGTGTCCCAGAAAAAACCGCAACACTGTGTCGGGCCGCGGGACCCATTATTTTAAAATTAGAGTGTTTATCACTTCAAAATTCAGGTATGTGATACAACCATGTCTTGGCTATCACCATGTAGAATTTAAGCATAATTGGTTCTGAAATTGGCGAAAATATGACAAATTGAAAGAGTACTCCTTAAAAACAAATTTGCAAGGATAACACGCATAGTGATCAATACACACATAATGTGTATGAAAGAAAGATGGAAATCGGGTTTTGAGGTTGGGTAATTCAGTCTTAAGCCCTTTTCACACGACGCCAAAAAAACTCTCAACCATTGAGACATTTTCTCAAGGTTGCGAAATCTTACAAAACGGTTTTACGCTGGCTGCTTTTGCGTCCTTTCACACGGCACAGTGTAACATTTCTCAAGCCTCCCTTGAGACGGAACGCCGGTAATCGATAGACTATGCCTTTTATGAATGTAAAACGCTGCTAGTACCATCACGACGCTGAGGTTGCGCGTAAAGCACGCGGGCGTGCGCGCGGTCGGCAAAGGCAATGAAACACATAGAAAACACAAGCATGCGCATTGCAAAGCACTTCGCAAGGGTCCCTTGAGAAATTTTGTCGTAGGTCTGGACCTCGGTCAAAATCTCTCAAGGATTCACCAGGGACGTCGGTCACTCTCAAGCATTGGTGTCCTTTCACACGAGTACACTTTTGTAAGATTTCGCAACCTTGAGAGAATTTCTCAATGGTTGAGAGTTTTTTTGGCGTCGTGTGAAAAGGGCTTTAGTTTTTTCACTCAATTTTAAATGTTCATATAGGCCTTCACGTAATAGTTCTCGACACAAGTGTTGCAGTTTTTTTGGGTGGACAGCCTGTAGATTATCCGCTATTATACATGTTTCGAAAAAAGAGGTTTGCAACGCGTGGATATGTCTTGTTTTCGTCAATACATGTACCTAATAAATTAATAATTATGTTTACATTAAATGTACAGTACAGCATTGGTAACATACCTAAGCAGAAATGCTCGTAGATTTACGTATAACTTTCAGGATATGAAGATGGTGCTGGTAGAAACATACCGTTAAAATATTTCTGACTGAAATGTTGTTGTTTTTATCCGAAGTTTAGTCACAAAAAGACCGAAAACAGTTTTGATCTTGGGCTAAGATCAAAACCATTCTTCATGTTTTATAAAAAAAAAATCGAGTCGGGTTTTCGCTATTTTCTCGTGACTCATCAGATGTCCGATTGAGCTCAAGTTTTCACAGGTTTATTATTTTATTGACATTTTTGTTCAAACAAATTTAGTGTGAGTGCTGCTCTGCGACCTTTACCAATCATTAGGGCCTATACCTTCAAAGATGAATGACCTGCTTTGGTGATATAGAAAACAAGTGGAGCTGAAATAGTTTCTTAATTAAGTTAAAAATGACCGCCATAATTGTACACAGTAGGCCTATATAGGCCCCTATGACAATTATTATAATGATCAGTAAATATGCATTTGTATATTTTGTTTTATTGCCATCATATTTTGTTTAGACAATTTCAGACGAGGCATACCTGATTAAATTATATTGTAAGGGGCCACTCAAAATGTTCAGTGTTTTAAAAATTTCGACTTTTTTTTCCAAATTTGCTTGAATACACCCACCCACCCCCAATTTCGATTAAAACGAATTCGATTTTTCATCTAGCAGGCCTACATTGTACATGTATTTTGATTAAAATGCAAAAAACTCTAAGCAATGTTAAATTTATGTCGAGGTGATTGCTGGAATGTGCACTGGTGCCCTGAACATTTCTTGCGTTTCATTAGTTGGTAACTTGGTATGATGTACCCAATGGCAAGTTACACTTCGGAAACCCACGGATGACTCAGATTTGGAACCAAAGTTGTCAAAGATTGCATTTTGGGAACGCTGGTGTGCCCATGTTATGTGCGCTGCAGTACATGTACAGGTATAATTATACATGTATTTCAGGCAATTAGTTAGAATAAAAGAAAATACTGGATTTTAATGTAAAAAGTGAATTTCGATTAAAATGTTTCTTCAATTTATAATTTATTTATATTTGACCCACCCACCAACTCATATTTCAAAATAAAAAGTAGAAATTCAAAAACATTGAAAATTTTGAGTGGCCCCTAAATAAGTATAATATCATGCAGGCCTATATACCTCCGCTTCGTGTACTCACGATTGCTATAATAATTATTGTACACGCAATCATTCACAGTGACCTTCACTCCAAGATCAACAATGGCTCTCATTAATTTAGAAGGGTTCCTGTTTTTCATTTTTCGTATCACATGCATTTCATTTTATACCGTAACCTCTTATAGTTCAGCACAAAGTATACAGGGTGTACCCAAAAAAACTGCAACACTTGTGTCGAGAACTATTATATGAAAATTGAACTGTTTATCACTTCAAGATGCAGATATGTGATACAACCATGTCTTGGCTACCACCATTTTGAATTTGAGCAAAATTGGACTGAAATTAAGGGGGGGGGACTAAGACTGAATTATCCAACCTCAAAACCCGATTTTCATCTTTCTTTCAATACACATTATGTGTGCATTGACCACTTTATTGTGGAATACTGCAAATTTGTTTTTAAAGAGTACTCTTTCAATTGTTCATATTTTCGCTAATTTCAGCCCGAATTTGCTTAAATTCTACATGGTGATAGCCAAGACATGGTTGCATCATATAGCTGAATCTTGAAGTGATAAATAATTCCATTTTAATATATAATGGTTCCCGACAAAGTGTTTTTTTTGACACGCTGTATAGTGCTGAATTTATTGTGCACGTGGTGAATAACGGAGTATTATATCTTTCTTTGTTCACACCGCTGACAATTATGATATTGACCTCTGCACACCCATAAATGCACGGGAAATAAGGGTAGGGTGTATCGAAATAAAAAAAAAATAATAATAATAACCAATTGCTTTTTTCGACGAAAATTAATTAAATATTTCACCCGGTTGCTCACGACGCCTCCTTTTCTGTGTCAGTAGCTGAAATGACCTTGCCAACAAAGGGACTGGGAGGGGGGCGGGTAGGGGACGGGGAGGGGGCGGGGCAGGGGGAAAGGGAGGGAAGAGATAGGGAAATGTATCATAATGAAATTTAAAAACTCTTGAAATTATGGAAGTAAACTACAATTTCTCGAGTGAGGGGGAATATGGGGCAGTGACCCGATTTTTTAGTTATGGTTTTCATGTTGGTTTCTTTCGAAGGAAAAACTCGAAACCTTGAGTAATATCGGTGGAAATTTCGAAAAAATAAAATAAAAAATTAAATTAATTCTCTGTGTCACATGAGAAGAGAAAATGATGAGTTTAGTCTCGGTTTCAGTGGGCGGATCTAGCCTGAAGGGGCGGGGCGGGGGGAGGGGGGGGGGCCTCCACCACCCCGTTCAGACGCAGAACAATGCTATTATCTTTAGCAGTAACATTGAGATAAGAAAAACATGGGCATACACCCTTTAGTCAAATCAGTAATTTAGGTGCATTTTTTCAAACTATTCTTAACACGTGCCATTTGGATGTATGCCACATTTTATGCTCTATTAATTTAGAGATCGACAAATAAAAGTGAAGTACTTACCTACGTCGTCGAATAAGGGCAATAAATAATTGTTTGCATAATCTCGACAAAATTTCTTCTGTTTTGTAAACGAAGAATTTGATGCCGTGCCCAAAATTCATACTAGCCATCACACGTCCCTCGATAAGTTTTTTGCAGGCACACATTCTTCATGATCGCGACTCATGTTTAGGACTTGATTTCACCGAAATAGCCCCGCCCCCGTTTTTCATCGATATTATCTTGGCATCTTACATATACAGAGCGATGAGCCAGATACGAAAACGCGGCAATGTTAAAATATCTACATCCTTGTGCGTCTCCCTATTATATCAAACATCGCTAGCTCTATAAAACTAGATTTCATTGTTGAAATTCTTACATGTAGGCATTATAGCACTGGGAGATTTCGTGGAAGGTAAGATAAATTATATTCGCTTGCCTACGAAATAACAATTTCAATTCCATTACGTTATACACTAGTATCTATTCACTCGAATCTCTTTCTTCAGTATTGTGTTCTTTATTGACGATTCGATTTGAACTATACAAGATCTAACATATCTAGGTGGCGTTTTGTCTGGGGGTATGGGTTTTGCCCTGGTCAAAGAGAGAAAATTCAATTATTTTACTTCAATATGAATTGAATTGGGTCGGCCTGAATGTGATCTCTTTATGACTTACATCACGCTGCGTTGATATTGAATATTGCTTTTTTTTATATTCAGAACTATTGTTATTTTATTGGCAGGCTTGTAGTTGATGATAACATAATGCGATTAACGGGAGTCATACATTGTGTATAGAGGCCAATGAATTTCATATGACCAAAACTACTCAGCACTTAGTTAGATCGTTTCGTATCGTATTGTATGATATCGTATCGTATCGTATCGTATGATATCGTATCGTAGCATATCATATCGTATCGTATCGTAGCATATCGTATCGTATCGTATCGTAGCATATCGTATCGTATCGTATCGTGTCGTATCCTATCCTATCCTATCCTATATCATATCATATCGCTTACGACCACAACTTGGGTACTAGGGAGACAGGGTAGACGCGTCTACACTTCAAAATTTTAAATTTTAAAGTGAACACAGCAACAGCATGCTACTTTTATTGTAGGCCTACATTTTCTATTTTAAAAGAAGAAAAGAAGTGCGCTCAATATGAATATCTTCACTCGTAAGCAGGAGGTCGTGGGTTCAAATCCCACCTGAGTAAGCGCATGATTTTTTCACGAGCACTCAAAGTGCACTTAGTGAAGTGCTCATCTACGTCGATGAAGGGTAATTAATCATTTGCATAATGGTTTGTATGATGTTTGTGTACAACCCTATGGCTCCCTCATAGCACATTGAAACGACAGCCATTTTTGTAAGTTTACGTTAAAGGTAGTATCACACTTTGGTAAAAAAAAAAAAAAAAATGTTCACAGATTTACGCATAACTTACAGTGTATGAAGATGGTTGTGGCAAAAACATGCTGTTAAAATTTTTCCGCCTGAAATGGTGTATTTATCCAGAAATTAGTAAAACAACGACCGAAAATCAACCGTTTTTGAAAAGATCAAAAACAAAAGAGAAAAGACTTAAGAAATACTGTGGCCGTTTTTCACTGTTTTCTAAAAAAAAAGTGGGCAACGTATGGGACTGAAATTCTCACAGATGACTGTTACTGTATCAGACTTTCTTCCTTGATATTTTTGCCCACAAATCTGTATTTCTTTTACAAAAACCAAAGTATGATACTACCTTTAAGTGCACGTTCATAAGATAGCTATGTACGATACCCAATCACAAGATCTTGATCCGTATTTTATTATGAGCTTTGCTCTTCCCCCACCAACGTTAGGTTTAACCTTTTTTGCCTGTGTGTCATAATGCTGTCATTATGCACGTATATAGGTGTCTCGCCTGTATTCATAATTATCCTCATAATCAAATTATATCATGATGATCAAGGCCAGTTCACTCATATTATAATGTGTCTAGTGTCTGTACGTCTACAGATCTACCTCACGTAGACACTTTTGATTGGCGCCAGTCTACTCCTCCCAGTGCATCACATAAAGACGGTTATAAGAAAATAACAACAAACAGCCCTCCAATTTCGACTCGATAAGCCTATGCGAAAGGGCTTTTTATCAAGATCCATTGGCATTCGACAACGAAAGCAGAGAAATACGAATCTCAAGTCAATATGTTGATGTCCTTACCTTGAACTTTCTCCCTTTTTTCCCGCGCTATTTTTGTCTTTTAATTTGAATCCAGTTTTCAATTTTCTTTTGAACCCTGAAGAAGGGGGGGGGGGGGGGCGGAGGAAAATCAATTAATTTGAAACTGACTAAGAAAAGGCGCCTCAACGAAGCACATTATTCATTCCGTTGCTGTTCACATTTTTTTTTCATTTAAATTCACCCTGTGCTTTTCCCATGAAGTGGAGAAAAAAATCTTGAGGATTTTTTTTAGCGCGGTTGCCTTAATAGCCCATGGAATTGAAATGAATTATTACGCTGAATACGTTTTAAATGACTTATAATACTTTGTTTTTTGTCAAAGAAATACAGATTCATGGGCACATCAACAAGGAAGATACAGTCATCTGTCAAAATTTTCAGTCCCATACGGTGCCCGTTTCTTGAAAAAAAAAATGGCTACAGTATTTTAAAAATCTTTTCTCTTTTATTTTTGATCTGTAGAAAATCAAAAATAATTTTGGTCACTGGTTTTACTCCTTTCTGGATAAATACAGTTTTTCAGGCAGACACATTATGTTCGTAAACCCACCGAAGAGGGCGCTGTTTGTTGCAATTTGTCTCCTTCGCACTTAAAAAGAAAAAAAATAGGCTAATTGCTACCGTACTTTGTGTATAACATAGGCCTAATGCGTCTGCTTAGGAATTATTAATGTAACACATGTACATGGTGAGGGCCGTTCCATTAGCTTGTTAGTATAGGGGGGCCTTTTACCGTTTTATGGTTCAACATTGGTCTAGACAAAAATAATACAACATGAGTTTTTGAAAAACAAACAAACAAACAAACACCCCAACACCCCAACACCCCCAACAAACAAACCGTAACAAACAAACAAACAACAGCTAGATCACCAACAATGCACAAACACTAATAGTCCTCTTATCATTAAAGTGTTTTCATCCTTATTTTTTGGAGTTGGGAGGGCTCGACGCGTTTCGATCCTAGCAGGATCTTCATCGAAGGCTATTCTAGTTTGGATAGATTATTGAAACGGTAAAAGGCTCCATTATTTAAAGGAAGATCACCCACAGTGTGAGCCAAATAATCGAATGGCCTTGAATTTAAAGGCTGATTAATTATACAGGACTATTAGGCCGGAACGGCATGTGCACTTTGTTTGATCCAACACCGCACTGTGACAAAAAGTACCTTTGTGTAAATTTGACCCAATCCGTCATCTGCGTTATATGACAGCAGTCTAAAAACACACTTAATTATACATGTAAAGTGACCGTTTATAAGATCGAATGCAGTCAGCATTTCAGCCTGAAATTGTACTATAATATTCATTATACCGTTTTGGGTCAACTTTAATTTGTGGATATTGTTTTCGTTTCAGTAATAGTCAGTGGTGTAATTCATTCCTTTATCTCGAAACGGTGTTTAAGATATGTTCTCGTTTCCGGACTATAAATTAGTGTGCATTAATTTGTGAGTCGTGTACGTGTACACTCAAATAATCGTGACTTTGCAAAACCTGCCTGTAATTTTATGAAGTCAATTAATATTTAGAATTAAAATTGCCGCTATTGGGCAATCCATTAAGAGTGGCTTTCGGCTCATAGCTAGGTTTTTCTCATTCATTTATTGATGGTACAGTACATGTAATTTATAAGCAGTTATCAGGGACAACCTTCCCTCAATGTTTTACTTCGTGACCATGGGCACTTTGTTTTTGTCGGAAGTAAGTTCGTGGGCCTCGTCACGGTTAGACTTGGGGCCCAGCCTCTCTTAGTCGCGGTGATTGTCTCTTTTTTTACGCAACTCTGGCAAAGTTCGCGAGAGTTGCGTGAGAAAAGAGACAATAACCGCGACTTAGAAAGACTTGGCCCCAAGTCTAATTACTACTGTGCGCTCCCGCAGATTATGAAGAGCGCCCTCTTTGGGGGTTTCAGGTTAGGGGTCGGTTTGGGGTTTGGGGTTCAAGTTCTAATCAATTTGATGTGGTGACTATAAAACAACGAAAAATAGTTTAAAATACGCTGGGATTAATCATTTGATTGTGTCCGACAAGAAATTTGAAAGGGTGGCCATTTTCCTCTCTCTTCTCTACATTTTTACTGATTATCTTATTATCGAAAGTTCGAGTTGGCTGAATAACGAGTTGGCCTAGCCTGTTCTCAAGCCGGTCCCGATGGCCGACATTTTTGTAAGCCATTGGCCATTCAGAAATATGGCCAGTAATTAACGTAAATGTATATTTCACGTTTTGTTTTGATAATTGGCCTTGTATATTGTTGGTGATACATTTCGTACATGCGTTCTATCTCTTGAAAATAAGCCAGATATAATCATGACATCGATAATGAAAGGAAATAACGACTTAATAAGAAGACTAGCACGGAATTGCCTAGCACCATCTACACGTTGGGAACAAAAGAAGAGGGTACCTAGCAACAAGCAGAACACCCCATAACACCTTTCCCGCACTGACTGTGTGCAGTGCAGCTGCATAATAACGTTGTGTTTAGTAATTGTGTAGGCCTACGTGAAAACAAGTTTGTTGCTTGATTTATACGACGAACGTGTGCTTCGATTACTGCTTGTGAGGAAGTCCTTAACTTCACCAAGAACTGACGAATGTCCTTACGAGTTTATTTTCACTGAAGTTTGAGAGAAGACGAGTATTTCTGTCGGCAGATTATATGTAAGTAGGGCCTATATTGCGTTGTTGATTTTTTAAAACTGCAGTGGAGTGTGGTCAGTGCTCAAACTCAAAGGGGCTCAAAGTCCAACCTTATTACCACACATAGCGCAGCCCAGCGTGTTTTTGCGTGAATGGACCGTTAGCCAGAATAACGTTAGGCGGTATGCAATGATTCTCAATAGTCTTTTGTCTTTTATTTTTGATCTTTTAAAAGATCAAAAAGATTTTTGGTCGTTGTTTTACTCATTTTTGGATAAGTACACCATTTTAGGCGGAAAAACTTTAACTGTATGTTTCTACCACCACCATCTTCATACCCTGTAACGTTAGGCCTATTATTTTTATACGTAAATCTGTGAACATTTCTATTTGGGTTTCTTACTAAAAAATCAATGTGTTTTGGGATCCCGTCAACCCACAATCGCCCAAAGTATGATACTACCTTTAAGAGTTCGCAAACTTTTTGTTGCCATCCCAAATTCACTTTCTACAACTACTCACCCCCTGTATTAAAATTTCATTCTTTTGAAGTATTGAGCACTGCACTGACTGTTTTAACTGAGAAATTGAGTCATGTTTTCTCTACTTTTGCAGCAAGATAGCCATCTGTTAGTGTTAAGACACCAAATATCATGTCTCCCCTTACAAATGTACCATCATCAGCATAAACTTATTAACAGATATTGCTCTATTTGCAGATCAGAAGTCTTCAAAAATACATGAGCCATCATGTACGACAGGGCTCCAAGGACTCTGACGAAGGCACAGATATCGACTGCTCCCACAGTGGGTCCTGGCAGCTATGAGCCGGTGGCGCAATCCCCATCAAAGATCAAGGCTGGTGAGTTCATAGTCAAGATATAAGCCTCCGTCAGAAGCTTTATATTCTCAAACCTTACATTTACAGAAGAGAACAACTCCAGCCTTCAGAAGGCAACAGAACTTGCTGTTGTCTCTTAGGCAATAGGGCTTTGCGCTTGTGACGTCTCATCCAGATGTTCGGACAAAGAAGTCGCACATTGCCCAATTAACTACACGTAAATGTTGTGAAGTTTGTCTGAACATCCGGGTATTTTTAGCTGTTGATAAAAAGGGTGTATTCTCTCAATAGCTCGAGCGCGAAGCCCTATTCCTGGCCAAGTTGCTGGCCCTTCAAATGATTTAGACATTTTTGGGGTTTCCATTCTGGTTAGTCTGGTACCCAGCTTCTATAGTAGAGTAACTCACCTAAATAGTATTCTTCATCTTTTGGGTCTGGGTACTTCTACCAGACTGTCCAGAATGGACTCATGTCCTGGAACGCCTATTTTAAATCTCTTGTCAGGTAGCAGAGCCTGTGCCAAACTTGAACACAAGTCTTAATTGTTTTGTTATTTTCATAGATGGCTATGCACCATTCTCTTCGATGACCACACGTGAGACGTTCCTAGTCGTTCAGGACAGCGTCATCGCCGCACCGGGCCCTGGACATTACGACCATTTGGATGGCATGCACATCGTGGGCGGTCACACGCTAGCCAACCGATCCAGACGCTTTGAGGAGCCGGCGTCCAAGACCCCAGGTCCAGGCACGTACAATCTGTCCAAGAAGAAAGATTGGATCAAGAAGACCGGGATCCAGCCCGCTGAGAAGGAAGCTGACAAAGCCGGATCGGTAAGCATCTTTCACTTTTTCCCTCATCATCATCACGCGGTGCCTTCTCCGATTTGAAGGTTGGCTACAATGACTCGCCAGATCTCTCTTTTCTCAGCATTCCTTTTTGTTTCTCCCATAGATGTTTTCCTACTCCAATCCTTAACATCATCTCCCAAGTTCTTCTTTGTCTTCCCCAATCTCTTCTACCTTCAATAGTACCTTCTAAAATTAAGTTGTCTTCCGCTAGAACCCCTCAAAACATGTCCTGCAAAACGAAGCTTCCTTTCCTCAAGACTGTCTACTAACATTTCTTTTGTTTCCATCCATAGCAGAATTTGATATCTTATACATCTTGTGCCACAAAGGCTAGATACTGATGTGTCCTTTTAAATTGAGCAGTATTGTGTTCTGTCCCACTATGAAACTATGAATTTTCTTGTTTATTTCCAGCTGGCTAGCACCAGAATTCGATACTCGCGCAAACCCCAGGCCCCGTCAATCCCAACTCCGGGGCAGGCCTACGGGTACGAGGAACATGAAGACGGAACGCTCAAGAAACAAGACCCACCGAACAAAGATGAGACCAGAGGTCCAGCCTACTATGCCCCTTCACACGTAAGTGACTGATTTGCCTTCTTATTCGAACGCTTCAAGTTATTGAAGTTTCATTCAGAATCTTTGTTTGGACTCTGAATGCATTTTGTCTTGCAGAAATTAACTTTTCTTTTCTTTTCTTCCCACGACATCAACTTTCACCCGTAGCAAGAAACGAAGACGACAACGAAATACAAAGGGGTCCACTTTGGCAGCCTGACCTCTAGAAGGATGGATTTTGACGGCCGAGGGGGACCAGGCCCGGGCGAGTACGACCCCAACAGACCTGTGGATAAGAGCCTGGAGCTCTTGAATGCTGCGGGGGCAAGCAGGGACACGTCAAGGGCATTTGAGTCCAAGCTGCCCAGATATCACGAGATGGTCGTACATCAAGAAGAGAAGAAGGTAATTCAGACTTGATACTGATCCTATGCTACCCCAATCGGAGACTTTGGAGAACCGGTCTTCAAGTCAACAGTGCACGCACGGCAATACAACGCGCGCATGCTCACAATTGCGCAAGCATGGTTTGCGCGTGCGTTGTTGACTCAAGACCGACTCTCCAAAACTCTTTCGCACTTCTATTTTGTTTGCACTTCTTTTAAGGACTCAACGTTTCGACTAACCTGCTCTAGTCCTCATCAGGAGACACCATAGTACCACTATGGTGATACTCACAACTCATATTAAGATTAATCTTAGTCTTTAGTGAAATCCAGCCCAGGGCATTATTTTATCCCATTCGAAGTTGAAGCATTGTGTCTGATAAGTCTTGAAATGTTCTATATCATCTATCAGGCGGTTCCTGGACCAGGGAAATACGAGATCAACAGCCAGTTTGACAAGAGGCCACAGGCGGTCAACACCGAGGGGATGGAAGTAGATCACCCACCATTCATGTCACAATCAAAGGTACGTACTACAAAACGTGTACATCATCAGTTTAAGAAATATTTGTGGCTTTTGCATGGTGACAATTGGTATGTGGATCGGTTTGCGGAAACACCATGTAATAATCTTTCGTACTTTCGCACTTCTTATTTCGTTCGTACTTCTGGCAAGGTCTCAACGTTTCGACTAGCCTGCTCTAGTCATCATCAGTTAACTTGCTAACTCTGTCATCTACCTTGGCGAGATTGCCTTCGTTGTTTGTCCACGTCACTTTTCGCAGCTCAGTTTTATAGCAGCGATTCTGTCATGAGATCCCCTGGTCCCCGGTATACCGACTATAGCCGCAGAGTAATAAGCATTTGAGTGAACCAACAGGCCTAGTCCATATTGTCGCCATTTTCGTAGATAGCAAAACCTTGTATCTGATTATTATGAATGTCTATTCTATGCAACAGGGTCTTTTGTCGTAAATTTTCTTTTACGGAATGTTTATGAAGCATTGTTTAATCTAAATGATTTTCATCCTGCCATACAGCGATTTTTTGACCAGAAGCAAGCAGCCCCCGCTCCAGGAACCTATAACGATCCCAGGCACGCGCTGGAAGCACTGAAGAAGATTCGTGGCTTGAAGAGGAGTCCCTTTGGTCAGACAGCCGTGAGGTTCATGCCCCAGCCGCACATACAGCAAACGCCAGGTATGGCCTCTTTAGCACATAAAGGCTTTAACCGCCATTCTCAGTACACTTAACAAGTATTTAATTTTGAGATTTGAAACGTAGCACATACGATAATTACAGCTACCGTGCTGATGAATAACTGCTTGTCTGAGGCGGTTTTATTTCTTGGCAGGCGGCTGGCTCGATCAAATCTAACGGTGAACAGAGGAAAAGTTTATGTGGTGGTATTTATTCCTGTGATGTTCTCCTCTCCTGCTTATAGGTCCTGGGTCGTATAGTTTCATCGGTCTTGCCAGCGACAGCCTGCGCATGGCTTACAACCAGAGCACCCGGCGAGGCGCCTTTGGTTCAACCTCCGTCCGCATCAAGCCCATTACCAAACGGGAGGACACGGCCCAGCCGGGCCCCGCCCACTACCAGGTGAAGAGCCGGCCGCAGTACAGCAGGTACTCGCAGAACATCACGGCCAACTTTGCCTCTCAGACGGAGAGGTTGCATTCACCTCCTCCGGTCATCAAGGTGAGCTTTCGAAACTTTTCCTCCCAGTTACCCCCAGCCACATTCTTCTTCACACCTTTGTTGTTGTCTACCTTTGACCTTACCTACCCCTGACCCCTCTTTGTCTGACCACATGTACCTACCCCACCCTCCCAAACCTCCCCCTTTTGTCCTGATCCTCTCATCCATTTATGTGTATCTTTACTTGCATATTCTTGTCCTCTTGTCAAATTGCCTTCGATAGAGATCCTGCTAGGATCGAAATGCTTCAGGCCCTCCCAACTCCAAGCATTTTATAAATTTCAGGTCATTATTTTGGCTGATGAGCAGTTTGCAGCAGTTTATTACTTGTAACATAAGAAGAAGGTGTACAAGGAAACTAACCAACTGCAATCCTGTTGCAAAATGGTATCTGGACCAAAATTTACGGTGACAGAATCTTGTGTCCATCGTGAAGTAAACCTTATGAAAATAATTTTCTACCGACAGGAGAATCCACCACCAGGAAGCTACGAGGTCAGCATGTCTCACGACGTCAGCCAGGGCAAGAAAGAACCAGCCATACCCAGGACCAGCGCCGGCAAACGGAAGAAGGGCTCCTTCCTGTCGTCATCGACAAGGTTCGCTCCGCCAAGAGACATCTTCTTGGAGAAACCAGAGGCCAGTAATCCAGGTGAGAAAGACTTTTGATTTCTATCCTTTACCGAGTTTTGCAATTACAACAACCTAAACATCCTCAAAACGTCAGTGCTGTTCACTCAAGAGGGACACGCTAGTATTTTCAAGATTTAGAATCTTAAATTGTGTAATTCTTCTTTCTCTGTGTGGCAGGCCCTGGTACTTACAATCCTGCCGCCAAGGAAGGTGCCTTAAATGGACTGATGGTAACAAGAGACAAGCGCTTCAGAGAAAAGAGAAACGAGTACCCAGGACCAGGGGCTTATGAGGTAAGTTGCTCAGAGTCTCCTTTTTTGGTCTATTCCTTAAAGGTAGTATCGTACTTTGGTTATAGTTGACAGAACAACTGCGGTATGTTCCTTATTTGATTTGTCACGTAAATCAAAACAAGCCTGTGACATTTTCAGCTCAATTGATTATTGGAAACAGTAGAAAACTGTGAAAAACCGTTGCAATTGCTACGCGAAATTGTAAGGTAATTGTAATTTTGAAGTTTTGATCTCGGAGATCAAAACTGTTTTTGGTCTTTTGTTTCACAAATTTCTGGATAAATATAGCATTTCAGGCCGGACAATTTTAATGATATGTTTGCACCAGGTCCATCTTTATACCCTGCAATTATACGTAAATCTGTTTTGGTTTCCTACCGAAGTATGATAGTACCTGTAATACAAAATGTGGAAGAAGCTGCTTCAACAATTGAGGGCTACTTTCATTGTCTGCTGTTCTCTCTGAAAAACCTGATATTCCCCAGCTATCCCTAGTGATACAAGCCAGTTAACAATACCGGCGCTTATTTGTAGAGTATACTTTCTAACGAATGAATTCATTTTCCTTCCATCTTGTCCATTTTAGTTGAGCCCTCTACTTCAAGACACCGTTCTGAAGGGAACCTTCAATGCGACTCTGAACAACCCCGTGGCACCGCAAGCCGAGATCAGCCGAGCCGCCTCAGTCATGCAGAAGCAGGCTTTTGTACTTGGCGTCTAAGTCGTTGCTTCCCCGAAGTCCTTCCTTAAACGTCCTCCTCATCAGACTCCCAGCCTCTCTCCGTTCAAGCCCAATGCAACATCGGTACTTATGACTCGATTAAATTGCGTTTCGTAAATTAAGCGCCCGAATCAATCAAACTCGTGATGATCTTTGACCTTCGTGGAACTTTCTCAGCCAAGATATATGTAGGAATTACAGCAACAGTGTCTGTAATTTGCTAATATTCAAGAAAATCTTAATACATGTACTACTAGAAATTTTAAGATCTGGAATGGACATGGCCTGACGTTTTGAAAATTACCCTTGAGACAAAACAATCTAAGACAGGTAGCTAGGTTGTGATGCTGATTATCAGTTGGAATGTCCACAGTAGGCCTAAATTGCTTCCAAGATATTTTGTTTTAGGAGATTTGATACTTTTCATCTTTAAAATCTTCCTGCAGCTCTGTTTTTTAATTGTTGTTCCAAAACATTGTCCTGGTTTTCATGTTTTTATTTGTTTTGTTTCTGTCTAAAAGATCAGACAAATGGGGCGTGAAATTTCCACAGTTTGTGATAAATGAATTCAATTAATTAACTTATTAAAAACAGAAATCATCAAAATTGTATTTGGATGTATTTGGATCTTTTAAAGGTAGTATCATACTTTGGTAGGAAACCAAAACAGAAATGTATTGATGGGCCTGTTCTAAACATGTGGTTAAAGTTTTTCTGCCTGAAATGCTGTATTTATCCAGAAATGAGTAAAACAAAAGAACGAAAACAGGTTTGATCTCTGTGATCAAAACTTTACAATTACAATTACCTTACAATTTTGTGTAACAACTGCAAAGGTTTTCCGTTGTTGTCTAGTGTTTCCAATGATCAATTGACCTGGAAATTTCACAGGTTTGTTTTTATTTCATGACAAATAAAAAATGAACAGACCGCAAGCTAGCTGTTCTATCAACTTGACCAAAGTATGATAGTACCTTTAACTTCTTGTTTTCCTACAAGCAGCACAGAAAGAAATTGTTCATGGAAAATTAATTCCAGGAATATTTTCCTTTTTAAAGAAATATTCTGCTGTGAAGAATTTGGTGCTGATAATATCCGTCCGGAGTCATATTTAAACCAATTTTATTTCCTGCCACTTTTCATAAAACCTGTACATGTATTTATATGCCAGTTCCTAGGTTCCTAAATGAGTTTGGTTGATTAAAATGTGACTGAAACTATTTTTTACATTTTAAAGATGAAACAAATGTATAAATTTATCATATGTAATATAGAATGGAAATAATATGTATTTGTTGACTTGTAAATAAAATATGATATGAAAATGAATATGCGCTCACCATAATGTACTATTTACTGCAGTTGTATTGAGTTGGGGTTGCTTTACCATTCAAACCTTTCCCAGATTTTTGAGTTATTGAACACTCAAAATCCTTCAAAAATTCCTTTTTGCTTTTTTTTTGCTTAGGAAATACTGTGGCCGTTTTTTCTCTGTTTTCCCAAAAAGTGGGCACCGTATGGGAGTGGAATTTTTACAGATGACTGTTACTATATCCTCCTTGATATTTCTGCCCATGAATCTGTATTTCTTTGAAAAAAAAAAGTATGATATTGCCTTTAAGCCTTGCCAACTTCAACATTTAGTGTGCCAGTGCAGCTTTTTCGAATTTCATGCTGTCTAGGTAGGCCCAGAGCCGTAAATAAAGAACTATTTTAGCAATGGTTGTTTGTCTAATAAACCCCTCAAAAAAGTTCTGCAACTCAAGTTTGAGGGATTATATCATTTTTGTTACGGATCTATGAACGGTGAAACTGACATGATTGGAAAGCTTCGTTATTCCTCTTTACAATGGTGTGCCATTTGTTGTGATCATGAAACCATGGAATGTGCATTTCTCCTAAATATAGGGCAAAGACAAATTTGAAATATTGCAATTGATTGACTCAAAGTTGGTAGCTAACATGGCGCCTTGTAGTCACTTGAGGGCTATTGACCAATCATAAATGAGATGCCTGAAACCGAGTTGGCCAAACTCTCTTTATTTACGGCTCTGGGTAGGCCTATACTCGTCTTTCCATTTTTCAATTTCGATTGAATCAAAAGTGATGTCTTCTTTCTTGCAAAAAGCACTTTCTTTTGCAGATGGCATATATACCCGAAGCCGTGATCTCAAGAGAATTCAGGAGATTTCGACCAGTCCCGCACCCGCCCCTCGATACCCCCCCCCCCCAAAAAAAGGAACATAAAAATCCCGATGAATTCACAAACCAGATAAGTTCATTGGCCTAGCTTTTGTCAGGTGTTCCAGCCCGTTCTTTGCATTATCGAGGTCGAACCCAGGCTATACGGCCATCCAGATCAGCCCAAATTGAGCCCGAGATTGAACCAAAGGTATAGGCCTACCAAGGTGCAACATTTTGCACGCGCCTACCTTTCATGACACGAACTACTGTTTAAATTCCAGCTGGTCGAACATACCCAACCAAGAGTCTCAAAAATTTTCGATTTGGGGGGAAATATATTTGGATGGAGAGCTCGATATTAACCCATCATCCCTAGCCTTTATAAATCGCATACCATGGAGCAATCGTACGTCTGGTGTGAGAAACAGCGACTGTTTTTGGCTGTATCTAATGCACGCATGAAAGAGTCGTATATTCAAAAGAGCGCGCCCACAAAAAAATTGCAATTTCCCATAATCCTTAGCGAAAAAAAAAAGCACCAAGTGGGAAATATAAACCGCACAACTCGGTTCTGTTGTGTCACTCGCGAAAATACATTTGTCATAAATATCTGGATATTTGTGAGTTATGGCTTGCTTCTTGGTCCAAAAAGAACCGAGAGGGGACGTCTGTTGTACAACTACAACCACGGTTTCATGGAAAACAGTACAAGACAGACAACTACGTTGGTAAAATTCTGGACGGAGCATGCACATGCAATGTCATTGTGACTGATACGTGCAGTGCAGTGTATAGCAAGACCTGTGGCTGTGTACGTTTGGAATCGACGCCATTTGCTGAAATACCAGGTAAGTTGCATACAGTTATCTTGTGAAATTTCAACATAGAGCTTGCAGAGTATTGTCCTTGTACCATGCACCTATGAAGTCAGCAACTATTGGCAGTTAAGGCTGAGCAATTTGAGGTCAATAATGGGTGAAGACAACAACACATTAACTTACTACCTCCATGATTAGCAAGCAGTCCATGATTATCATGCCAACACGTACAAGCATTACGGGAAGCGGTGTGAATGGTGCTCTCTCTTATCATGGAGGAAGGAAAGACATAAACCACTGACTTATTGCTGCATTAAGTGCATTTGATTTTTTTTTCGGGTTTCAAAATTCCTGTAAAAGTTGAACATTTTAAAAGGAGGGGTAGGCCCCTAGGCCTATTATGCCTACTGAGTTTGAGCAAGTATTTTTTGGAATGGTAAAAATTACACCACTTATTTGTATGTGTTGTGGCCTGTAGGTTGCTCATATTGTGTAACTTTTGTGAGCAGTCTGTTAATGTATGAATGTCTATTGCATGTGTTTCCCAGTATTCTGAAACCACTTAATGATCATCTGTGTTGAATGGGCAAATCTAATTAAAATAATATGGTCATCAAATAAGGGAAACTAACTGAATTTAAAGTCATTGAATAATGAAAAAAGAAAATAATTGACTGGAGCGGGATTCGAACCGGCAACCTCCTAAATACTGTCTGTACAGGCACTCTACTGCAACTGAGCCAGAAACGATCCTTGGGGTATAGCGGTATGTGCTTGGTTTCATTGCTTCTGACTGCCACACGAACAAAGATAATTGACTATTGGGGTCAGCACCAACGTAGGGCTGGATGGCTCAGTTGGTAGAGCGCATGTATGGTATTCAGGAGGTCGCCCGTTCGAATCCCGCTCCAGTAAATTTTTCTTTGTTCACCTCTCAATGACTTAAAATAATATGGTTTATATACAAAAAATGCAACGCCCAGTTTTGAAAGCCGAAATTAATGTCGTGTATTATGGGATCACACACCCACCTAGTACCTAGACTGCCAAAGTGTGGTAAATCCAAGGATTTGGCCCTAGACTGCACATGGTTTTAAATAGTACTGTTGAGAAGTATTAGTGTTGTATTTTTGATAGGTAAAATTATTGTGGAAGCAAATGACATAATGACGCTTTTAATAAGAGTGCATGATATTAATGGACCTGCGTAATTAACCTGTTTACTCCGACATTTTTACCATTCTGCTTTCTCCCATATTTTGCTGTTTGCGATATCAAATAATTTGAAATAAATGAACTTTGGATATTAATTGAAATTCTCAGTATACTACTGTCAACACTCAAGAGCCGAAACCACCAATGTGGTATAGCGCCCCCTGTAGGTGTATTGTATAAAACGTTTCTCCGCGTGAAAATTGGCTAAGCAAATTATATCAGAATCTTTTTGTTTTATAGAAAAACCTTTCTTTTTGTTGACCGGTTTAAACGGCTTAAATGGAAGGCCTATTATGATCCATAATACATCAAAAAGTAGGCATACAAAATGTGGGCAAATTTACTTTATAATAATATTTAAAGGTACAGTACAGGATTGGTAACATACCCAAACAAAAATTTTCACAGATTTACGTAGGGTCTATAACTTCCAGGATATGGAGATGGTGCTGGTAGAAACATACCGTCAAAATATTTCCGCCTGAAATTGTTTTATTTATCCAGAAATTAGTCAATCAAAGACCGAAAACAGTTTCGATCTCGGGGTAAGATTAAAACCATTCTTTATGTTTTATAAGAAAAATTTGGTCAGGTTTCCGCTAGATTTTCTTGTGACTCAGATGTCCAATTGAGCTCAAATTTTCACAGGTTTATCATTTCATGTACATGTTGGATCAGACAAAGTGTGAGTGCTGTTCTGTGACCATTACTAATCATGACCTTTAATTGAAATGTAAAATCCAACAACATTTCAGGCTTAGTGTTCTCTCTCTCTCTGACATTTTCCTGCCTGTACACAATCATCATCATATCGCCATGATGACAGTAAAATGATCTTATGTATGGAGCCTGTCTGGCCACCTTACCGGTTGTCCAATTTCCCCTCGAGGCTCTCTAAGATTCTAATCATTATCTAAGAAACAAAACAAGAAATGGAAATATAGACGGAAGCGGGGGGAAAATTTGTCGTGTGGGTTTGGAGGAGAACGGTGAATGAACGTCTCGGGTTTCTATTCCCACTTCTCTTTCTTCATTTTTCTTTTTGGCCCGAGTGTCCGGTCCATGGTCAACAGCCACCGGGTAATGGTTGGCTTTCGGGCCAGAGGTCGGCGATCAGCCTCCGAGCTTTGTTGACTGTGATGAGCTTGGGATTTGAATATCAGGAATCATGGTTTATGATTGTGTTCAAAGGTACCTGTAATAGTAAAAAAACAGTCACCCAGCAACATCATCTTACATGACCGCTGTTTATAATGTTAATACTCAAGTGATTAAAACCGATAATCGTAAATGCACAAAACGAAGTCAACAATGACTTTGAATCCAGCTTTTCTGTTCCGTGTTTCTGGGAGAATTTAAAGGATGATGGTATTATGGTGATTTCTAGGCGTTTGATACAACCGTTGAATATACTGGTCGCAGGTTCGAGCCCAGTCATATGCGTGTCATTTAGCAGGACTCTTATAACTTCTTTCAATGGGTATCTCTGACGATTGTGTCGGTGGTGGGTTTTGCGCTTGAAAGAAAAATCGCTTCCAAGATCGTTGGGTGAAAACTCCTACGGAAACTGGGGTAATCAAACTGTGATGGAATGAGCCACATTCCTTGTAACATGTGACATCCATGACCGACTTCTTCCCTTGCCCTTGTTCGCAATTCTTCTAATATACGACAAAATGATAAGCATGACGGCAAACTCAACCGAGTCCGGGCCGAAAATGCGGCTAACAAATCCTCGTCCCTTTTCTCCCGTGCCGTACGCTCTGTTCGTGGACTGTGGGGATATCAAGAGCTTGATGATGGACGATCACTGAGTAGTATACCGATGTCTCGTCTGGCGTCTGTAAGTTGACCGACGCAGACGTCCAGCACTCTATGTCCTGTTGCGGACAGTGCCGACACGCTTGACGCAGGCTGAGGGCGCGCCCGTTCAAAGCAGCACGTCTTCCGGATCTTCGCTTGTTCAACTTACAGGCTGTGCATTATTGTCATTTTCCCTTGCTGCTCAGAACCATCAATGCCACGGCAAGCTCTCCGCTCCCTGCGTTCAATTTATATCCCAGCTGTTCCTTAATCAGTCCCCCGCTACAAAACAGAAGCGAACATGTTTTCTCCAAATTCCAGGCTTGTTCATCTCGGGCTTCTAGCTGCTTGATATGTTCGTGTCATTGCACGGCCCGGTACGGGATCTTCACCGTAGGTCACGAACCAGACATTTCACCATGGGCTATCCTAGCTCAATTAGGCAGATTCCTTTGCAAAGACGAATGGACCCGGAGAGAACTTGATACTTGCAAAGAGTCTGGAACATTTCAACCGCTTTCTTTTTTTATCATTTCTCGATGCAACGGTTATAAATTTCATGCCCGGTTATTACATTCTTGCCCGTCTTGGAGGGAATGTATACAGATTCGTCAACGTTTAGGTCTTTCGAAGTTCGACAACGGTTGCCATATTATATGGGATACATAAAACAAAACCTGTGACGGTGTACCTTTTATGGTTATTGGCTCCCACACATTCCATGTAAACTTGTAATCAATCTTAATTCGTGTATACAAAATAATTGTATACGCGTCGCCCAATTGAACAAATACTATCCATCTGGGAATCATTACTGTGATTTAACGAGCAGGTATCACGCTAGTTATTGAATCTTACGTGGCAATTAAAAACATGTATAGGGCCTATGTGGACTAATTGAAAATCAAGCAAGCAAATAGACATGCAAGCATGTTAGCAATGATTGGAGAATGGGGGAAGGCAAACTATCAAGCACACAAGTATGTTATTTAAAGGTAGTATCATACTTTGGTAAACCAAAACAGAAATGTTCACAGATTTACGTATAACTTACAGGGTATGAAGATGGTGGTGGTAAAACGTACCGTTAACATTTTCCGCCTGAAATGCTGCATTTATCCAGAAATTAGTAAAACAACGACCGAAAATCTTGTTGATCTTTTATTAGATCAAAAATAAAACAGAAAAGACTTAAGAAATACTGTGGCTGTTTTCACTGTTTTCTCAAAAAGTGGGCACCGTATGGGACTGAAATTTTCACAGATGACTGTTACTGTACCTGTCTTGATATTGTGCCCATGAATCTGTATTTCTTTGACAAAAACCAATGTATGATACTACCTTTAAGCAAGCAAGCAAGCAATGAATACCATAGCTTACATCAGTTTGATTGCTTCTTGCAGACACATCAATATTGTTGAAGTATCAGTACTTAAATACATACCGGGAAAAATGCATTGCAACATGTATACGTATGTTCTGTTTTTGTATGGCTAGAATGCTTAATTGAGTTTTTGCGGTACAATAATAATCTGTGTCTGTGAAGCCATTCTGTGACTGTGTGAAGTATACCAAACACGTCATTACAGCAATCGGCCGTAACGGACACTAATAATATTGTGTTTGTCAGATTGACTGATATAACACCACTGACGGCCGTAATCCTTTATACGTATACTGACGTCATAACCATGAAATGAGCAGTAGGGGGCCTATCCTATAGACTTGGAAATGATTTGTTTTTGTATAACACACTGCGATTGATCGGTTAAAGAATAGAACAACTATCAAACTAACTGTGAATACTTATTAACATTTGTAGAGCCCTTTATTTAAAGAGAGTCTTTCTGATTTTGCTTTTCGGATAGAGCATTCGTTCCAATTATCTGGTTTTCAAAATGTGTATCCTTAATCTATAAAGCGTGAAATAGTCATAAAAATAAACACTTTTATACGAATTGTATAAGCCAGTCAATTTGCGCATGTCCGTATCTTGTTTGCATTTCATTAGTTACAAATACTGTGTTATCAAAATCGGTTCAATCATTTTAGTACGACTTTTGACTTGAGGTTTTTCCAAATACACTGTGGCAGCATTTTGGCTCTGGTGTAATAAACGTCATACTTGTTAAGTTGTCGAGTTGGATTTCTTTGGTGGATTTTCCCTCCTCACCAATGAAGTTGGATGAACTATCAATCCCTATGGGTTCTCGTCTTGATCATTAGCTATAACACATCCCAGACAGGGTCGACGAAATCTTCTCCTGCACTTTGTGCGTGTTTGCAATCATAGTACCACAGCGCTTGGACACCCAATAGGCCTACATGGGACGGCTCCTTTTGAACGTACATTAATAGTAATTAATTCTGTTTCCCCGTCATCATCATCAGAATAAAATAAAAAGAGTTAGCTGGTGCGATATTCGAGTCGCACGCGGACGAGGAACATGATCTGAAGTTGTTATGGCAAGTCGTAACAGTGGAGTGTGCAGGCGCCTCCCAACTTGAATTATGAGATGCTTCTTCCAGTGAATTGCTCCCGAGGTATACATACATGTAGGCCTGGCTAGCAGCACTTAATGTTTCAGTTAGCTTCGGGAATAAAACCTCATAATATTGAGCAGGGGGCAGTCACACTAAAGTAAGTTGTTACCAATGTCTTAAAAGACAGTGTATTCCCTGCTCCCGGTCGCAGCGTTCAGTAACTTAAATTGTACTACCAATTAAAAGACATTTGAGTTGCTCACGTGGGAACCCTTTATGAACGAAATCAGTGCGAGAAGCCAACAACATTTCCGATGAGCCATTTTGAATCCACGGCTCTGAAAGATCGAAAAACCTTGAGCCAGTTTGCGGATCCGGATCCCATTTTAGCGTATACCCTGCATAGGACGTGGATCCCAAAATTTTGGATCCAGTGCATTAAACAAACAGGCCCCCTATTGATGATGTTAGCGTCGTCCTGTTAAGTCCTGAGTCGATTTCACGAAGCCCTACGAGCGATCGTAACTTACGAAGGATAACCCATCGTATCCTATATAGGGCAGCAATGCATCACAAGTCCTACGATTGATATAACTAGTTATGATGAGTTAATCGACTCAGGCTCTCCATTGAAAGAACCTGCATGATGCCGTGTCGGCAGGTGTCAGAACGATAATTGATATTCGCCAAGCAATTGAGATAAATAACATCGCCGGGCATTAATGCTTAATGGACGCTAATTGCTGCGAAATGAAAGCCTGAATGCAAACCTTTACACCACCTCATAAAGAAACAATGAACACGGTAAATTTGAGGCAGCAATTACATTGATTGTCCGGAATACATTGGCAATCCAAGTACCCTTTATCTTTATCTAGCGGTCATATGTTCCAGAGCCGTCTATAGGAACCAAAATGAGATTCCTCACTGGCAACGCTCTAAAGTGATCTTCTTTAATGTCACAACTAATGAAGTGTGAGCGAGGAAATACTATTAAGCCGACAAGCTTGCAAAAATCTAATCACTTCTGCAGTTATATTATTGGGTTGTCTAATGCAATTAGTAAAACCATTGGTTGAGCATGTGATGTATGGGGGGCTTTCCAGGCCGACATATCAAGGTTTGAGAGCAGTCAGATGCCCGTACATTTGCATATATCCCGCTGTGTAAAAATACAAAAATGACTCAGACTTTGCTACAACATATTCTGTGCAAAATTACCAATTCAGTTGAACTATTTTTGGAAATTGCGGGTCAACAAAGTTCGGCAAATATTTCGGTTTATTTGCATTTGGGGTTTTGGTTAATTCTGGGCATTTATTTGATGTTTTAGTGATATTTTGATCCCTTATTCTTGTACATTTTCTTTGAAAGAGTTCCTAGTTGCATAACATAAGGGTGTAGCAAAATACAGACATTCCTATTCCAGCTAATTAGTGCGCAACTCTGACTTTTCTCGTCAAAATGGTGAATATCACCGCAACATTAGCATTATTTCATGAGCCTCCAAATCTAATGTGTGCTGTCCCTTTTTCTTCTCCCCGAAAACAAGATCCAGAAAATGGGCATTAATACACATAACATGAGAAATAAATTAAAGGTTCTATCATACTTTGGTAGCATACCGAAACAGAAGTCTTCACAGATTTACCTTGAACTTACAGGGTATAAAAATGGTGATGGTAGAAACATACCGTTAAAAATTTCTGCCTGAAATGTTGTATTTAGAATTATTATCCAGAAAAGAGTAAAACCAATGACCAAAAACCATTGTTATCTTTTAAAGATAAAAAAACGGTGAACAGATTTTTAAAAATACTGTTGACGTTTTTCACTGTTTTCTCAAAAAGTGGGCACCGTATGGGACTGCAAATTTCACAGATGACTGTTACTGTATCTTTCTTGATATTTCTGCCCATGAATCTGTATTTCTTTGACAAAAAAACAAAGTAAGATATTACCTTTAAGAGTAGTCTGGGAGGGGAGGAGTGTGTTCATTCGATTTAGATGACTCTGTAACATCCATCAATTTTGACACTAATTATCCATAAATGCCACTGATTCTTTGCAGCCCGTCGCCTCCACACAGTCACGACCCTTCCCAGTGACAACGACCCGTTGTAGAGTTATTCACGGACGTGTGGCGTCACTGGTCATCATTTGGACATCGACAGAATCACTAATGTGAGATCTTTTCTTCACATCATTCCGAGGTGAGTCGTGATTAGAATTGTCTGCATATCCAGACTGAGTCTTGCTGCCGTCTGGGAATAGTGCAACAGACAATGAAAGAACAAACTGCAAGCCATTTGTTTCTAGAAAAGGCGTGCATTTTCAAGCGCATGACTTTGTATAACAGAAAAGACGGTATGTTTCTACCATCATTATCTTTATACCCTGTAATTTATAGGTAAATCTGTGAAGATTTTGATTCGGTATTCTACCAAAGTATGATACTACCTATAAGTTAAAACCATTGTAAAATGTTTATATTCTCTAAACCATTAACTGTGCCAATAAGCAAGAGGGACTCTAACTAAAAAGTGATTATTGCGCAGTTTGTCATACAGATTGTGGGCGTGTCTGAAAATGATTGTGTGCCGTGCAGATTTTGTTTTTTACATATCATAATCTCGAGTCCCTCCCTAAAGGTACCTCTAAGTGCATAGATGATCCTGTAGAACTCTGTATCGTGGATGCTGTATCTGTCATATGATAGCACGTATCAAGTACCATCCTATTACACTGTACTTCATCAAAATATCAATTGTTGATGGGAATTCGAATGGCCCTTGCCGGTAGATCGTAAATGTTTGTGGAGTTCTGTTTCAAAAAACTCATCATGTTTGAAGTTTCGGAAAGAGGTTTCGGTGATCCCTTTCAACGAAATGTGTGGCAGCTCCCTAAAGCCTATACATAAATCTGTGCTGCGTTCTTGTTATGCTTGCTCAAATCAAAATAACCTGTTATTAATATTACGTCAGTTAAACAATACACGCTGCATGATTATTTGGTGTTTTATGCAAACTAGTTGCAGTTAATATGAAGAGCCCTTAAAGGTAATATCATTCTTTGGTTTTTATCAAAGAAATACAGATTCATGGGCAAAAATATCAAGACAGATACAGTAACAGTCATCTGTGAAGATATCAGTTTCATACGGTGCCCACCTTTTGAGAAAACAGTGAAAAACTGCCACAGTATTTCTTAAGTCTTTTTTTCTTTTATTTTTGGTCTTTTAAAAGATTAAAAAGATTTTCGGTCGCTGTTTTACTCTTTTTCTTGATAAATACAGCATTTCAGGCAGAAAATGTTAACGGTATGTTTCTACCATCACCATCTGTATATCCTGTAAGTTAGGCAAATCTGTGAACAATTCTGTTTTGGTATATTACCAAAGTATGATACTACCTTTAAGCAACATCGTGGAAATGATTCAATACCTGTCTGGGTTGTGTTAGGGCCGAGGTTCCAAGCTTGTAAATTGTAATTAGAAGCGATGACAAACCGGTGGACATGGGCTTAAAAAAAGACTGATGTTGGAACGAGTCGCCTTTCTGACAAAACATGAAATGACTGAGTGGATCTTTTGGTGCGCGCATGACCTTGAACATCGGCGTCTCTTTGTAATCGTAAACCATTCCGCGCGGCGGCTATTTTCTGTGGTGACACATACAACCAACAGCCCATCTTCCCACAGTCACCACACCACCGAACCCAAGTGTCATCCAAGCTTGAGCCAACATCACGTATATGCACACCGTTACCCAATCTATGAGCAAATACCCCCGTTCACTTTCGCTTGATCATTTCCAGTAACCGACCGGTGCTGTTGTTGGGGTTCCCATCACACAATACCCACCTCGTTTGATCGGGAACCTTGGATGACATTAAACCGCGCGAACCAACAAGTTTCTTCTTCTACGTCTCCTCCCCTACATTGGACGGCTCTCGGGTTTCTCCGAGAATCGTGTCGTGGGCAACCGGGGCTGATTGATCGGTGTGTATCAGCGGTGACATGTTTGACAAATTGGAAACGAGATATCCGTTGTAGTGTAATGAATTCACTCTACCTTTAATGCCAGACCTTTGTCAGCTTTCGTTTGTCCAGTTCCCTTGTTTGGGTCCAGGATAGGTGGGAGGTGTTTATATGAAAGGAATCGAAATGGACTTTCATCTGAAAAGAAAAAAAAACACCTAGAAATGGGGTCGTGTAAACAAAGGTTTTTTAAACAGTCTCCCTCGTAATGTTGTTACAACACTTCAGATTTTAACTCTCCAGACTCCGCGCCATAAAATTCGGCAATCGTGTAAAGTTAATGTTTGTCTCGCCGTTAACTATCCCAGGGTTGATTGCTTAAAGTCTGCGAAATGAAGACACTCAACCCATGAAATACGGTCCCACTCTGGCGGGTTGTCACCGTCGCAAAAATCCATAAAAAGCCCACTCTGAGATTAGTGGAAGGCAAAGTATGTTTCAATTCGAATATGTTCTTATAAAGGACACTTCTTCTTGGACAGCCACCATTTCAATCAATATTTTGTGGCACTCGGGAAAAGGAGTGACGCAATGTGATGTTTGTGTAGCTAGTGCTTCATGATTCCGTGCCTTCTTAATAAAGAGAAGTGTGGACGTCTTGTGTCTTGTGATGAGTTGTTGATGGTATGTGAAGCGATTTCCCTCTGTGATGTTTAAGTTTGAAACATTTGAGTAACATCAATGTAGACATAACTCGGTCGTGGTGACATCTTGTCAATTTGAATATTAAGCCAACTGCTTTCGAGGAGATTTGTATTGTAATAGGCATGCTTTTTTTTACACCTGAACATGGCCTATACCCCGATCCGTGATTCATCTAGCGTCATTGGTTGTTTGTTTTGCTGTTGTTGCTGCTGTTGTTTGTGTTGTTGCTGCTGCTGTTGCTGTTGTTGGTGTTGGTGTTGTTGCTGCTGCTGTTGTTGGTGCTGTAGTTGGTGTTGTTGCTGCTGTTGTTGTTGCTGCATGATGCTGTTGTTGTAGCCTCCGTTGCAGTATTTCCGCATTGTGTTGCAATAATCGTTGCTTTAAAGTCTGGAGAGCGCCCTCTTTGTTGGAGACCAGGCGTTGGTATTTTAGTAATTACGGACAAATAGCGCCTTCATTCACAAATGCAGGCTGGTGCTAAATTTTAACCAAATGTGTAATAAGGTAACGCGTGATAATACGATGGATATTTACACGAGCAAGCCACGCATATATATCTAAGTGTAATTTCTTTCCTGGAAATCCAACTAATAAATCCAACACATAGCCTAAATCACTACCAAAGGGTGGGCCCATCCCGTGCACCAATTCACGTTGACATTTTTGTTTCTGGTTGTTAAAGTCAATTTAATTGGTTTCATATCACTCGGGATCTACGTGCGTGAATCATTCTTCCATTTGTCACAGAAAACATTTGTCCAGCTATAGCACAGCCCCATTTTAGAATAATTATTTTGATGACGTGTTAAGAAAGTATAACAGTTAATTGCGAATTCAACCTACTTTTGAATTTGCATTGAGTATACATTTAGTCTTTGAGAAAGATCCTGCTGTATGATCGAAACGTCAGGCCCTCCTAACTCTAAGCATTGTGTACTCGCTCTGATTGAAAAAAAAGCTGCTAGTTTATGATTCGGAGATCTCATAACTTGATTAAATAAAAAGCAACCCTGCCCTACAAACAGCACCGTCAGTGCGTTACCTTTCTGGTTTTATCCAAAGCATCCCAACAAAATATTCACGGGTATAATAATGGTTGACAGAATGGCGAATTATTAAAAGCATCTACTTTATCATATTAATGTAATTAAACTTCCGGCGATAAACCCTTTTTCCCGTGTTTAATGGGTTCGTGTTTTATTAATGGGGGTTCGCTAAGAGATATCCAGTGGGTTCATTGCCCAGCACACGGCATGCGAGCACAGTCAAGTCTGGGATGATTTTTATTTTGTTGCCAACGACATTGCGCAACGGTAGTTCCACATGCACGTGTTTATCTGTTTGGTACGTTTACAACTGCTTTTGCATACGAAGTGCATTGCGACTTGTCTTAGTTTCATGTAGAAAATGCCACAACATGCACTTGAGCTATGAGTTGGTATCTCGAATACCCCTTATTCATGGCGCATCAATTTTGTCACCTTCCTTGTATACCCTTCGGAAAAGATGACACAAATATTCTAAAAAGAGAACAGGTACCAGACTATTTTGAATCCAAGCCTCGGTTTGATTGCGCTGCTTCGAATGTAAGATATATGTACGGCTCATTCTGGCAGTGCTCTCGGGCCATACTTCATTCAGCAAAAAAATCGAAATAAGACCGAAAACAAAGGCTAACATGCGCAAAAGGGACACATCCGATTAGTTTATGATTCACCAATATCATTTGAAAAAACTGTATATGAATGACTAAATATTCACCATAAGGCAATAGCCCTACGAAAATAGGTTATCCCGACACACAAGATCATCAGATAGGTATGATAGATAGATAGATATACATACACACCACTGCATCATGCCGCCTATAAAGCACATCGTGGGCATTAGGCTTATCGGATTACATCTGTTCATTTGGGTAATGGAACCAGACAAACTATTATAATAACACACGTTATATAGAAGATAGAACATCCTATATAGGAGATTGTGATTATCGAATGGGCCACCGTACAAAAAATGATTTAATAATGGAAGGATTTGAAATTTGAGCACGTGGCATTTTGTGGTAACTACCGAGGCCGCGTTGATGCTTTTGGTCCACGAAAATCCAACACCACTTGGCCCGGTATTTCTGTACAACTTTCAGACGACCTATAATGAGATCTTTAAATTAAAAAGGGGTTGATTAGATTAAATACAAGCGTAATCTAAGCGTTGTTAATTCCTTGACGTTTTAGTTAAAAATAAATAGGGCATATGGCCGAAGTCACTGACCTTTTAGCGATGTCTAAAAAAATATCAGATTTCACATTGGCACATGAATGCCATTAAAATGATATTGAAATCGGTATTTCATTCATATATCAAGAGTTAAGGTGTAAGCTATATAAGCCACCAGTATGTACAATAAGAAACAAACAATCATTCACCCCAACACCCAACAAACAAACAAACATATACACAGCAAACAGAATAAACAAACAGACAAACAAGTTGGTTTCTACGGTCATCAGTTTATCAAAAGAAATTGGCATTCAATTTTTCTGTACAAGTATTTGCATGTATACACTATAAGAAGCTCTTCCATCACCTTGCCACGAGTAGCGGCATGTGTAAGTAATATTTTCATCAAAATTATTAACATTCCGTGACATTCTGTAGTATTACAGAGGCTCAAATCCCGTGTAAATATAGAAAGCTTTGTTTGGCATTTGTATAGGCTACTTCTTGAAAGCCATTTACCCATTGACAGTGCTTTTGGTGAAGATTTTCTTTTTTGTTCCACCCTGCCAAGGCCAGCCTTTGTTCCCGGTCAGTAACATCATCGGGAAGATGTTATTAAATAACTGAACATCATATTGCTGAGTGCACACACCCAGCCCCCCTGTATAGCTCGACCGGCTGATTAGACATTTTGGATATGTTTTTCTATGTGAATTACAAAGGTACGCCTGAGTGGACGACCATCCGGCGTTTAATTCTGTGTGCACGGGGATTGCATCAATTTGCTACTGCCGCTGAATAGGGGAGAGACAAACTCGGCACGTGGTTCTTCAGCCCTGTCAAACACCGTGATGATGTTGTGTTTCTTTATTCTCATTTTCACGGGGAACCAATACGGAGAGGTATCTGGTATGCAGGTATAAGCATTGTTTGACGGAAGACAAATTCGTCACGTGGCAATCGCAGCACGCCGTGCTGGGGGATGGGAAGTTGGTTGTCCGGGAGGATTTCGAGTACAGTGCCCTCTGCATATCCTTTGTTTAGAGAAAGCCAGGCTTTGCTCTTGTATAGATGTAAGAACCGCGTCCTCGTCATAATGGTAAATGTAATTATTTACAGTGCACACGATGAAAACAAGAGAGAAATAAGCATGCGAAGATGCACTGGGCTTCAAGCAGCTTCTGTATCTTGCGTAGTATCAAGAGGATTGAGTGAATTAGAGGTGTATGTTAAGGTAGCCATGGGCGCAAATCACTGAAGAAACGCAAGACCGCATCCCAACTTCTTGAAGAGGATTTATCTACCAACTGTATCGCTTCTGTCTAAAAGGGAACCAGGTAGTACCATTCGTCTGTTTATCTTGTGTACACGGTGAAATAATTATATACAGCTGAAAGTGAATCAGTAGATTATGTCAAATAATTGAATTAATTTATTTCATGGAAAATATGTTTGCACTATGTGTTGTTGTGATTCCCTAAGTCGATAGAGCGGTAATTATATTACGCCACGTGTAAATATATAAGTATTAGAACATTACAGATGCTCATTACGCATGCAGATGGAAGTTGGCGTGCATAGTCCAATGCTATTAAGTGTATGGTGAATTAGCAAAGGTTTTCTTGCAAGGTCATTGACTTGTGTGCGGCTGTGTCTTTGTGTAATTTATTTATTCCATTTTGCCTATTGCCATTATTTATTTACTTCTACTTTGCTGCTGTTAAATGATTGTGATGAAATAATAGTCGGCGTGATCCATTGTAAAACGGCCAGCAGGGGTCGACATCACAAACTCTCCGTAACTCGCTATCAATCGTAGGACTTATGATGCATTGCAGCCCTACGAAGGATACGATGGGTTATCCTTCGTAACAAGAGTTACGATCGATCGTAGGGCTTCATGAAATCGACCTAGGCTTGAAACCCAGTCATTTCGTTTCGAGATTGAAATATCTGACATGTTATAGTTTAAAACCACAACAAAATGGCACACGACGTTAATATCAACTGGCATATAGGATTTGCAAAGATGTGCGTTTTGGCTGAATTTGGTACTTAAAGAGGAGTGAAGGTCTTAAACAGATCCTTACAGATGTTGTTTCATGTACCTTTTTACGCTTTGTTCATCTGAATAGCAGAAATAAGGCCGAAAAAACCTTGCCTCCTCCGAATCCCTCACAGTTATACCACGCTTTCGAAATGCTAAAAAGATCTTTCGGACCAACGATCTTTGGAAAAGGCACTAAATCTCGATTTACTTGAAAAACCCAGCATCTGATTAACCAAGATTTCCCATGGTGACTGTTTGCACTGTTTCGAACTGTTGGATCCATTTTCTGTCTCAAACTCAATATTTTTTTGGAGGACTTGCAAATCCCGCACGCTGCCTTTAAACCAAGGCATTTCCTTGACTTTGCTAATTCTTTGAGTGGTGTCTTCTTTCGACTTGTCCACAAAGCGCCTCTCACATTTTGCCCTTTTTGTTGGAATAAAAATGATGTCATATGAGTCGCTGACCTCGAGTATTACTCACAATAGCACTTTTCTATTGACAATTCTTTGGTATACTGGGATCCTTGAGCTCCGTGGTAGGACAATACGTACCACCGGGTTGGTGGCTCTGTCTGTCAGTATAGTAGAATTAATATGAGAACTGAAGCGGTAAATGCAATCAAAGTGTATTTCGAACCACTGTGGTATATATAGCTAGGGTATATGCCCTTTGATTGAGCAATTCTAGTATGCCTTTGTGCGGTCGCTTTTTCTGTGCGGCAGTCTGATCACTATAATAGCTTAATCATTCACCCATCTCGAAATGCAATATTTCGCGCAGAATAAGTCTGTATATCCCGGGAGTATACGTCTCAACGTGAGAAAAGACGAAGCTCTGTATTGACAATTGTGAAATATATCTCTGGGTGTGTCTTCTAAGGACCATGGAGTCGATTTCACCAAACGCATCGTAACTTCAATCGTAGGGCCTATGATACATTTCAGCCCTATACGATGGGTTATCCATCGTAACTCGAGTTACGATCGATCGTAGAGCTTCGTGAAATCGACCCCTGGTTTGGCTGCCGTCGAAACAAAATACAAATTCAGACCAAACACCGAGTTCTTTCTGGACCTCACGTTCAAGCAATTTGGCAGAAAAAAGTAATGGGCGTCCGTACAGACACTATGTTGACAGCGAACTTCTAACTGTACAAATGCGAACATAATACCTCCCCATTCCAAGATACCAAACAGCGATACCATAAATGATTCATTAGGCCTTTCCCTGGCGTTTTGGCGTGTTCGTGGGAGAAAAGTCATGTGGTGACGGGTATACAGCATAATTGATCATGCTTTCTGTTATACCAACCTGGCAAATTCTTAGCTGTGCTCATAATCAAATTATGCACTTCTCCCCTCCCATTCATAGCGGTTATAAGAACGAATGTGCGGCTGCAGTTGGTGTCTGTGTCATACGCGGTAGGGAAGTTATGCAAATCATATTTCAGTGTCGATTTGATATTACATTTTGACAAACGACCTCTCAGCGACTTGCACGTTGGAGAATGGTAACGTCGGCGCACATAGACACTCTTCCAAGTTAGGCAATCTTCCAAGTTGGGCAATAGTGAGTTCGCACTTTTCTTGTTAGTGAACCCATCAGATTTGAAAATGACGTCGAAATTCCCAAGCCAGCGAATGGCTTAGCACTTAACCAATCACAGTGCATGCAATGATATTCGTGACAGTCGTTAAATTCTGACAATTTTCGAAGGAAATACCAAACAAAAGTGTAGAGGCATATAGGTATAGAAACACAGCTCAATAAATCAACACTATCCATAGAAGATCACTAAGCATGGTGTTTATATGGCAATCTGCATGCGTTCTGATGGAAACCCCACACAACGGAAGCAGAATGTCTTCCTATAGTCGCCTGTAGTTGGTCAGTAATGGCTTAAAAGCTTTCCTTCATGGGACTTGCACTGAATCGATAAGCACTGTGAAGCCATACTATAGCTTTTTCTCTGGCACTGAAATAAACAAACACATTTGACAACAAAAAAACTATAACTGACAACAATTTACGTATTTGGACAGCGGCTTGGTCCATTAAAACTTTTTTTTTCTTTTTACCTGAACACCGCCCGAGATGCTCATCTCCACCACGCGCAAAAGGCATTACAGAAAAACACTCGTCGCGACTATGGAGACCATCTGTCACGAATCGAGTCGGCGCGAAATATGGCGCGCCAAAATGTTGGTCAATTTATGTTAAATATCAATATAGGACGGGTAATGAACTCCCAATTATTATGTGGCGGGAAAATCAGGTATATAAGAAACTCAGGCGATTCTTTAAGCGCTTATGTAAAGTAAACAAAATACTATAACTCAATTATAGGGTAGGATATCAGCACTGGTTAGACTAGCACTATGGTTAACCTAAATGATTCATATACAAGTAAACAACTGCTGCAAGGTGCTTATCATCCAAAACAATGACCTACTTAGAGTAAAAGGAGGGCCTGACGTTTCGATCCTAGCCGAGAATCTTTCTCTAAGGACTTTAATGAATCGTTTAACCTTCGACAAATTCAACCACTCACGATGTTTTGCTTTTATTGAGTAATCTTGACTCAATTTAAAGAAAGAGAAGTTGTCCACTTTTAACCTAAATCATATTTGAATTTTGCTATTTTGTTAAAAAGGGATGTTTCAACATAGGGGGAGTGAACGTCTGTATTTTTAGTGACAAGTAATTTGTCAACTTGCCAATTACCTTGACATATATACACGTGTCATGTGACTGTATCCAAAGTAGCTATTCACAATCACAGAAGTACCAGTTCTTTACTCTGAAGTCATAAACTTCTATCCCACCGCTGACACCAACTGTCCTGTCAAACCAAACCATGACGGCGACCACCAACAATAAGCAAATCACCAAGTATACGCTCTTTCCATTAAGGCCAGCCAGCCCATCAGTGTTTGCCATAATGCGTTAACTAAACGTGAGTCCGGAGCCGCAATTCGAGACGTTGGCTCTGATGCCTTAGTTTGCACGGCTATCGACGGCCAGGGTGGGTTGCACGCTCAGAACCTCTTGGCCGTTGATGAAATTGTTTTTAAATACGGTCATCTAATACGCCTTGGCCTCCTTTTTGCTCATACCTGTGAGTCTGACAGAGTCAAGTTATTGACTCTCCCTTTTGTATCTTTTGTGGGTGTCGTCCACCAGTTTGTTTAGCTTGCAATTGAGCCTTACCATAGCACACAGAGCGTTTTCACTACTTAATGTGCAGTGGTTTTGTGCTTGTGTATTGTATATGGAAAGGTATTAATGCCTACAACTTCTCACTATTGAGAAATGTTTCTATACGTATAAACCACAATGTAACACATTTGTTTCCTTATAGATACTGAATACCCGTATACTCTTTGCATCTATGTATTAAATATGTATTTCTCGAGCATTATTATTTAAAAATCAAGGCCTCGTAATGCTTAACGATTTGGAATAATTGTGTACTTCGCCCCCATAGGACAAAAAATCATACTTCAGGATAAACTTTTGTATTTGCCTATAGAAATGATCGTTATCTTCCTTTGCTGCCATAACATCTTACGATTTTTTGAAGTGTTGTCACGTACTGCAGCACGGCACTTCCCTTAAGTACCGTAATTCTAACAAGTTCCCTTCATCCCAGCCCTGCGTTCACTCCTAACCGTCAATTTGAGGCGTTATCTCCCGATCAAGCCCTCTTAGATAAACCTTCACTTATACCAAACCAACACTTTGTCCCGGCCCCTTCTTTGGGAATTTTATGATTTCCTCTCAGCAGTGCACGACCATCAACTCGGCCGCTGGTCATGTTCTCCCCCATGACGTCTTCTAGAGATATCCCCTCTGTACATCTAACACACCCTCAGGGCGCAGCATCTTACTTAGCCGCATAAGATAGGCCTTATTTGTGCAATCTGTCCCATCGATTTGTTTTGCATTAACTATGGTGCACCGAATCCCTCTTAATTTTTCCCCTCCACCCCGTGCTCTTGTCGCCTTGATTATAAATACACGCCGGGCTTGGCAGTGCGCATCCAAGACATTTTTCTTCCTTCTCAATATCTAGGACAATAGACGCGAGGGGTCTGACTCGTATCCCGATGATGTGACTCCATGTCATTCATAAAAGACGGGCACTGAGACAAACATGATTTAATCACAAGGAGTTGTGGTCCGGGGTGATGCGGATTTTCCACCCTCTTGCCTCCTGAAGAGGCTGAGCCAAGGAGCGGCATGCAGGCGCGTCAGCTCTATCTCACCGCGTGGGATGAGCTGGACCATAAAAGTGTCATCTCGCTAAACCTAATCAGTCTGATTGTGATGAAAGCCCCTGCACGATCCCACAGTGGAAATATTATGAGATGTCGAGCGCGGCTCGATCCGCGCTGCTAATATTAGATTCTGGGTTTTCTTCTTCTTCTTCTTCTTCTTTTTTTTACGAGACACGTTCGAGCCATTTCCACGTTTATCGTAATCGGATTGTTCATCTTCTCCCATCTTTAAAGGGCTTAATTTACGGGCGTACGATTTCATCAAGATCTGGTTAGAGCATCCTCACACATGATGCAATGCTTTGTCTTCGTGTGCTAACGTAAGCCAGTTAATACGATCAACAATTCCTAATGCCTAAATCCGCCCCAAATCCACCGTGTGCTAAAAACACGGACCCCACCCCTTGCTTAAATCCCACTTTAGTTGATATTCTTACACTTTCATGCTGACCTACTAAGATACACTCCGCGGGACACCAGTTCTCATTTCAGACCAGGGATGATTAAAAAGAAATTGCAATCCTTTCAGTATGGGTCATTTTTTTGTAGAACAGATATCTGCAACCGTCTCTTGTTTATCCAGAAAACTTTCGTGTTAGTTCCCCTCCAATAGATTTCCAGGATTTGTAATAAAATTATACGCCGTTAACTTCTGGTCTGACCCGACCGCGGCATAGCCTAGCATCATGACCGATCAATCCACCAGTGATTACCCCTCAAGCCTTGGTCCCCCTGTATCCCTCTAACCCTTCCTCTTTGCTTGCTACGCTCCTTACATCTGGGCCCCGTGATCACCAACGGGCTCTTCATGGAAGGAGCCCCCTCTCTCTCTGCTCTCCGTATTGATCCATCGCCAGCCTAGCCCTCGACCGTCCGGCGCTGCTGGATGGAAGATCGCACGGTATACACGCACGCTGTCTGGACGGTAGACATGATCGCCGATCGATTCGGTGAGAGAGAAATGCTTGGACCGTTTGACCGCGAGCGGTGCTTTTGGGGTTTAAAGGCAAGACTCTGGGTCGGGAGATCACAACAGGAAAACTTGACAAAACAAAAGTTTGGATGTGACGTCAGATCATTTTTGCCACATTCATTTCCTCACTGTTTAAGAGCCGGCTGGTGGCAAACTCGCTTTGAACATTTCGAATTGTGGCGAACATTTCGCATTTTGTCTGGGCCAACATAACAAGACCTCATTACATTGAGCATCTTACATCACTCTTTGTCAATTCTTGACGTAAAATTCGTCCTCAATTTAGGTATTTCCTATGAATCTTTGCGCAATTCTCAGATTCGTTGCTGATGATTTGGTACAGTATTTTGTTCGAAGAGGGTGTTGTGTTGTTGATTATGGAACACGGGGACTGAAATTTTCATTCTGCAGTTTCTGCCCGAAAACTGCGTGTTTTTCTCGGCGCAATTTTATCAACTGCCCCTATATCTGTCAGAATATACGAGTTATACCTGCCGATAAACTGCCGCGCTGTTACCGGCCTAAAATGAGCTAAAACATTAACTCTCGTGAGTAGGATCTCGTTTCTATCATAGTATGAGAGCCTTCGTCAGACTTACCAAAGATCACAAGAAGGCAAAGTGTGAGCCATCTTCGACCGGCTCACTTCCATGAAGGGTTGATAGGCCTATCGTACGCATTAAGTCTTCGAGAACCTTTAAGAACCTCGCAACAAGTGTGATTTATGTTAATAATTCACATAAACTGTATCACGTACGCCTGGAATGATTAAAGCAAAAAAGTGCATTGGGACTTCAAGCTCTCCGTACTTTTTATGACACGGAAGGCACTGTGATTTTGTCCTTAAAGGAGCACCGTATGCTCCAATTTTGATTTTATTCTGTTTCTTTGACAAAACAATGAATGTGTCAGGCCCAACTGCTCTTGAAGGTAGATGTTTCTCTCTAATTGCTCTATGTTCCTCCTTCTGTGGGGAAATTGGGTTGTTGTTGTTGTTGTTGTTGTTGTTTTTCTCACGCTTTACCCTAAGGATTGACTGCTTGAGCCGTATCTAGGGAATCATTTGAAGTGGGCTGCCAGCCCCTTAACCCGGTCGCATGAAGTTGCCCTTAGTACTGTTGTTCCTCTAGAGGTTTTCCTCCGATGTAGCTGTATATGTGTTTGGTCATTCTAACGTGCCAGTGCGATTTTGAGACGGTGATCAGAAAACCTCAATACTGGTCACTTGTTCATCATCAAAACTTTCGTGTTAGTTCCTTGCCGATAGTTTTCCAAGATTTGCAGGACCATTGTAAGTGACCATAAACATGGGGTCGATTTCACCAAATTCGTCCTAACTTATCAATCGTATGACCTATGATGCATTGGAGCCCAACTTATACGATGATGGGCTATTCTTCGTAATCCAAGTTACGACCGATCGTAAGGCTTCGTAAAATCACAGGCCACACCCACAAACCCACAAACCCAAACCATTTTTACCAGGACCATACATGCTGATCTTATTATGCTGTGTTGTAGATATGCGATCATTCATTTTTATATCTCTGCAAATGTATAATAGTATGTCACTCATTAAAAAAAAAATAATACAGATGTAACGGAAACACTAAATGTGGTGAAATGAGCCATGTGTCATTCCACATCGGTGAAAAGAAAAGATTTATGACGGTACGGTGCCCATGTTACATCCATTAGCATCTTTTATTCTTGTAATGACGGTACTGTGACAGCTGTTTTAAAAATTGGAATGAAATCAATCTGTAGGTATATGGCAGAAGACTGTACACTGTACACCAAATGCTAATTAGAACTCTAAGGAAAGGCTTATAGACCGTCACGGATCGTGGCCAAACTAAGTGAAATGACCCGTGTTCACACATTGGTTTAATTTATTCTTATTATTGTTTTAAAGGTACAGTACAGGATTGGTATCATACCCAAACAGAAATGTTCACAGATTTACGTATAACTTTCAGGGTATGAAGATGGTGCTGGTAGAAACCTACTGTAAGCCTAATATTTTTCCGCCTGAAATGGTGTATTTATCCAGAAATTAGTAAAAACAAAGACCGAAAACAGTTTTGATCTCGGGGTAAGATCAAAACCATTATTTATGTTTTATAAGAACAATTGAGTCGGGTTTTAACTGTTTTCTCGTGACTCAGATGTCCGATTGAGCTCAAAATTCCACAGGTTTATTATTTCATGTACATGCTGGATCAGTGTGAGTGCTGTTCTGTGAACTTTACCAATCATGTATTATACCTTTAACGGACATACGGTTTCTTCGACTGATTTCTGTATGTATCACAAAACTTGCTTATAGGGATGGCCCAGGAGTGACATTAGAATTCACACGTGGTTTTCCCCATGTCTTGAGTTGTATTCAATCGCGGCCAACACCCATCCATTGGCGTGATATAAGCACCGGAACGTACGCGCTATCACCCGGGACTCGTTAGCTGGCTAATCCTGGAGTCTCCACACGGCTCTTGTGGGTTTCAACGGTCTCTTATGGCACAGTCCCCATCGACTATCGTAAAGCCACACGTCCCTCACAGTACGTCACTAGAGGAACAGAAATAAAGGAAAGACGAAGCATTAATTAACCCTTTGTGACATTCAAAATCTCATAAAATCAGTGTTTTTTGGTGTGTGTGGAATTTTGAAACAAGGACGAGTTTTACTTGTCCTTGTAATACCTTACCTCACTTTCGCTGCATTATTGTGATGGGTATGACAGGCTTTCTGTAATTTTGTATTTTTTTATCAACAGCCACATTCTTCCTTCATAGTGAATGAAGTCAAAGACCTCTCATTTGGTATTTGTTGTAGGAAATGTACAATAAGCCTTGAGTATTGAAAAACATGTTGTTGTTTTTTCCTCGAATGTGTAGTAAAACATGTCTCCCTGTAGTTGAAATTGAAAGGTTAGTGGCCCTTCTTCGCCTATTTTTTTCGCCGACTGTCGTAAAATGAAGCAGACAGTCTTTTCAACATCGTAAATCCTCGGCTGGCTGTGAGAAATAACCCGGGTCGATTCAGGATGACTGCCCGCGGTTTACTGCCTGTTTACCGACGGTATTATTACTACATATACACCGCTGCAATACTCTAACGCTGATATCAAAGATGTGTTTTGGATGTATTTTCATGGTTTATTGGACATTTTCGGGAAAGGTGATTGCTCTTTTTTTTTTTTTTTTTAGATAGGCCTACTCCGTGACCGGTTTTCCGTACTTGCTCTTGGTGTATGTATTTGGTGTATTTGGGGTATCGGTAACCTCCGCTGTTAAATAAGATTCAGAGAGACTGTGCCTCATGTCATTTTGGTAATTATACAAATTGTTCCAGTGCCAATTCATGACGAGGTGTATTGAAATTAAATCTAGGCCTACAATGATTGTGTTTTAATATTTACCATAATCGTCCAGTGTATTTTTGAATATGCACTAGTTGTATGGGATAAACAGCACATAGGGCGTATTGATGCTTGATCTTTGTGTATCCTTGATTCCATGTAGAAATAAGCCCATCGTTAACCAAATAAACCTGTGCCATTCGTGATCGGTGCGAATGTTAGAGTGCATTCGTTTAGCTCCCCCGGGTCGACACTAATCAACCTCGTCCCCATTCTTTCGCTTGTTTTGTGCAGTATAGCACGACCATTCCGAGTGAGGGCTGACCCGTGTTTGCTAAACGAATGCACCTTATGTTGGTCCTCGCTTGACCTAGGGCGCCCTCTAGCGATGCGAACCACTGTGCTTCTATTTTTGTCTTAGCGGATGCAGATTGGTATTTTTTATCAAGAAAGATCGGTATACTATTTCCTCATAATAAAACGAAACCGTTTTCATTAATGATAATTCATGGCACAGATTCGACTGTTTAACGACCACAAAGTGTAATAATAGCCAAGCCATGCACGATGTGTTAAAAGAAAATGCACACAAAAATTATTAAGCATTCATTTTATTCATCTGACCGCTTAAGCACCCGGGGGCACTAAAACAATCGAGAATATAAATCTGGGCCCTGTGGCGCCGCTGAGGGCTCTCTTGACAGATTATGCAATGGGCTTAAGGGATGAACTGGTGACCGAATGGCTGTAAAGTTGGGATGGGATTGGATATCAACATCTCACATAAGTATCAATTATTATCATAGTAACAAAATAGTGACTTACAAGTAATTAACTGCTGTAAAGTGCTCGTCAGCCAAAACAATGACCTGAAATTTATACAATGCTTGGAGTTAGGAGGGGCTGACACGTATCGATCCTAGCAGGATCTTTTTCGATGGCTAAGGCCTTCGATAAAGGCCTCCTGCCAGGATCGAAACGCATCAGGCCTTCCTAACTCCAGGCCTTCGATAAAGATCCTGCTTGGATCGAAACGCGCCAGGCCCTCCTAACTCCAAGCAAAATAGTGACTTTTGAATTTCATATTCCACATACTTTTATCAATTCGTGTACTAAAATGCGCTTGGTAATAAATATTTAAGGGAGCCCATTCGAACCAGTCCTATGTGAAACTGGACTGTCCGTGTATTGTATAGAACTAGGCATTTTATCGATTATATCGATAACAGATGCCACGACTATCGCACAGCATTGCAATTTATTGTAGTGTTTTGCACAGCCACGGGTCTTATATGGAAATAAATCACAACTTATTATGTACGTTGAGCGCCAGGAGCGATACATGTTATTTGCTGAAGTTCCCTTTATGAATGTTAACCTTAATTAGTCATGATTTTTAACATTGCTCTTTCTCTCTAGAATCAATTATGATAGTGCCAGTGGGCCGCGAACGGGAAACGAAAGGGCCTAAGATGGAAAGATAAGACGAAACATTATAGAAATGGTTTGGATAGATAAGGTCTGCACCCTTTGCAGACTTTGTGCATATAGACGCACATAAGCTCAGCAAACAAACTGGCGGATAAAAATAGAACGAAAAGTTTATAATACGGCAAGCCGACATTTCAATATTGTTATTTTTTGTCTGAGAGAGGAAATACCGATGCTTGCCAAGTTTGAATTCCTCATTTAATTAATTAATTATCTGAAGGGTATCAGTATGTTTATGAAGGTCTTAACTCTTAAGCGCCGTTTATAGGTGCACTTTTGTTTCTCATAAACGTCCCATGCAAATACATCAGGGGTCAATTTCATAGAGCTGCTTAGCACAGACAAATTGCTTAGCACAAAACTAGCTTGCCAAATAAAACAAACCACCATTGAAAATTCCATTTGATATTAATGGTAAGCGAACAACAGCCAAAGAACAATTGCAAGTGATACACAACACACGGACATTTGGTTGTTAACCCTGTTTTTACTATGAAGACAAAAATGTTATGCTAAGCGCATTTTTGTGCTAAGCAGCTTTATGAAATCGACCCCTGACATTAAGATCAGTTGGTAGATATCACGGCAGACTTGTATTATGAAAATAATTTCACGCAAGTCGGATTGAATTACTTACGTTTTAATACGTCACATCATTGACAGATGCATAATGCATAGGGACTTGCGTGATGACGTGACAGATTTTATTAATACAGCAATAAAAACTACCAATAACCGTGAAACTTTCATCTGAGTCGAGATGAGCAAGTGCTTTCAAGATACACTTAAAATGACTGACGTACTAATAGCCAAATATTGATGAAAGTGGTAAACACATAAACGACCATAGGTTTTCGCCACTTCGTACATTAGAACTACTTGCAAGATGTAGAGTGATTCATTTAAGATAAACAAACAATTGTTTACCGTTGCGTTACAGATGCAGATACAACGATAAACATCCATTTTGGGTTGAGTACTGGTCTTTTATGTGTTAAAAAAAAATGATTACAAATGGCATAATTCGTTCATGTTTTTGGTTTAACTTTTTTCAAGAATGAACTTTTTTTTTACTTTTCACTGTTTTCTCAAAAAGTGGGCACCGTATGGGACTGAAATTGTCACAGATGACTGTTACTGTATCTTCCTTGATATTTTTGCCCATGAATCTGTATTTCTCTGATGAAAACCAATGTATGATATTGCCTTTAAAGGACAATTGTGACTTGTCTATAGCATCGGCGCTGTTTTCGGCGAATAATGTGAATGCTGTAAGCATGACTGTATATACGAGACAGTTTGAATGCATAGAATTGTGAGGAGACCGTCGCGGTTTTGACTTACGATTTTGTTTGTGGCGACGAAACACGAAACTAATAATTGACCACGAAATATACACTCTGTGCACTACAACAAAACAGCACTGATGGAGCATCCCCGCTGTACCCATTCACAACCTTTGATCCGTCCCCATTCGTCATTTTTGTCAAAGTTCAAGCAATACTGTGTGGCTGTTGGGAGGTCTTGTAATCGGCTTAATCCTCGTTACGATCGGCACGGACATCTATCACGAGCAATAAAAGGCATCCCGTGTCGAGACTCCTACGCCTTATCTTTCATCTTTCAATATTGCAGATGGACTGGACTCCGACCCGTGGCATGGCATGCCTGCATCATTGCACAGTCGTCATCAGATGCTGAGCAGTCTTAATCGCACAAGAGTTCTAATACAAAATCAACCCTTCCTTGTACATGTATATTAACAGAATGCAGGTTCGTAGATCTGTACGATTCGTGTGAAATTCTTAACTACATGTAGATGTCAAGATGTCCAAGATGCCGTATTGTGACAACATTCCTTGTACAAGATTGATATTCATTTTGAGAGAGCTTTTGTGAAAATGTGTATGATATGGTTTAGGATTATGTGTATAGAGTATTATAACTTTTTTTGAAATCGTGTACCGCTCTCGTGAAATACTGTGTAAACAAATAGCATTATCAGGTCTCATGATGATGACTAGAGCAGGCTAGTCGAAACGTTGTTACCTTTCGAGAAGTGCGAACGAAATAGAAGTGCGAAAGAACGAACGATTCTTACACGGTGTTTTTTGCAAACCGATCCATATACCAATTGTCACCATGCAAAGCCTCAAATCTTTCTTAAAATAGCATTATGTTATGTTTGACTGTGAAGAGTTACAGTTTCCAAAACATTATTTGGAACATGTATTGTACACAGTTTATTGAACTTCAGTTACTTGAGTTGTGTCCGTTCCTGTTTCAATTTATTTGAAACAACAAAAAATAGCCCGACTAGATGAGGAATATTCCATCCAAAGTATACAAACAAGCCTTTGGGTATATTATACGAATTGTATCAGGGAAATATCCGTAATGTTTTGAGTACGTGTGTGTGTTTTACTATGGCAGATCGCGACGTCTTGGCGCCGTACAGAGTCTAGAATAGTCTGTACCCCCGAGCTACGCAGCATGTATTATAAGCCCTTGCCTCTGCACACATAGAACTTCATTAAAGGAAAAAATCCTTTGCTCGAAACAAATAAATTCCTAATGAGATTCCCGTTGGATCTGTAATCGTACATTTTAACACCCCTTTCTCCCTATTTCTCCAAATCACATACGCATGGCTATTAAAAACAAGTTCAGCAACCCATTATACGCATGGTCGTCTCATACACCGCGACTTTGTACATACCTTTTGCCGTATAAATATCAGAACTCGAATTCCATTTTCGCATTGAATTAATAATTGCTTTCAACACGTCTTTACGCACCCTTGAAGTCATTCCACCGTCTTCCATCGCGATCTAGAGCACCCAATCACAACCCCACATGTCGCAAAAGAAATCAGGGAAAGAATAGAAGAGAGGGTAAAGGAAAACTCCGGTTTGCTGTCTGTCATCGGACCGGGCTAATAGCTCCGTCCAACTTCTTTGCGTCGAGAAATTCGGAAACTGCGAACAGACATGGGGATTAATTGTGTCTTCTTTATTGAAGTAGTTTTGACTTCTTCTTTTTTCGGGACGTGGTTTATACACAAGTCCACGTTCATACCGCAGGCGTTCATTGCTACAATGTATATAGAGAAGGAACAAAATGAAAAACTAAAAAAAAAATGCCCACACAGGCCCCAAGACGCAATTAGTTTATGACAAAAATTACTTGCAGTTATATCGGGTGAAGGGTCGGAAACGGAGTCCCTTTTTTTTTGGAGAGGGGAGCTACAGTATATGAATGCATATGTGGTGGGGCAGATATAATAACTCTGCCTGCATTTTAAATGACTGCATGTGCATGGGAAATGCGAAAACAAAATCAAACCAATTTCTGACTTGTCTATAATTTTTATTAAAATGTAGTATATTTACGTTGCTGTGTGGGTTCCACTCGCTAAGCAATTTAGTGCCGTGCTGCACTGGTCCAAACTGAGGCTAATATACGGACACCTAATTACAACACACAAGGTAATTAATAGAATCAATTTGTCTGGTTTTTGTAAGTAATTCACTCGTCTCTATACTCTGCCTTAGACAGTGCATCGAAAATAATAACAAAACTAGGGGGGTCATTGTGGGGTATATCAATCACAATCGAGTGCTTTCAAATAGTGTCCCTATACAAATGTATCATTTATTATCAAATCTCCTTATGGAGGTGTTACAGTTTCGCAATCTTGTATATGCAGTTACGACACGAGTCTACGATATCGTAATACGTTATGCAGAATTCCACATTCATTGATGAACTGGTTTAAATTATATACCCATCATACTTACATAGGTGTTACAGTTTCGCAATCTCTTATTTACTGTTACGACACGAGTCTACGATATCGTAAAACGTTATGCAGAATTCCACATTCATTGATGAACTGGTTTAAATAATTATACTTATCAACATTTTGAGCGATATCACATATCACTTTGGCGCCCGGTGCAATTAATTCTAACGGATGTGTTTGGGAATAGAAGAAAACAAAAAGGGAAATTTGCAAATGCAGTTTGCTCGTTGACCTGTATGCATGATTAATTAGCTGTTCAAAAAATCAGATAATGTCACCGACGTGGACAGGAATTAAAATATCCCTTTGGAATTGGATGGATGCTGTGTGTGTGTGTGTTATATAGGGACATAATTTGCCCAGGGCTGTTAGCTTTATTCACTTGTTTAGAGCAAAGCCAATTTTGTCCCGTCGCTTTTAGTCGTCGCCGCTGTCAGCTTTGAGAAAACTGTTTTTCCAAGCAATCAGTTGACTATGGATATAGTAGAATATGTAGGAGATCAATTCATATTTACATATAGGTAAACGTAATTGACAAAGTCGGCACAAATATTGACATTTTAAGACAAACACGAACTACTAAACGAAAACATATATCGTAGGATTGGATGAAAAGGAAAGAAATAATTCAAATCGTTCTGGACATGATTCCTTACTTTTTGTGAATATTGTTTAGGTAGATGATTTGTTTCAATCAATCTCAATTGCTGCTTAATTGCTGTTCGACCAATTGGTAAATTTTCTCTTCAAATTCTTCTTCAATGCTTAAACATGACATTCTAAAATGGAAAATAGGAAAGTTCGATAATATTGACAAAACCTCCGACTGAACAAAAATACACATTGAAATTGAAGTTAAAACTACTGCAAACTGCTCGTTAACCAAAAGATTAACGGGCAAAGATTTGAAATTATTAGAAAACGTTTACGTCCCGAAGATCTAAAATGCTAAGCCATATTTAAATGTGTATACCAAAGTCGTTTTAGCGTTTCCGCATACAAGACTCGATTTAGGAATCAGTTGAGATATGAAATTTCATTCATATGTTTGTGTTCACTATGGAGTTGTGTTGGGCCTTTCTATACTATAAGTGGCTGTTACTATGTTGAAATGATATGTTTAAATTTCATTCAGGGATTTAGTTTCCCCTAGAGGTCGATTGACATCACCATACATCATAATATTCATCATCCATATCCTTGGTGGGGTATTTTTTCTGTGTAGTTGTTGGTTCATCAGATACAAGACTTATCGGTCCCGGCAGGATTTTCCCCCCGACTCCCATGCGCCACTTTTACAAGATTATTGAAATTCCATTATTTGCCATAAAGGTATGGCCAGAGGGTAGTAAATGCAGAGGAATGCAGGTGCATATATTAAGACACTGTGCTTCCCTCTGATTTCTTCGTCCTCTTCTTCGTCTTTGTGACATCCTCATGATTGTTTTCATAATTACATTGGGTGAAAATCTGCACAGTGATGCGGTCCTATATACTACACCCATTAGAATGAGAAAGATCGGCTCTATGTGCATGCCTTTACCTCGAGTCGTGCTTTTAATATTAGCGATTTAATAAGTTTACAACGCTTATACTGCTTCATACAAAAGGATGGTGCAGTATAACCACTTTGAGTCAAACATCACGTGTTTGACCTTTTATACAGTGTTATCTTGTATAGCTCGGAGGAAAAACAAGAAACATATGATAACAAATTAGAAGAAGAGGCCTATAAAAAAATAATAATAATGCAGGTCCCTGGAATTATACTCTAAAAGATTGGTTGTGGACCTAAGGTCGGATTTAAGCCCAGGACTTGTGTGGCCAGTTCTGGTTATCACTGTAATGAGTGCATGAGTGCATTTCTAATGGAAAGAACATTCTAAGTTTGCTACCATATGTTTTTCCACCTTTGGTTCAATCGTTTGCCCCGCCCTTTGAAGGTATGATTATTAAGCGGTCTGCTTTCATACTGATATACATTTTACACACCAACGACTTTATATGATTTATTGTAGGCTAGAATTTACGGTTCGTTCCAAACGCTGAACTTTTCTTCTCATGGGCGCAGTTTCTTTCATCTTATTGCGTCTATTCGACATGTTAGTCGGTTAATCGTGACGAATGTTGTCCGGCGAATTGAGGAAGAAAAATCACTTCAGTCTGCTTCCATTTTTCTAGCCATGATTTATAATACATCAGCGAAAAATCACGGTATAGAAGCATTTTGAAAGGCTCATATACCTCCCGACTGTGAAGTTCTTCATCTAGCTATGTTAACCATTCCCGGAAGATTTGAATATGACACTGGACACTGTCATCAGGAGATTTCCTCGGCGTAACCCTAGCCCGAAACGATGACCCTTATTTATCAGCAAAGTGTTCGAATTGTCATGATTGGGCCCCCTTGCCTTGTCAACATGTCGAGGCCGTACGCTAGGGCGATAGGGGCGATAATAGCGTCATGATTAAGAGTAGGCAGACGCTGGGGCAATCGCACGCCGTCGAACCGGTGTTCGTTCTATTGATTCTTGGGTGAGAGGCCGACTAATCTTTCGCTCTTTGGGGCGTATTATGAAGAAAGGAAAAAATGGATTTACCTAACATGCCATCATTATACCCTTAGTGAGCTATATCTGACCTTTGCATTGGCTAGGTATTATTTCGGGGCTGGACAAGCGAAACAGGGGTCGATTTCACGACGCCCTACGATCGATCGTAACTCTAGTTACAAAGGATAAGCCATCGTATCCTGTATTTGGCTGCAATGAACCTACGATTGATAGTAAGTTTGCGATTGGTGAAATCGACCCCTGTGGTTCTAGATTCTAGCAAACGAATTCTGGGCTTTTTCGTTACATTCAGTCTTTAAACACATTCGATTAATGTGACCAATAATGCTTTATGTGTGCGGGTACATTCTGTGGTTGTTCGGCTTATAGAATCGTACCCCACTTTAAAGGTTTACCGTAATCAAATTTGGGGAAGGGGTGAAAGGGCTTTAAAATAATTTCTTAATACATAATATTAATTCCTATTTAAATTTATATTTTTGTGTAAGTGCTTAATTGTGACCAAAAAGTTACAAAATCAGTACATGTATGCCCCGCCCCCGCAAAAAGGTCTCCCTTGGAACCGATCCATGCAAAAATAGCGTATGACGTCACCTACAGAACTAGTATAGGCTCGCAGCACATTATGCAGCGTGGTGTTCTGCATGTGACGTAACCAAGATTTTTCGTCGCGAAAAGTGTTTTTTTTTAGCACAAACTTATAGACAGGTTGAGTTTTATATCAATGCAGATGCATTTAACTTCATATGTTTTGATTTACATTAAACCTTTAAGGGCAAGCGTGCATCTAGTAGATGCAAGATTGAAATTTGAACAAATCGTTGCAAGCGGCATTAAAATACGTGGGACTTGTCTGGTCTTGTCTGGACATTATAATCTTTGATTTTCGTTTTAACAGGCTAATACCACAGGGCAATATATAGATGTAGCCTACACATGGAACAATATTGTAAGCGTCGAAACTTGAACTGTATAAAGCGTTTAATTATCGCCCAGTGTCTTTTATTTGCTCACGCCGTGCCTTGCAATGGCGACATCGATTGTGTACCACAAGTTATTTTGATTTCCTTTAATCCTTGACGAGTCCTCATTGATTCGCGGCACGTTCTAAAGAAATTCATTCTTGGGCCATGCAGGCCCGCCGGTATAACTTCTCCGGGAAAGATTCATTTTCCCACACTTGCGAGGAGTATTTTCGCCCGTCAGCACACAGGGCCAAACGCCACTTTGGGAATAACAATATTTCATCCTCATAGAAGACGAAGAAAAAAGATTCCAGCGACCATGCTTCTTAAGAAATAGCTTTATATGAAAAGGAAGAAAAAAAGAGCCAAGTGCTAGCTGAACTCTGGCGCGATTATTTTCTAACAAGGTTACGAGGCTAGCTGCCCCGCCCGGCAAGACTTCAATTAAGAGAACACAGGCCACTTGCTCCATCTGAGCAGGGCCACACTAGTGGAACAGAGAAGCCATAATAATGCAATGGAGAACTGTGTCTCTGATAAACACCATGTATAGCATGATGCAGTTGCATGCATGGGGCTATGCCATTCGAAGAAGACGGATCATTTTTCTCCCCACGAATTCGTTATTATTTTCTCCCTTGAAGTCAGTCTTAATATAACGTGGCAAGCGGACATAGATTGGTTGGAAGCCATGCCACGAACACATCAGAATTCATCATGTACAATATTAGTAATACGGACAGTTGTGGGGTCAATATAAACGGTGAAGTGACGATTATATGGAAAGGATATAACTGCCAACTATTCCTATTTTGGAGGAATCATTCCTCTTTTTGGTCAAAATTTATTATTATTTTGTTTACAAGCTTTTAACAATAGATTCCAATTTTTGGCTTGGAAATACACATGTATTCCCATGTAGTTTGCTCGGTGATTCCTCTTTTTTTAGCATTCCTATAAATTTCCTTTAAGATATTTTGGCAGGTATAGGAATGTCATAACCAACGCCTTGAGTGAACAATTGTAATAAGAATAGGCATATAATCCTTAAAAAACCCGGTTACATTTTAGCATATTATTTCCAAAAGTTGTTTAATTGCTCATAGGATGGTGCCTTACTGTCAGTAACACATAATCAAGAAATATGCAAAATCTCTGGCTACGTGCATTTATCACACAAACACCAAATAGAAAATGCTTGCTAACCTACACAGTCTCTATCTTCTTTCAAACGGCGATTCATTTGCAAACCATCAAAGCGAGATGCTTGTGAAAATTCACATTCAGCTAATTGTTCAATAGCAAGGGGAGACTGATGTTTATTTCTTGCAGAATTTTCAAACAGCCGAAAGCGATTGCAACCATAATTGTGCACGAGATGTGGCCGGCACGTTGTGCAGTACCGTTTGTAGCTAATTATGTGTTTCCATCATTGCTAACAACGCGTATGGTATATCCAATAAAATATCATATACTATTAATATCTGATCGCGTAAATTGTTCTCAAGCTAACAATCTTTGCTGCTCAAATCTAAATATGAAATGACAATTTTGTCATATTCTGTATTATATACTGCGGCGTCAGTTGGTCTCAAGCGGCGTCGGGAACAAAATATGTTACAGCGCTTTAGACTTATTGGTAACCTAATTAAGTGAAGTATCATGCATGCATTTTAATGTACTACAAGGGCTGTACTCTAACGCATGGCTTGATTAATTGTTTTTCTGGAATGCTCTAATGATTCCATGTCATAGCTGACTACTATATCAGTGTGATCTCCATGAAAAAGGTAGAAGAGAAATGAGAAAGTACATCACAGCTAAAACAATAAACCCAACAGAGCCCATGTACTAAAGCAATCAAATATGCAAATGACGTATAGGCCTACACTATACCTTCCAGCAGGCCGCGTGTGCATGTAATATGAAGGCGGGGCTCACGTTCAGTTGCATATGAGAAATTAAACTAAAATTATCATGCGACGTACCTGTGTTGACTTATAACACAAGAAAGAAGTGAGAAGTGAACTTCAAACGTTAATTACCTTAAAGGCAAAACCCCGTAGCGAAGATGCCTGTAATTAGGTTTGCGTGGCGTGCGGTTGTAACCCAAAGAGCGGCAGTGGACGAAAGCAAATACCTATACACATGAAAAAAGGGGGACATTTTCATAAAAGACGTACATGCGATGCTACTTTAATATTGTAGAGAATACAATTATATGGATACCTCTCCTTCGACCAAGCTATACGGTTCCTTAATGTCATTGTGTAGTTGAATTCTGAGACTTGAATTTATGTGGAAACGACTCCATTTTGGAGTGTCCCTGTGGAAAGTTCATGTGATGTTAAACGTCTCATTCTATATATTGTCATATATTGTGATAAATGGCAGCTGCATGCGCGATCGTGCGTGATGATCAGTCCGTCACGCGTGAGCGAATAATATGTTGAAAAAGATCCTCATTCTAGTGCGAGCTATAGACGCCTCCTTGTTGCCCTTTTGTGGCTTGAGAATAGACACAAATTGAGGACATTTTATTCCCTCTTAAAGGTACAAGTACAGGATTGGTAACATACCCAAACAGAAATGTTCACAGATTTACGTATAACTTTCAGGATATGAAAATGGTGCTGATAGAAAGATATCGTTAAAATATTTCTGCTTTAAATGGTGTATTATCCAGAAATTAGTCAAACAAAGACCGAAACATGTTTTGATCTCGGGGTAAGATCAAAACCATTCTTTATGTATTATAAAAAAAAATTGAGTCTGGTTTTTGCTATTTTCTCGTGACTCAGATGTCCGACTGAGCACAAATGTTCTTATTTCATGTACATGTAGGATTGGCCAAAGTGTGAGTGCTGTTCTGTGACGTTTACCAATCATGTATTATACCTTTAAAGAAAATTCGTGTTTAGCATACCGTAATCATGAGACATTTTGATCATAACTCGTTAGAATGAAGGGTGATTTTGTTTGAGTGGAGGGTGTATGATTCATGTTATCTCAATGAGCCTACACTTAAACGTATAACCCAATGTCAAGTATTCTCGTCTTCTTTCTAGTTCTAAGACATTCTGCATTCCTTAGAAAAATTATTGACATTCGCAATGGCATAGTCTTGGGAAAAACTCGTACAACTTCAAATGGCTATAATGCATTAAAACGCATCATTCTCTTAATACTGTACCGCTCATTCATCATTCATTTGGTATGCAAACACGGTACAAGCCCCTTTCGTATGGTCGATCGTGCATGACTTTTTCCCATCCCCCGTCCTTCACAAATAAGTGTCATTCCAGCGCTGCTCAACTGTTTCCAGACCCAGACTATAGGAGAGCATCCTGGATTCTCAATCTTTGTCACAATGTACATCTCGCATGTGCCATTCAGTGACCTCGGAATCACGTAAGGCGAAATCGCTGTTCTCTATTTTTTCCTCCCTTCGTAATTAAGGGCCGGCAAGTTAATGTGAGGGCGCCCTAGATAGCCGTTCGCATGCAGTGATGGAAGGCAGAAATAGATTTGTGGCATTCGTCTTACATCAGTGTGTACGGAACATCGTGCCAGCTGTGAGCTTCGCACACACACATAGCGGGGACGGTACGTATACGATACGTGCAGCGTTGAAGAACTTCGTACGGTTTGTCTATGGAGTGCTGCAGTGGATGTGAGTTGCGTTGGAGCACGCCACCCGATAACCACATTGCATGCGTGCATGCTCAATTGGCCGCACCGTGGCCGTGCCTACGATCTTAATACCCGCATTTACTGCTCCTTTTCAGAATATGGAAATCGTTGTGGATTGTTAAACCAGAGAACCCATCACGAAAACTGCTCTGAGGCTGAAGTTTTTTCTCCGGACGAACATTTTTAATTTCGGCAGATCATGCATCTACTTTGGAGATACGGACAAGCATGTGGACTGCAGAAAAGGTAAGAAAATCACATGTTTTGTTTTCTCTATCTACCTCTCTCTTTTTCTGAATATTTTATTGAGAGCAGCGCAGTAACGATCGAAGAATCGTGGAAATTGGTTCTTGTGCGAGGAATGTTCGCGTTCAATGAGGCACAACCAATCTTCAAGATGATCAATCAATAGCCTTGTGCTCTCTGTGGAGCTATTACCTTGGCAAGATTTGACCGGCAACTATGCCGTGTGTTTCCCCCCTTTACAAAGGCAAGGCTTCGTATTTTCATAAATTAGGGAACACTTCTTGAGACGGATGCTACTTATGGGTGATTTATTGTCTAGCTTTGGTAATCATTTGTGTCCATCGTGATGCAACTTGGCCAATCTGCATAGATATGAGTCTGGGCCACGGCAGGTTGTTCCTGGCGTGCATAGCACGGAGTCTGTAGTGGTTTTTAGCTTTTTCTGGCCGCACATCAACAAGATCACCTGCGTGATATTCGCAACTAGTACACCAACTCAAGGTGTGATCTCGCGGAAATGTAAAACGGTCCGGTGAATGGAAACCCGGTCACCCCGAAATGCAATCAAACCACGGCACTTACTAGGGATTACTGCGCACTTAAAGGATATCATATGCGGGGGGTATTACGTCTCCAGCTCTCGCCACCGCTTGCTGACACTTTAAAGCACGGGAGATTTATTGGCTGTGTCCCCCCTCGTCGCGAACCATGTTTTAGTTACAGCAGGAAGAAATCATGTCAATATTTTCTCACCTCTCCTGATTAGTGCGCCGCTGAGATGCCACGAACCTTTGCATGGACGCCAAATAAGAAGGCAGGCCTGGGCCTGTCCTCGCTCAGATATTGCCAACCAACACAAATTGCTGCAGAGTATACAACGAGTTCGATCACCACTGTGTACGGGGATGATATGGACGGAGAGCGCGAGCGAAAATCATGATAATTATTTAAGGGCGAATGTGTGCAATGAGCAGGAAACGGGTACGGGACGCAGCTTCATAAACACGCGGGCCTTTTGTCGTGTCTTAGCCCCAGGCAGCTGTAGCCTCAAAAAATTGTACCCGTCTCCTTATTAATGAGGGAGAAGAAAGATCAGAAATCGGCCAGGGGAATAGCAAAGGAAGGGCACTGATGGGAAGGTGCAGATCGGAAATAGTGAAGACGAAAAAAAATCTCAGATAAATACAAACAAACAATCAGATGATGATGGATGACACGGGTAATTAGATAGAGACAGATCAGACAGGTGAATGGCGAATTAACACTCATACCGACACATTGGGTGAGACCGTAAGCGCCGGTCACAGGCTGAAACTGTCGGTAGAGGCAATATGAACCCAGCGGGGCTTTTCATAGGGACGACTAGGCCCCGGGTGCCATATTATGCAGCGAAAAGAAATGACACGGAAGAAATAGAAGAGGAAAAAGCGGTCATGCATGGAGCTCTTTCTCAGACCATGAAGAATAGACCCAAAAAAAATTGTCGTGCCACAAGAATTGTACATGGAATCTTAATAGGCGCTATATAATGCCCACTTGTTTATGCATTTGTTTTAAAAGATTACGGTAAATGGCTTTAAGATTGTAAACGGAAAACGGATGTAAACAGCCTGGCCAAATATTACGGCGGGCACGGAGTTGTAGTCCTGGTCTATTCCCACTTGACCGCTGCACCAACCGTCGTGTCCCGGTTTGATCATTTTATATGAAATGAAGGGATTTTTTGTGTGTGTTGGCTGCATGCCCCTTATACTACACAGTATATGGCGCGGCTGTGGAATCGGGTTCTCCCAAAGGAACTTGCCCTGTGCTCAAGACTCTGCCTCCGGGCGAATGAAACACGATAGAGGGAGAAGGGAGGACATGCTCGGGCAGATCCACGGGGATCGTTCCCCCGGAGAATGATGGGAAATAGTCTGGGTGTGGTTTTAAGGTAAAGACGGTTCCCAGACATCATCATGCATCAGTCGCACGTACGGACCCAGTATGATAATAATAACACAAGGTTAAGAATGAGGTCTAAAAATCCAGGAAGGTCCAACTCTCACAGCTCTGAATCTCAGAGAGCGAGAGAGATCGAGTCGAGAAAAACCCTATAGCAGTTCGCCGGTTCCCTGCCTACAATATTTCCCCGCGTCTAAAAATTGATTGTCTGCAATTTGCGTTTAGCTAAATAGCCGCCGCGTGGCCGTCAGGACGAATATTCTGTCGTCAGATCAAAGATGATTCGATTGGGGGCGACTGCGCGGAAGTCGGCACTCGTTATTAACCTGGTGTCGATCCCGGATCCGAAGAACCGATCAGTGGATTCAAATCAGACTAAAAGACAGTTTAACGGATACGTTTGATGCAGGAGTGGGTGCTGGGTGTGTGTGCCATCGACGTGTGCTCATTGGATTAATTACTCTTGTCCTATAAAGCACTCGCCTCATTAACGATTTGTCACCGTGCATTTTATTAACAGCAATGCTCTGGACGTACGGCCAAGCACGCGCGAGCTGTGACGGGAATTAAAAACTCATTTGTCTCAATTTGCTCTCTACAAGTGATCATATTATAAACAGTCAGGATTCTCCACGGCTGGTGGTATTGGGTTAAATTACCGGTCGTCCGTCGCCAATATGTTCCCGGTGTTTGTTGGTATGAGCGTTTAGAAGACCTCGCTTAATTCTTTAGGCCCGAAGCCATTTTGTTTGAATGCAAATCTCATTAAGGTTTACTAGAGTCTATAACACCGTTCGGTACAAGCTGAAACAAATCCAATCTCCCTTGTGAATAATATATGTGCTGATTACCGTTGGAGAACTTCGAAGGGGGATTATTATTATACACGTCGTATAACTCTCGTTTATCTCTGCTCAATAAATAACGATGTGCGTGCATGGACATTTCTTTTTCAAAATAAGACTCATTATTAACATGCCATGGTGCTACTCATACGGTAGCCATGTTAACATACGGTAGGCCTAACCTTGAGAATTAACAAAAGTGTAATTATCAAGTACAAATATATTTGTAAATAATTATTAATTGGTAAGACAAAATACACTTCAACATCACAGATTCACATCAAACTTACACAGTATAATGGTGATGATAGGAGAAAACATCCCAATGAAATGTTTTTGTCTGAAATGCCATATTCGTTGAGAAATAAATGAAACTATTTTCCGATTGGAATAAATCGCTTCGAAGCGTTTTATTCATTCGTTGAAATGTATAAACGGGTTTTCACTATTTTCTCGTGACCCAGATGGCTGATTGACCTTAAACTTCTACAGGTTTGTCAGTTAAGATATATGATGGATTGCATAATATGCTTTCACTGTCAGCAACGGTTTTGTCGCAAAAACCAGTTCTGTACCATCCCTTTAAGTAACATTTCAAGAGACATATCCATCCCACTTCGGCTTAAGTTAGGCCCATGCATACTCGTTCCACTGTCAAAATTTGAATCGCCGAATTTTAGTGTTGTTGTAGTTGTTTTGAATATAATGAATGTAATGCAGTTGCTTTGTTTGTTTTGTGTTTCTGTTTGTTATAGTGTTTGTTTATTTATTTGTTTTTCTTGTGGCTGTTGTTTATTGTTTTGGGTATTTTTCTCGTTCTGTGATCTTTCTTGATTGTAAACCATCTCCTCCTGGAAATGAAAACCATTAAAATCTCCACAGACTCGCAAAGTCATGATTTTATTTTCGTCAGTGCTTCTCACGCTGTACACACGGGGGAATATTAAATGCGTCGCCTTTATATGTAACCATGGATGTAGGGCAGTGTAGTATATAGGCCTAGTATATAATGCAGTTGCGACCTACCTGTCGCACGATCAAGGTCGCCGCGGTCATTGGCGTGGAAATCAAGACTGTGACCAAACCAGTTGAATATTCAAGTTGCTCAACAACTGCTAGAAGGACATTATGAATTCCATTCATATATTTTTTGATTGTTCATTTGTTCTTTTGGTTGCAACCTTTGGAAAAAGAAGCTATCCGTGGCTGGGAGTTATCATTACGTGCTACTCATAAGGGGAACATTTCATAGAGCTGCTTAAGCACAAAAACTGCAAAGCATGAAAAGTCTCCCTTAAATCAAACAGGATTACCAACCAACGTGTGATGTTTAATACTGCTTTTGACTTGTATTCAGCCATTTTTTATTTTTGCTGAGCATAAAATACACGAGGAGTTTTGGCTGGCATACTGATTTTATTTACCAAGGTTTTTGGTGCTTAAGCAAATTTTGGTGCTTAAGCAGCTCTATGAAATTGGCCCCAGATGCAAAATGAAGGAAATGTACAAATTGTCCGTCATATAATATGTTTACATTGCCATTTACAATCCCGAGGCTCGTCTTAATTGCCCTAATGTAAAAATGAGTGTATTAACTCAAATGAAGAGTCTATATTCAAAAAATGAAATCGAGTTTATATCAATTATTTATTGGTCATGCATTAATTAAAAAAAGAATACGCGAATGTTAGACGTGTATATATATGTTATGTAAACAGTGGGATCAGGTGCAATATGATATACTTGTATCTGAAAGATTTTGTAATTGAACAGTCAAATAGGTCTTTGGGAGCAAGCTGTATATGACTATCTGTACGGGAAACGGAACCCTTTGGGAAAATATGCTTGAGCCAGAACAGTAACATCAACCTCATTACATGTGACTGTCCATGCAGCAATGCGCCATCCTTTAAAGACTGAAGTATTTAATTCCCAAACCTTCCCATGCAGTTTTATAATGACGTTCAAACAGCTGAAGAAGGTAGAAATCCGTGTATAGGCCGCGCGCAATGGGATTTCTGGGAAAAAATCTCTGCAGTGCTGCAGTGCGTTTTGAAAAGGAAACGGCGGGCACCAGACCGGCCGTACGTGGCCGACGATGTACAACTCTCTGGGGCCGCACTAAGTGATGGCGTTTTTCTGTGCGATGTGTGCTCCAAAGAAAAACACAGGGGCAAGGCTGAGATCCGGAACTATTGCAGTGGAAAATATTGGGCCCCACGGCTGTTAACTCTGCACTTGATCTTAGCTGGGGACTATTTTTCATTAATAACTCCCCTCTATTTCCCTCTCCATTTTAACTCTCTCTCGCTCTCCTTTCTTGGCCTGTACAGGATTCTAAGGGCTTTAATGCTCAATTTATTCATAGGTAGGGCTGTGAAATCATCTCCGATCGCATACAGTCATTTTCGTTTTTATTCGTGTGGGCGGGGGAAAGTGCTTTGGCAAAGCTTTTAAGCTATGCACACAGCCTTTTACAAATCACTTTTAGTGTGTTTTAGAATTTGTACCCAATTAGGGTATTTGGACTGATACTTTCTGATTCATTTTGTAAGCAACCGGATCATGATTCAGACTGATGCAACAGTCCATAATGGGAACAACCCGCCAGTATATTGCGTCTTTATCAACACTGAATAATACACCACCAAGCGCTATTATATCTTCGTATACCAAACGGGTTCCAGTGTCGTCATTGGTCGAAAGAAAGGTTGAATGACACCTCTATGGTTTCAGGTCTATACGTTCACGCTGTCATGTATACATTTTCCTCTTTCAAGGTTCAACGTTGCTGCTTTTCTTTATCCTTGTAAAACACATGTGTCATGAAACACTGAACATACGTAGTCGTGATTCCATTGTTTCTGATTAGAACCTTATATTCCAAAAGGGCCCATAGGCCTAATAGTTTTTACTTCCATCGTATTTGTATCCCATATAGGAATCTGAACGATTCCACTAAGACCACTAGTTACCACGAGGGACTGTTTATATCCCAAATGAACCAATTGACTCTCCATTGGGGACCATTGGTATCCATTGTGACTTATACTGGCTCTCCATTTGAACCCACAGTCTTTCCTTAAGGACCCATAAGTGTCTTTGTCGTTTCCCATGTGGACTACTTTGCCATAGGGTCCTATTCCTTTCCCACGAGGTACTATTCCTCAAGACCCTTTGGGCTGTTTTTCACTGAAGGACTCAGTGATCACATGGATAGTTTATATCGATAGGAGCTAGCAGACTCCTACGTGGGCTTCCACTGACTGAGGGCAATTGGCTGGTGCATGGAACATTACTATCAAGGGACGCACAATCGGTGTATCCTCCTGGGAATGTTTTCCTATGTAAGACGGTAGAGAGCTTCCAATCTGGAAGCCTGGGGAATTTCCAGAAGCCTCTTCGTCTCTTGGGAATCGCTAAGGAGACATTAGATCGCGGAGTGACACTGGGTTCACATATTTTTAGGGATGAGAGTAGATACCATCCTCTGCATCTTAGTACATTGTGTGAATGTTAGCCTCCTTCCTGGTGAATGCCATCTTGTCTCAGAGGGGTATACATTCGCCATGTCTCAGAAGAGGTGATCTTGCTCTTCCAAGAGCACGGCAAGGACAGTGTGTCGTGAGTCCGTTGCCTGTGAGTGAAGAGGTTACCTGCTTGGATGCAAGTTGGCGTCTTATCCTCCTTCAAGAAGGAAGCCTCAATAAACGGTTCTTTCTGAAGACTTTTTTGGATGGAGTATACACTCTGAGACGATGTCTGTGGGACTCGCTTTAAGCCTACCTTCTAGTGCTGTCCTGCCACTAGGTAAATGTGTACTTTAACAGTTCGGCAGTGCTGTCTTTTTGTCTGCTACCCTGTCGTCGTTCCTGGTTAATGAGTAGTGGGGGTCACTCACAAAGCCCTGTGAGCGATCGTAACTCGAGTTACGAAGGATGACCCATCGTATTTTACTGAGGCTGCATTGCATCATAAGTCTTACGATTGATACTTAGTTACGATACGTTTGGTGAAATCGCCCCAGGTCCGGTATACAGACCGTAGCCCGTGACGCCGTCTGTGACCTCGTTATTGTTCCCATGTCTGTCTTTGAGATCGTGTTCCACGTCACTACCTCACTCGCCGTCCCACACTTTTCACTTCTGCTATATTAAGCATACATTATGATATCATATCAAAAATAGACGTCACCCGCCATAATCATTATAACAGTGAATGGTGACGATCAGCATCTACATTATGTACCTCATTATCGTACGCGTGTTGCCGGGCTTCATGGCACAGTCGTCGGCTTCCTTTACACTATATTTCTTAATTCTCCTGTGAAAATAATAGGCCTACGTGGCAATGTTTTATAATTCTTTCTTTCTTTCTTTCTTTGAGGGATTTGCTCTACTGTCTTAGAGAATGATGGCACTCTTGGTATGTTGTGATTTGTGTGTAGGCCCAGTTCTGGTAGGGCCTACTATGATTAGGCTATAGCCATGTGGGTGCGAACTAGTATTGCTTGTGGGTTCGTGCCTGTTATGGCAAGTGTCCGTCCGTGTACCTTCTTCAGTTTTAGTTTGTCAACTGGCTTACCCTCCTCTTAGTTTCTTGTATTTTCAACACCTATAGGCCTATATAACAATTACATGTGTTATAAATACGATATACCAAGCCTGCCGAACAAGCGGCAGCCATGATGGGACGTTCTCCAGACCATGATTTTCTACCTGTCCCATTGACTCTTGGGAAACACTTTTTGTATTTTGTTGGTTTCATCCACCTGTGATTAATTTCTCTGCATAATGTTAAATTTACAACCCATGATTGTCTACTAAATCCGCATTATGTGTATAAAAATCAAACATGGCTGAATATATCATGAAAACCTGCAGCTCTGTACTGCTGCCATTCTCTGGGCCCTCACGTCCCCTGTCGAGGAGAGCTCTTGCCCAGTAATCAATAACTACACAGAGTACACACGACCAGATGAATCCTAAATCAATCGCAAGAACCAGGCTTCCATCATAGGTCATATTATTCTAGCAGCGGAGCCTGTATACAATCCCAGGACGTGCTAAAGACATTGGCGAGGTGGCTTCGCTAGTTCCTGATGCGATAGCACGGGTGGAAGTATTATCAATGGGCATGAGAGGGTCTCATGCAGTGACTTTATACACGGCAGGCAGCGCAGGTGAACGGCTGGTGTCACCATTTCAGAACAAAACATCGCAGTTTCATTTTCTCTCTCTCTCTTTTTTATCAGAATGAAATCTGGGCAATCGAACGCACGATCCCTCACGCTATCAAATAAAAGAAAAGTGCCCATTTTCTGTCTGTAATTGGGAAAAAGCTGTCATGTCAAGCGGTCATTCTTGCCTCCCTTGTATAATAATACTAGACCCCATTAGGACTGTGCATGCTGCATGGGGGGCAGGTGTCTATAGCTGGTCGTTTATGTATAGCCCGGTACCGTATTCTAGGCATCTGCAGTGTAAGCAGACTCTATCAGGGGGATAGAGGACGACTGCGAGCGCTCGATGCGGAGTTTTGATGTTTACCAAGCCATTGGCTGTCACTGATGCCTTGCTGCTCCTCCGGGAGACTGAGAAGAACGGAAAAAGGGGGGCCTGAGCTGAGAAGGAGGGGACGAAGGGTTGGGAGGGAGTCCTGCAAAGGCAAGTCAGTACGGGGATTGAGAGAGGGAGATAGAGAGTGGGGAAGAGGGGAACGACGATGGATGGCATCTCGAAATACAGCCCTCCCTTAGACGGAGAAGTGACGATTGTTTCAGAAGAGAGATGGATGATGAGATGAGAGAGGTGGCGTAAGAGAGAGAGGAAAGGGATGCTTAGGGGATGAGGTACACACACACTGAGGGAAACTAATCATCAGAAAACAGGAAAGGGAGGCATCAACATTGCAAGATGTAGACTAATGAACAAGGGCGTACGATTCGTATAATATAGAGGAATACGAGTCGAGCGTGGAGAGAAATTGTTGGTGCAGCAAATTTTTAAGAGAGAAGTGTTGTTATGTGGGTAGACCTTAATGGAAATTTGAATCCCGTTCCAATCTAAACCATTATGTCTGACCTTTTTCCATGCCTATAGTCTAAACCAAACCGTTCAATTGGCATCGGGTTTCTATATTTCCACCTGCCACTTTACTCTTTCTCAAAAAAAAAATCGTCAAACCGAGAGGTTTTTTATGTCAATCTTTATTCAAGACGAAACATTTGATCAACAAACTCTTCGTGGCTACGTCACAGGTTCAAACTCCTTTAAATAGTCACAGTGATCGGAGGAAGGTGTGTTCTGCTAGTAGTGTTCTCGTCGTCAGCAGAAGTATGGAACTTGTGTGTGAGTGTGTCCACGTCAAACCCGATGCTTCCTCATTGGGCACGGTTTCATGCATTGTGTTCAGGACCTAGACACCAAGTGGTGTCTAACGGCAGACAGGTTGATTGTCCTACCTGGGTGTAACTGGTATCGCTGGTCCTTTCTTGCCACTGTGTCCAGCATCTACGACATACTGATTTCGTGGATTCCTTGGATTTTGAATCGGCACAGTTGAAGGCATAAAGCCTAACAATGAATTCAAAATCATGGATTGGTAACCGTTACAGTCGTGTGTGTCGACCACAATATCTATCCGGGATGTCGCCAGGTATACCTGTGTATGATGTATGAATACTATCACTGATTGAGTAAGTATGACAACTCTTTTGAAAGCAGGTGTTTACGTCAAACGTTGAAATTACTGATTAACGATGGACGATACATCTTCTTGTAATCGTATTCAAATGGCTTGTTTTTCTTCTTAAATTATTAAGGCCGGCCCATACATGCATTTGCCATGATTGATTAAATAGCGTCATTAAATTGAAGCGGTAAGTGTCAAAATCATTCGCGTCACTTAGCTATACCTATAGATGCGTTAAGTCACTTGCAGCTTATACCGAATCACCTGCTGTCGTGCACTGCCAACAGCAGTCAGGTGCAGTCACATGTTGTGACCTGCAGACACCTGCAGTCACATGCTGTCACATGCAGTCACTTGCTGTCACATGCTGTCACCTGCAGTCATATTCTGTCACACGCAGTCATCTGCTGTCACATGTAGTCACTTGCTGTCACATGCAGTCACCTGCTGTAACCTGCAGCCACATGCTGTAACCTGCTGTGACCTGCTGCCATATGCAGTCACATGCAGTCACTTGCTGTCACATGCTGTAACCTGCAGCCACATGCTGTAACCTGCTGTCATATGCAGTCACATATGCAGTCACCTGCTGTCACATGCAGCCGCCGTCATACACTATAGCGGTATTGACGAACATCCCGGTAGAGCAAGAAGCGTAATATGCATGCGATTTACCTTTAAGGCTAATAGCCTTACATACTGCGTTAAAGCAAGAGATAGCATTACCATGAGATTAATAATACATAGAGGAAGAAATACTGACCGTTGATGGATGCAAACCATTAACCCACAGACATATAATATTGCATAATATTAAGTCATATGCAAGGTGATGGGGTCACAGCGGTGGTAAAAAATCACAACATGTGTATTCTAATTACAATGTGACGTCAGTATGATACGGAATATTATCGCTACGGCAATGATGACGTGTGAGAAAAATAATAAGCCTCTACTTTTTACCCCTTTCAAGTGTACGTTCACATGTATAGTGATTCCCGTACTAGTTTCGTCCGTAATAATTATGAGATGTAGACGGGATGTTACAGTATGCGGGTGCTAAATGACGGGCTCCCCGTGTATTGTGATGCATGTAGTGTATCCACATGCAGTACTATAAGGAGCGACCAGACCAGTATGTTATAATTAACAATTGTTGACAGTTACCGAACGGCACGTGACATGAAACGGCGCACGGGGTAAAAAAACAAAAAAAACGAAAAGGACAGCCGACACCTGATGCGAAAGCGGTGTCATGTGCTCCCGTGTGGGTGTAAAAAAAGACCGATGTCCCCCATCGCAAACGTCAATAGTCAGAAATGAATTTACCTAAAGCACACAGGCTGGTGACATTGAGCTTTTCCTGCCTAGTCTTTATACCGTCACTAGGACGGACACTGTTGAGTCAGGGCAGGAGGCATGCTTCCACTGCGTCAAAATATGACGCTGCTGCCTGATATATTTCGGTCCGGGGAATTATGTTACCAATTCGATTGATATAAGCGAAATGGTTTTTTTGGTACAGGCAAACATGGAGGGAAGAGGGGAGGGGACATCATTGAATTGAAAATGCCAGCATGTGCAAGTTTAGTTGTGACGAATGCTCGCTGGCCATTTGGATTTATCTCGACGGGATTTCTTATCAGATTATCAAAGTGTCTTGGCAATTTGCAACCGATAAATCTATACCCAGTTTAAGACATGATAAATAAAAAAACAGAAACGAATCAAGAAAACATGGTGCAATGCCTTATCAGTATAGCGGTCGAAAATATGCAATTTGTACCAACTTATACGGTGGACGATTACATCTACCGTAGCACATGAAAACATCTGCTCTGTAGTTGCCATTTAGCGTGGCAATCACATAATGACATAAAGGCTCTCTTTATGCGAGCAATTTGTTATTTTCTTCTATATTAATAATTGTGAGTTGCACAAACACGTCGTTGACAACTGGGGCCAATTTCACGACGCTGCTTAGCACAACATTTTGCTAAGCATGTCTGACATTTCAGTCTTAATACAAACAGGGTTAACAACCAAATTTCCATGTGTTGTGTTTCGCTTGTGATTGTTCTTTGGCTGTTGTTGACTGACCACGAACCTCAAATGAAATGTTTAAACTGTGGTTTGTTGTATTGGGCAAGACGTTTTTGTGCTAAGCAAATTTGTGTGCTTAGCAGCGCCGTGAATTTGGCCCCTGAACGCAGTGAAGGCATTGCAACCATTGGACATGTAGTGCGTTTTACTTGTGCATTTAGGTAGAAACGAACTGCCCATTGGTATCGTAGAGGTATTTCGGTGTGGAGCGTTTGGCGTGCGAGTCGAGTCTTTTCGGGCAGCAGAGCTCTGTAAAAATTGTCTAATGGGAAAGAGATGAGACGGATTTCGTCCCATGCCACGTTGTATTATGACTGTACTCTGCGGCGTTGGGAATAATGATTTGCAGACTTATAAGATACGGAGTAATCGGATGGGGAGAGGTGAGGAAGGAATAGATTCAGACCTCCTGTCCAACCAACTCGACCGACGAGGCTGGTTGGTGGCATCGCGTATAGGATTTGAATTCTGCATAATCCAGCATCATCCCGTCCAAGGGAGATTGCCTATTTCCTCTTGATTCTTCATCTCCTCTTTTTCCTCCTACTATTCCTGCTCCTGAAATCGTCCCAGGGGCGTCTGTCCCGTACCCTAGGGGTCTCCATTGCCTCTTCCCCCGAGACATGAACGCCAGATATTCATGAGCCCCAAAGGGCACGCACGGACTAGGTAGGCTGACGTAGGGAGCCTATTGAAACAGGACAGATGATGGCCGAGAAAAATTGGACCGAAGAAAGCAAGAATGAAAGAAAAAAAAGACAGAAACTTCAGGGATGCGGAAGAAACTAGATCAAGAACAATACTCCGCGAGATAAATATCGGGGCAGGAATATACGAAAAGACAGAGAGAGACGGTGCATACGAGTGTCAACAATTAAAAAAGTACAGTGATGTGAGAGAGGTTGCCGTGGAAACTGGGGAAAGTAGGTGAAGCAAGTCGCAATTTTCCTAAAGGTCAGTCGAGCTTCATCTGGGTCAATTAAGTTTGTCCTCCTTGTCCCTATTCTCTTTTTTTTTCTCACTCTCTTTTTCTTCTGGACGGCACGGCCACGAGTTCTCAGCTGTTTCCTTCAAATGTTGTTTTCATTCTGTTTCGAGATGGAATAGTGATCATCCGTGCACCCCCAGTATACACCACGTCTTGCCGTTGTTGATACTACCGTATTAAACTACCCGGCAATAGTCTCCGATTTTGTTCCCTCCTACGTCTACAAACACGCAGCAATGGCAGGTTAAATACCCGAGCTAGGCTGCTCCAGCTCGCTTTTGTGTAGTATATACTTCAGCCGAGATGCAAATGTTTGCTTATTATACCGGGCCGTGTTTGGAACCAACGAAACCCAGAACCGAAACCCTGGAAACGGATCGATCCGCACGTTGGCCGTTCTCATCAAGAACAGATTAGAAACTGCTTTAATACAGAATCGATACGATTTGAGAAAATAAACAGTAAAAGTTTGTTTGATGAAACTCAGGTTGTAATACAAGATGCTGAACAGAGAAAAATTCCATCCTTTTCATGCACATTGAGCAATTTTGAAACAAATGCTGTTCCAATTGTTCGATCCCACTAAAACCCGTTGCCGAAAGGACTTCTAAGGGACCATTCTCGGGCTGAGCAGTAGATTTCATGATTTCTCAAATCATACGATTTGAGAAAATAAACAGTAAAGTTTGTTTGATGAAACTCAGGCTGTAATACAAGATGCTGAACAGAGAAAAATTCCATCCTTTTCATGCACATTGAGCAATTTTGAAACAAATGCTGTTCCAATTGTTCGATCCCACTAAAACCCGTTGCCGAAAGGACTTCTAAGGGACCATTCTCAAGATGAGCAGTAGATTTCATTAGGTCTTCTTTAGAGGTGTGGACTCAATTAACCCAGGATGCCAGGAGATGAATGACATTTCAAGTGAGTGGGCTATTTTGCAGGTAACCACTAAAAGCTCGGGCGTGCTCACGGAAACGCAATTTCCATATTTTACAACTCAACGACGGGTCTTTTATAAAAAAGGAGAGAAAAAAATTCTGTTGCCTCCTGACCCGATGAAACTTCTGATTTACTCCTTCATGATATAAAATGCTAAGGGAGAAAAAAATGAGCAAAACATGAGCCACCATCATGCTTAATACACCTCCCCCTAAAGCATCCTATAAGTGCCAAGCCAGGGCTCAGGCCTGGTGCTTTCTTTATCTTTACAAGAATTATATTATAACCCATCCGCTGGGGGGAGGCCACGTCGATACACCATGCCCGGGGAGCTTTCCATCATTAGAAGTCCAATTATCCCAGCGGATAGGAAGGAATGGGAATATTTCCCGCCATGATTTCAGTGCATGAAGAGGGAGAAAGAAAGAAGAAGAAGACGACGATGGAGAAAAAAAGGAGCACACTCGTGTTTCTATACCCGTCGGCAACGTGAAGGGGCCTGCATATCTAATCCCAGGAGAGACCGCATCGCTGCTGGGCCAGCGCGTGTTTCTGCCCGAATAACATCGACGCGGATTACGCTCTCATATTTCGGCAGGAATCAATCATTATCGATGTTTGTTTTTTCCCTCCGACCCAACGAAAATCATCATTTTTTCCTTCTTTCCTCCCCCCTTCCACTTTCAATAAACCTTGGAAGAACCATCAACCTCCACTTTGCCTGATGTAGGCTCTTGCAGAAAATTAGCGTAATTAACCGGCTCTTTTATAATTTACGGGTGTGTGTTTATCACGGGCGTGGGGCAACATTTGCTCTGTTAAAAGTGAGTCACAAAGTGTGGTCCACTCTACCGGCAGGCAGCAGGCTAGGACGCGCAGTGCAGGCGAACTCGATCGCGCGCGCTCGCGATCGCTGGCGCCAAAATGAGAAACGCTAATTCACCTTGAATTCCATATTGTTTGGAGAGGACGGATGACTGGTGTCATCTCGAAATGGAATGTCTCTAGAGACCGCAGCTGATCCACCATATTTCCTTTGTTCGCTTCGAAGATCATTTACCGACCTGGTGGGCACGGGGGGTATATACGGAGGGGGCAACCGGACACTGCTCCCAGGCAATGCCCGAGGATTCCGGTAGACGTTTAATAAAGAGCTAGGTATTATGACGGGGATTACGGCGACTATCCACCCCTTGCTTGATTGCTCGAGTCGTGCATGGCTTGCTATGCCTTGCCTGGTATACCAGGCCTGCAGAGGTTCCGCACCACGCCCTGTGGGATTGGTTAGATGTTGCAATCATTTTCCCAAGGCGAAGGAGCGATTGCCACATTATGCAGGGAGGAGGAGGAGGGGACCGTTTGTGTACAGACACGCTGCTTGAACATTCCTCCACGCTCTTCTCAGACCTTCCTCTGCAGTGCCATTGCAATTCTTACCCCCGTACACCAAAAGAGCACAAGCGTTTACGAAACGGAGGTTCGGGCTCCGTCTCAGGCTCCGGCTCCATTTCGTGAATCCTTTCTGAAATAACGGGTATCAAAAAAGAGGCTTTTGGCTCCGGTTCTGAAGTAGATTCTCTGGTTTGAAAAGGAAAACAGAGCTTCAGTTCTATGAAAAACCACAACCTATATTTTCAGCACAGAGCTGGAGCCTGAGCCTAAGCCTGAGCCTTAGCCTCCGTTTCGTAAACGCCCAATGAAAAACCGCCATTTGAAAACTAGCCATGAGCTCGTGCTCAAATACTGTAGGCCCACACGTAGGCCGTTTCCAACTTTCAATTGAACGTTATGTCTTAAAGAATCATGTGGCACCTATAATTATATCAGAATGGCGAACTAAATAGGCCTAATAATGTCACTGATAATGTAGATTTACTTGCCGAAACACCATGTATTTTCGTCGCACGTCTGGTTAGATCTCAACGTTTCGACTAGCTTGCTCTAGTCATCATCAGGAGACGAGGCTAACCGATCCACATACACAATTGTCACCGCGCAAAGCCTCAAATCTTTCTATGTCATTGATGTTATAGACGAAACATTTCTTGATCAAGACTCATAGAAAAAAATCAGTCAGCATCCTGGGGCCAATTTCATGGAGCTGCTAAGCACAAAAAAATTGCTTAGCACAAAAATGTCTTGGCCAATAAAACAAACCACCATTAACAATTCCATTTGATATTCATAGTCAGCCAGCGAACAACAGCCAAAGAATAGTCACAAGTGATACACAACACATAGAAATTTGGAATTGTTAATCCTGTTTTTATAAAGACAGACATTTATGGTTAGCAAATGTTTGTGCTAAGCAGGGCCGTGAAATTGGCCCCTGTTTTATGTTCATACCGTCCAACGAACATAATGCCGCCGCGCATTTACTCCTATAAGCACACGTTGTGTGGTCGCCTAAAATGAATCGTCGCCCGAGGATGTATCGTGTAATTCGCTTTTAAATCTCCAATAAAATACACAACACTAATAACACCCAGTGTAATTAAGTTACATCTCGCCATATCCCAACAAGAACTTTTTCCTTCGCACTCTTATTCCCTTAGCCAAAAACAAAGAAAGAAATCGACATAATCTACAAACTGATAAAAAAAGCTGATTTATTGGTGGGGCTTTTTAGGTTAATTGGGAGGGAGGGCAGGAGCCCCTTGAACGGGAAAACGTGATATCTGAACGGTCAGAAACGAGTCACGTAGAACGGCAATTATTAACGCTCCGGTTCGTTCCTTCGTGACTGCAGCAATACGTTGCCGTCTGCATATGCCCGGACCATGTACAATAAACACGGGGCAATTGCAGTTGCCATTATGTACGGCGTGCAACTCTCGGGGCTTAACCCTCCACCCCCTCTCGCTCCTCCCCCCTTCTACTTCAGGAAAAAACTAAAAAGGACAATATTCAAATATTAATCAGTGACCAGAGGTGATCTATGCACGCACGTGTTGCTTTGTTAATTGCATTAATTTACACCCATTGTCTTGTTTTGTTTTGTTCTGTAGGCCTATACTATAGACGTTTGCTTTGCTTTAAGTTCCTGATAATCATTCTGCCCCGTGTTTTTGAATTGAATTTGTTTTCTAAAAAATGAAATAAATTAAAATATAATTGACTGTGTAAAAAAAATATTTAACAGTTGAAACGGATCCAAAACATAATTCCCCTCTCAAAATTAACTGCAATATGTTTAGTTTGCAGCAAAATACTTTATAAAAATGTTCCATTAGGCCTATCACATACGAAATTTGATTCAACACTTTCTGGTAAGATAATGGTTGACTCACCAAAACTTATTGTTCGTGTTTTGGCATTTTTTTCAGAATAAATTAAAATTGAATTCAATTGTAAAAAGGGGGAGCAGTTGAAACGGACCCGAAACATAATTTCTTTCTAAAAATGATTAAAATGTGTTTATTTCCTCTTTGCAGTAAAATTCGTTAAAATGTCTGATTATCACATAATACGAAATGTAATTCAACAATTTCTTGCAAGAAAATGGCTAACTCCCTAAATCCTATTATTCAGATGGAGTTAAAACGCATAATTAACAATGCTAATGTCAATGCGAGTTTTGTGAGGATATTCCTTTCATAAATAAATGAATAAGGCCTATAATCGTGACCGCACTTATTACGTACGCTATCCATATTTTCCACTGACACAGCGTTTTATCGAGAGCCACAATCTTATGAGATTCATGGGATGTTAAACAAAATAATACAGGCCCGTTAAAATAGAAAAGGCTCCCATATCTTACGTCACGAAATCACACAGATTCGTCTGCTGCCCCATTGACGAAATTCAGAGAATCTGAATTTTATGGGAGCTTACGGACTGAAAGAAAAATTATCAATAAAGCACTCTCTTTCTGTGTTCAGTGTGAGATAAATATTTTTTCTCATGTCAGGTAATTTAAGGATTATAGTTTTAACAAATAAAGCGAGGTTTGTGAAGTAAAGAACATCCTCTTTAAAAGTTAGTCGAAATCGTTTGCGAAGATCCGGACGCTGAAGCTGTAGCGTTTTACTGTATACTGGGGCCATTGGAGCTGCTAAGCACAGAAATTTGCTTAGCACAAAAATGTCTTGCCCAATAAAACAAACCACCGTTAAAAATTTCATTTGATATTCATGGTCAGTGAACAACAGCCAAAGAACAATCACAAGTGAAACACAACACATGGACATTGGTTGTTAACCCTGTTTTTTATTAAGACAGAAATATCATGCTTAGCAAATTTTTGTGCTAAGCAGGGCCGTGAAATTGACCCCTGATTGGCTACTGTATTTGGTGAGCGCGCATTGAGATCCCGCACGTCTATAACTGCAGTCCAATTACTTTATCGACTAAACTGTTTCCAGAGTAATGTCATTAAAGGTGGGGAAAAAAGTGGGGGAAAGTTAATTGTATATTAACTGCACAGTGTGCCAGTGCTGGGCTCGTCTTTCTTGCCTGCTTAAGATTTCTGGTCGATTTTCTTTCTCTCACACTTGGAAGCATGCTTTCTCCACGAATGAACTGTAGACCGGAAGTGTACACTGATGATGTATGCAGCATTGCATTGTGGGACAGTTTGTTTCAAATTGTGTACACAAAATCGAGTTGGTGATCCATCCGGGAATGGGTCTTCGGTAAGTCGTTGGCAAAGTGATGATTTTGAAAGATGACAAAAAATCTGAGTGGTGTTCAGCTTTAATGCGTGTATATCTTGGAGCATTTGTACGACTTATACCTCCTACGCGCAGGGCATTGTGGGTCCATGTGCGGCCTGTTAATATTGCACCAATGGAGACGCGGCTGCAGCTTTGGTATACGAGTTACCAAAATGCAATATGGATGCCAACAAACGTTTCAAACACACGCATCAACTTTAATTGCACGGTACTTAAATTCAAGCCAAGCAGACTTGCTGTTTCTTCATCAAGATTTTACCAAAGTCTAATTTCGTGTCCCCAATGACACCCAACGGACACAGCCCAGGTCCAACACCCAGACCAAGAAAGAAACGCGGTCCCCCTACTTGACCGCGGAGAACGTTTATGCACTGACGCCACGAGCCGCTCACGTTGAAACAGGCGGTTTAAATATTTAATTCGTTTAACCCTTTTTTCTCTCCCCCCTCTACTTGCTCCCGCTCCCGGAAGTCATTGTTCGGGTCGTCCTCTCGTGGATTGGCCCCCAGCCCTCAATAAGTGGCCGCTAGCGGGTCTGAGCCCGGACGGTAGTACCGCTCGGCTCGCCACTTGAGGAGGATCTTCAGTGAGCGTGTAAAGGGGCTCTTTCCCATCATCACAACCTTGTCGGTAAATGTGAAGTGTCGTGTGTGTAGCGTCAAAGTGTTGGCGATGAACGCTCGCTGTCTACATCGTATGGAGACTGGTCGTCTGTCCTATTTGGCAACTGTTGTTTTAAAGGCTGGCACGGAAGTTGTCACGTCTTGCTTAAAAGTGAACTTTTAAAAGAACTCCCTTTATTTTTGTTTTCAGAATGAACCCAGAACCAAGGCATTCAATGTTAAGGAGTTAGAGTCAGGGATATCGTTAGGATTAACAAATGCCTCGCCCTTGAATTGGCTACCTCCCTTAGAAACATAAGCCCATGACGGTCGTGACTCCAGTATTTTCTCGAGCAATACCTTTAGAGGGCGCTATTTCTCAGTTCAACGCAGATCCGTAGATAAAGTTGCGACGTCACTGCTTGGCTGCTCGTTTTTTTAACAAGATCCGCCATTTTGATTCCACCTAATGGCAGCATTCATGTCACAAATCCCTCTTTTTGCTATTAGCCGGCCTATGAAGATTTTGTGTACAAACATTCAGTGCAAACTGTCCCACAATGCAATTCTAATATACCTTCACTGCGCACTTGCGGCCTGTCCGAAAGTTGTCGCAACTTTTCACTTACGACTCGACGGTTCAGTGCTGTCACGTGATAAGTCCCGCGTTGCGCATATCATCCTGGTTGGAGCATTCACTCGCTTCTTGCTTTGACCCTTCGTAAGTAAGCCGTCACTTGGAACCGGAAATCCAGTGCAAAACGATGCGCGTGCGGTGCCGTTGTACCAGTTTGTCTATTGAGTTATGTCCTCGCTTAACCCGGAAGTTAAAGCAACTCTGCAAGACAATGTGCTGTATAGAGGAGACTCTGACGGGGAGTGAATGCCCAACGTACTTTCGTCAATCGTTGTACTGTTCCAAATTACGTGCAGGCAATTTCTCCTATCAAAAAGTGCATCGCACCCAACTGCTTCCCTTCGCTGTGTTCACTTCACTGCGGTGGCCTGTATTTATTTGACCCATCAGTTGCTCCAGTTTCGTTTGTCCAAGTAGATTGGCAAGGCATGTCGCAATACGTGATGAAAGCTATCATACCTCTATACCCTAGGTAAGATCTTGGCGATCGAGGGCCTACATCGTAGTCGGTAAACCAGAGCATTCAACCGAATCGGCAAGGACGTGAATCTACTATACAAGTATTCAACTTTTTTATTTGCACGTACAAATTATTCCAATCATGACAAAAAATTGCATGATTTGTCCTCAGCAAGCTTCTTCTGCTTGGTATTAAAGGCAGTATCATGCTTTGGTGAGACACCAAAACAGAAATGTTCACAGATTTACGTATAACTTACTGGGTATGAAGATGGTGGTGGTAGAAACATACCGTTAATTTGTTTCCGCCTGAAATGGTGTATTTATCCAGAAATTAGTAAAACAACGATCGAAAATCTTTTTGATCTTTTAAAAGATCAAAAATAAAAGAGAAAAGACTTAAGAAATACTGTGGCCGTTTTTCACTGTTTCCTCAAAAAGTGGGCACCGTATGGGACTGAAATCTTCACAGATGACTGTTACTGTATCTTCTTTGATATGTTTGCCCAATGAATCTATATTTCTTTGACAAAAAACGAAGTTTGATTTTACCTTTAATGGGCTTGCACGTCAAATTGTGAAAAGGTAAATCGTGCCACCGATTTTCGGTGCTTTACCAAATAAACATAAAGGGTCCATGCACTCACGCAGTTCCCGTATACGGAAGTACATAGTGTACGCCCGTAACTATTCAGGATTAATTAGGTTTTAGCGCATCAAATCTGCTATTAAATAACTAAATTGGGTGCAAATTGGCTCCCGTAATTGGAGCTATTTGTTATAAAAACGAATGCATGTTTGACGCACACATCCGCACTAGGCTACCTGTGACATAACGCTTCGCAATTGAAAAACCAAGTAAAAAACCGCACTCGATTATCCGTGCGCCACGGTTATCCTCAATAAACGCCTCGTTATTTTTTTGGAATGGAGGGGGGGGGGGCATCCCAGTAGAATACCAAGCTCTACCTTCAAATTGGCCAATTTTGTGGTCAACATCACGGGGCCGGGCACTAGGGGGTATAGCAAACTGCGCCAGGCCCGGGCCCAGGGACGCGTTGTCCCCGGGAAGTCACCGCGTCTAGCTGCGGCGAAAAACCCCAAGTAATTGCCTAATTACAGTCGGTTTGAGTATGAGGTTGCCGGTCCCCTGGGAACGCGGCGGATTGATCGGGTGTGTAGTCTCGTTCCCAGGGGTGTAAACGTAGAAGCCACCCGCCTTAATGCGCGTAGGGGATGAGTCCAATCGTATAATCAAAGGCCTCACGACCCCCCTTTTTTGCCTTTAAATAATATCAAAGCTCGGTGAATTACTATGTTTGCAACACCGTTGTGCCAGGTTTCCAAGTTGCTACGGTGCTAGCGTGTTTTCCACTGGCACCGAGGTTAAATTAACTTAAATGCACGTGTGAGATTTTGGTAAGGAATAGACCAAGCCACAATGTTTTTCACTATAGCATCTGAACAGGACGTTCACTTGTTCGAATCATAATTTCAAACGTTCTATGGGCGTTTACGAAACGGAGGCTCAGGCTCCGCGGCTCCATTTCGTGAATCCATTCTGAAATAACTGGTATCAAAATACAGACTTTTGGCTGCGGTTCTGAAGTAGATTTTCTGGTTTGCAAAGTAAAAAAGAGTTTCAGCTTCAATGAAAAACCACAACCTATGATATTTTCAGCATAATGGATGTCAGAGCTGGAGCCTGAGCCTGAGCCTAAGCCTCCTTTACGTAAACGGCCTATGTCTATTTTTTATGGCGATCACAAGACACAATACCAAAAAAGGCCGAAGTGGCGGCTTCAAGAGTTCAACAAGCCATCAGAAAGAAGAAATTAGACCAATCAACAGGAACAAGAGCATGCATTATTTAGGCTCTCTTCGTTGGAGAAAAGATGACAGAAAGTTGGAAAACAGTCTATACAAAAAACTCAGTTCAGGACATAACGGGCGTCGCGGTCGTGAAAAAGGTGTGGACCACCAATCATCATCAAACCTCTCTCACAAGGTCCATGATTATCCTGAGCTAGTACCCCGTGTCCTACTTTATCGCCAAAAAAAATCAATCTATGCCCATAACGGGGTTATTATAGGCGAACACTCCCTAACAAAAAAAAGGCACCAGGGTGATAAATGAGTAGGCATACCTGTCAGAACTTGCCTGACTTCGCGCCAGCTCGGCTATTATCCCGATGATAAATAATGAACGTAATCTTGACACTGAGTGAAATAAAACCTCGCGGCTTGCTTTTTTCCCTTCCGCACCTAGTCTGTAATTTCTACATCTATACAGATCCGCGGGAGCCGCGCCAGAAATGCGTGGTAACGCTAACCACCATAGCATTACGGAAGCGTTGACAGCGGTAAACCATTCGGACCCAGACTAGTCCTAAACCTACCTACCCCCTTGCCTAGATCTTATCACAATTGCCTGACGAGAAGGTCCTGGTATTTGTCCTTTCATGGCTTCGGCATGGGGTGATATTTTTTGCTGTAATTGAAGGAGGGAAAAACGAAAAGAATTCCTTTCTGTTCCGTGAAGCGGTCGTCTTGAAAGAGTGCTCAATCATCTCCATGGTCCCATTATTGTACCGTCTCACTTTCGTTGGTGCAAGGTCCCTCTTCGTCTCAATAAATCTCGGTGACACTAACACTGCCGTACGGAAGAGTTTGAGAAAACGAAATAATGTGCAAAATATGTATATTTTTTTAATTTGTACTAAAACACATCGTATTGGGCCATTGTGGAGTTTAACCCTCATTGGCTAAGCTTCATGCCATGTGTTTATCCTACACGACATTATTATGATCCTGATTATTGTCTCCTGATGATGACCTGAGCAGGCTAGTCGAAACGTTGAGACCTTACCAGAAGTGCGAACGAAATAGACAAAGTGCGAAATTACGATCGATTCTGGACGGTGTTTCCGCAAACCGATCCACATTGAGTGTATGATCTTTGTAAAACCTCAACTTAAATTCCAATCCGATATAACCTCGGACAAAATATTATCATCCGCTGACCTCTAATTTCTTGATCTTAATATTGCATATGGCACGAATGTTACACCGTATAGAGCTGTTGTTTTGATACCTGTCAGTTATTGATGTTTACATTTAGATAAATTGTCAGTTTGCTGACGCACGATTCCAATTCTTGACATTGTTTTTAGACATCCACAACGATTTATCATGTGATTGATGATGCGTATCCCTTTAAGCGCTAAAATTTTTCCTTTGAATGGGAGCTACGGGACACGGTTGAGTGAGTTGGAACTATAAAGCAGCGAGAAGGGACACATATCTTTACAGCATTTGATATCAGACCGACGTTAATCACATCAGTCGCCCCCGATTGACGGTGTATAGTCCCCGCCGCAGCAATGACTGCTACACACGTCGACTTCCCGAGATGTCATCGCATGTTTATCATGCACAGCACGTGGTTATGAAATTGAGCATGCTCTCCGAGGGTTTTTTCTTCTTCAGAACAACAGTCTTCGATCCTTCACCTCTACATTCGTCTTCTACTGCATGCTGAGGTATATAAGCCATATAGCCCTGACACATAGGTTTCTCAACACGGCAGGTATATCACTGTTTGTCGATACGGTTGAGCAGTCGTGTAAACTATTATAAAGCGTTAATGTCGTGTGTTTGAAGTTCGAACCCTGCCACAGGAGTTCGAGGAATCGCGTTCATGTGCGTGTGCATTGTAACACAGGAGGTTTCGCATGCAAACGGATACGCATACGCGTACGTTTTGCTATCCGTAAACATCGATAGCCGGTGAAGTCTAGTTCCGACAACGGAGAACCACTTTTGTACCTGACTTTGAGGCTAATTTGGTCTTATTCTTAAGTTTTGAAATGCACATAAATGACACGTACCGTGTTCAGCAAATCCTTTCTTTTTAATCTAATCATGCACATGACAAAACACAATGAACAGAGAATTACGAAAATACTGATATTCGGTACGCGTTTACACTTACGCGTATCGGGCAAGATATCCGTGCCTCGAAGACGTATAACGGATAACGTCATAAGTACACAAATACTGGTGACGTATCCGGCGCGCTAACCGTATCCGTTCGCTTGCGATAGTAATGTGGGCCTACTAGTGGAAGATGTGTTCGATTGGAAGCACATCACCTCTACTAGTGTCACTTTTGACGTGTACAAGAGGATATCGTAATTTGGTGTGTGCTTCAAGTGATCTTACTCTACCCCTGATTGATCAAACGGTTTCGCCCATACGTTGGGCCGTGTGCAACCTAGCAATACGCAACGCCCACTTTTGGCGCGGTCTTGAACCTCGGTATATAAGGCATTGCCACTACGTTCCTGTATCATCGAGAAGACACTCTCAATCCACGGAGGTAGAAATAGACTACCTCCACGCTCAATCATACCCGTGTTGGACACGCACAGCAGTGCAAACTGTGCATGCTCGCAATAGGTTTCCTCGATTAGCGTTTCCCGTTTGCGTCAATCCAATCCTTCACAACATTTCAATGTTGCCATTCTGCAAAAGCTTGCCATTCGGCAGCTTGGTGTACCCTAAGCGAATTATTGCGAAGTAGTCCGTGCAACTAATGCATACAGCAGAATTGTCCTTGCCCGGACGCTCGCCGTCTAATGGCCGTGTATTTATCAGCGTTGTGGGGCTTGGGTTTGCTAGGAAGTAGGTAAAGATGTCGCTACAATGTCAACTTGTGAAGAGGACAGTATAGATCGATGCTATCTGAACTTGAAGACGAGAGCAAACATTGAAACCAATGGTTAAAATGTTCTATGCACGTCCACACACACGTTGAGTCTAGTACACTCGCTCCTTATCGAGTCCCATGTTCTTTCTTACCCTTGTCTTCCTGCTCTTGTAGCCGACTATATGAAGATTTTGGTTATTCCTTAAAGGTACTGTCAAGTATCATACCGATACAGAAATCTCCACAGATTTACCTATAACTTACAGGGTATAAAGATGGTGATGGTAGAAACATACCGTTAAAATGTTTCAGTGCCTGAAATGCTGTATTTATCCAGAAAAGAGTAAAACCAGTGACCAAAAAACAATTGTGATCTTCGGAAGATACCGTGAGCGTTTTTTAGCGTTTTCACAGAAAGTGGGCACCGTATGGGACTGGGAATTTGCACAGATGACTGTTACTATATCTTCCTTGATATCTTCCTTGATATTTTAGCCCATGAATCTGCATTTCCTTGACAAAAACCAAAGTATCCTAATTTTATAACAAAATAATTCGTCTGACGGGTTTACCGTTTTCTCTGTCAGTGTGAAACTGTAAACGAAGGCTGATTTACATTGGTGATGTGATGGGCCATGTTTGGTTAAAGTTGCCTTCTCGGTCGTAACCCTTATCTTCGATTTTTTTGGTTAAAATTCTTTTAGCGGCTGCCATCAAATGAAACCTACAGGAAACGGTTGAGATTAGCGGTTCCTTCTAAAAATGGTGTTTGCTTCTGCCAGTGGTATACACACAATCCGTTTTCTCTTCTTATTATTATAAACAAATATAATCGAAGATGGGGAAAAAATCTTCCCGAGTTAAAAAAAAAAAGACTAAAGAAAGACCGAACAGAAAAATTGAGGCCAAGTGGTTTGACAAGCCCGAGGGGCCCTTTTGCTCAACAGTGTCACAAAAACATGCTCGATAATCCACACGAGATAATGGATTCTAGCACCCCGCGAACTTGGCTTTGATGTTTGGGCAAAATCGGCAGGGCGCATCGGGCATCCGCTCGCCGGGCCGCGTGATAGGGGGAAGGGGGGATAGAGGCGCCCGGATCCGCCCATGCCGCGCTCGCTCCTAAAATACAGCCCTCCTCATCCCTCTCGCTCGTGACCGAGGAAAGGATTTTGGTTCAGCGCGGGAATTTTTTCCTTACTTTTTTGTGTCTTTGGCGCGGGAACGGGCCTTAATCGCAGCCCCGGGTGGGATCTAGAACGTTTAGGTTCGTGTAAGAGAACACCCTGCCCGGATTGAGTCGGATAATATCCAATGTTTAAAGGAGCTTTTATTGATCCTGCGGGATGATCAAGAAACTGTCCGGATTGTTTAACATCAAAATAAAATACCGGTAGGCAAATTACCAGAGATAAAAATCAAGGTGGATTTTTTTTTTAACTCTGGTGAAAGGGAGCAGATAAGGAATTAAGATATTCAGTTTTGTATTATTTTTTTCCCACATGCATCCGTTCGGTATGACTTATTATGACTCGGCATGGTTTTAATAAATTAGTTGTTTTTCCTCAGCTATTTAATTGCAAGTAGGTATAGTTTTCGCTTTACCTTAAGATGATTTGGCCAGATTTGCATTAATTTAATGAGGTATATGAAATTTATACACCTTTATACTAGATACATTGAAACTATGACAAATCAATAAAGGGCTTGGCCAATTTTAATCCCCAGACGTATTGCACGCAACATAGGCAGCCCTCGCAACATCGTCTCTGTACAATAATCCGTAACGTAGAATTCCGTACATGGTATCGAATGAAGGTTTTTCATATTGCCTACAGTGAGTTTCAATAAAGCCGTGTCCCAAATCTGTGGCTGCGGCTGCAAATTACACACGCACCTATGGCAGCCACTAGCCAGTGACTGCAGCCGTTTCCATAGACTTGTGTGTGTTATTTGTGGCTGCAGCCAGAAATTTTGGACACGGCCTTTAGTTAGACTCAGATTGTACACAGCACACTATCTTCATACTAAATCAGTATAGATTACATTAGCACATTTTGATCTTCGGAAGTTTCACAAAAAACTGTGAAAATATTTTTTTTTAACGCGGGCGTTTTTCACTGTTTTCTCAAAAAGTGGGCACCGTTTGGGACTCGGGAAATTTCACAGATGACTGTTACTGTATCTTTCTTGATATTTTTGCCCATGAATCTGCATTTCTTTGACAAAAACCAAATTATAGGCTTTATGAAATTACCGTTTATTAGCAGGTGTTTTGTGGATTGCGATGCCCGAGAAAGTTTTTATCCTGCATGGCAAGTTTCATGATCATACCTCATAACACCAGGCCACATCGGCCGGCGTCACCTTAACAGTCCCACCGAGTCTATTACCCTGTTAATATTCAGCCCCCGTCCTTAAAAACCCGTGTCAGTGAATTAAAAATCAATCAGGAAGTTGCTCTATTGATCATTTTCGGAGGAGAGGGGGGACAAAAAAAATTCCAATGAATAATTCTTCTCTTGGACATGACCAAACAAAATGCCCGTGTTCGGCCGGGCCCAGCACAGCGTTTCCTGCAAAAATCGCACGGGTTCTGCTCCGGGCTAAACTCGCATTCCTTCACTCTGCAGCTCTAGTCTGGCTCCGGGCGTTAGAGGGCGAGAGACGTGCGCGTCCGTGTAAATAGGAAACCGCATAGATGATGCTTGAGAGGCGGTTCAATGTCCCGTGCTAACCCTAACCCCCCATGCTAATAATTCCATATTGTGAAATATAGGTGGGCTTGGCTGACCCCCATATGCAAAAGAAATGCATGCAAGAAATATGACTGTAGACTGATGTTGTGACGCAAACAGAACGACAAAGGTGACTAAATGCATAATACGATACTTCGTTCCCTTGATGTAGGCACGTTTTTAAATACAGCTTACGACGAAGACGTAACGACCTCGAGTCGATTTCACCTAACTCATCGTAACTTACTATAAATCGTAGGTCATGATGCATTGCAACCCCACATAGAATGCGAGTTACGACTCGAGTTACGATCGATCGTATAGGGCTTCATGAAATCGACCTCAGCACTATACATCATGCTATGTTTCCATACTAACTCTCAACTGAAGCTGCTGCGGCAGGCAGTATTGAAACGCATTGTATGCATAGGCCTATACGATTCGGAATTAATTAGCAAGAACACATACATAGCATACAATAATGCCAATAGTCACTGAGCTTAGCAGCAGCAATTACCACAAGTGAAATGGCGTTATCGCCAATTAGCAGAGGCCACCACAATCACGGAACAGCAGCAAGCAGTTTGTTGCAGCAGGCGGCAGCAGCATTGTGGTTGCCGTTTTACGTGTTTGTCATTGTCGTTGTCATTGTCGTTGTTATTATGGATGTCATTGTGACTGCCGTTGCCAATGTGGTTGTCATTGTCATTGTCATTGTGGTTGCCATTGTATGTGTTTGTCGTTGTCGTTGTCATAATGGTTGTCACTATGGCTGCCGTTGTCGTCCTCACAATTTTTCACCACGCGTTCTGAGTTTTCTTTAATCATTTCCACGGACCCAAATCAAAGTATGCAGCACTATACCATACTCTTGTCTTTGAATTTCCAATCAACGAACCACAAGGCCGTCCATAACATGTCCCAATCCCTTGGACTGTGTACACATTAAGGTCCAGTGTTCCGTAGAAAATACTCCGTCACGAATCCCCGGTTGACGCTGTGGGCTAGACCCCGAAATAGCTCATCGATATAATCAGGAGCCTAGCCGTTATATAATTCAGACATCGTGCATGCGGCTACCATACGCTTGCAAGAAAAGGGAAGAAAAGAAGTGGGGAAAGAAATAAGGGGAGAAAAAAATCCACCCCAGGCTGGCCAAATTTCGTAAACCAGGCATATTATGTACACTAGTACAAATAATTGGCGGGGGGGGGGGGTTAAAAATGATTTATGGGAGGCGTGGCAACTTCTTCTTTTTCTTGAAGGCGTTTGACGTTAAAGTATTCCATCCCCTAGCTATAGTGTGTATTGTTTTTTATGAATTTAATTTCATGACATTTCAGCTAGACATCATTAACTGAACAAATAACACGGTGTATGAATATAAATTGAATGGGTGCCACGGGGGCTCGACTGGTGTGATCTTATTTTGGGGGTCGGCTGGGGAATTGTCTAGAAATCGTTACAAACGGACAAATTGGCCGATGTGTCCCCCGTTCGCCGCACGTCTTGTTCCCTTGGCGCTCATTACGATTTAATAGGTCTGCCTCGGAGTCCAACACTATTGAATCTCTTTCTATTGGCTAATCGCCTTCAACGTGGATTTCTTTGATTCTTTCCAGTTTTAAAGGTACAGTACAGATTCGGTAACATTCCCAAACAGATATGTCCACTTTTTTCCGTATAACTTTCAGGGTATGAAGATGGTGCTGGTAGAAACACACCGTTAAAATAATTATTTCCGCCTGAAATGCTGTATTTATCCTGGAATTGGTCAACCAAAGACCGAAAACAGTTTTGATCTCGGGGTAAGATCAAAACCATCCTTCATGTTTTTAAAAGAAAAATCTATTTTATCGTGATTCAGATGCCCGTTTGAGCTCAAATTTTCACAGGTTTATTATTTCATGTATACATACTGGATTATACAGTAAGTGCTGTTATGTGACCTTTACCAATCATGTATTATACCTTTAAAGGGTCCATCTATATTGCTTTGTGAGTTGATGCAAAATAACTACGGAAGCGTACAAAACCCCGTCGTATTATTCTGCCGAGTCATTTCCGTTCGCGTCATTTCCTCCCACGTCATGTTCCTTGCATGCTTCCGTATAATGGCAGCGTTTTGAATACCAGCGTGTATTCGGTTTCAGTAGTGGCTTAGTCTAGTTTAGGTTTAATGTACCTTGGAAAATCATTTTCTGGCTAAGTCCGATTTGGAACTCAAACAGCCCCAATGTTTAAAGTAAAATGACTTAAATCTTACAATAATACCTTTTTTAGCATAATAGCCTTTGACAGAGAGCTTGCATGCTAGGATCGAAACGTCGGGCCCTTATAACTCCAATCATTCAATCCATACGCCTATATATTTCAGGTCATTATCATAAGGCTGATGAGCAGTTTGCAGCAATTACTTGTATTAGTTTAACCAACGTACGTACATTGTGTTTCACACACTCCTACCATTTGCTGTTTCGAATTTGGATAATATTGACGACGTAAAAATATTAGACTGATGACTTTGAGAAAAAGAGGAAAAGTAAGAAGAAATGAATTTTATTATTCAATAAATATATCAACACTAGAAACGACCTGCAAAATGAAATAAATATTTCGAGGGCATTTTTCCCTTTTCTTTCTAACCGGTCATTAGCGGTCACCTCATGGGTGCCACGACGCATAAGATCCCGAGCGCTGATCGCCTTTAAGAGACGGAGGTTTTTATGGCTTGCGTCAGTCACTCAATCGCTGAGGACATTAACCTGGCAGGCTCCCTCCCCGTGATGCACATCAAGATGTCATTATTAATATCATGTTCCTTTCTCCCTCTCCCTCCGTATCATCGTGATGCAGCACAGGCTTCGTGTCCCGTTATGATCGCTATAGCTGCTCTCTGAAAATCAAGACCGGTTTGTTTACGCTGAATTGGCCGATTCTATATAATTCCTGCCGCGGTAAACCGTACCGCCCGGTCAGCATCTTGCTTGCCTCGACAAACACTGGACGGCAAGCCAAGTCTCTGCAGCTGGGAACGTGCCTATGCAAAATTGGAGACAACTGATGATGTAGAAAACCTTGCTTTTTCATCGGAGATTTCATGTTTCCTTCCGTTTTTCTTTGATTGAAGAAATTAAACCCATCAATACCTTGTCTCCGAACATTACATACGGAGCACAGTGTCAGATCCAGAGAGGGGGGAGGGGGGGGGAGGGGCTGATTGCCCCCCCCCCCCCCGTTCAGTCGAACATATTGAATATTAATGATTTTGGTCGGGAGATAGATGATATGCAAATGAGGCTTGCCCTTCACTGACGTGGATGCATGAGCACTGCATACTCAGTGCTTGCTAAACATGAGGTCGTGGGTTCGAATCCCACCTAATAAGCCAGCGCATAATTTTTTTGTTCATGTGCACTCAACAAGCGCTGAATATGAAGTGCTTATCCAAGTCGGTGAAGGGCAAGCCTAATTTGCATAATTATGAAATTATAAACAATCGTTATTTTTGTATCCGTAAAAATGTGGAAAATACAACAAAATGGGCACGTCTTTCAAAATGTGTTTTTAAAACAATATTTCGTTGTATGATAAATATCACACCAATGATTTGATTGAAACGATTTGATTGTTTTCCCAAACTCCAATCTCCGTCTCTGTTTCAGCGCTGACTCGGTTTGGGGGGTACGAGCGCCCTCTGTTGGTAAAACAAGGCCAGGGCGATGTAGTAGGCAATGTGGTAATCGCACTATCCTCCTGCTTTCAAGTTGTCACATCTCATGGACTGAGACAGTATCAATAAAAGTGTTACTATTCCGAAGTCCATTTTTATCGTTCTTCGCTAAAATTACTCATCATCACGTGTACATGAACGCTGATACCCCTGGACTTTTTCGCCCGCGTCAATTGATCAAACTGCTATGTGGTGTCGATAGCACGAACGACGGTTGAAACGTAAACGCGAGACTTCCAAAAGAAAAACTGGTTTGTATCAGTCATTGACGGTCGAGAATGGCGTTGGGCCCACCTCTCACCGAAGCCATTCTTCTGACTGAGAGAAGGTAAAGAAATCTTGATGGCTCTTCGGCTAACACCTCCATAAATCCGTCGGTGTTTTCGGCTTTTAACGATGCCGATGACCGTGGGTGAGTGGATACTAGGGGGGAGGTTCGATTCGAGATTGCCTGAGTAGTAGTGGAGACTGTTCCACAGTCCACCCATTCTCCGTGCACTGCCTGGCGTAGTAGCCCGACGTCGGCTTACCGGGCGCTCAACCGTCAGACCGTAGGGGTAGGATTGCCGTGTTAGTTTGGATCAGTTCGAAGAAGATAAACGCGAACAGATTTCCATTGATTAAATGTGCCATTTTTCCACGAGGCCTATTTTCTGATTCATGTCTATTGTACCGGTTTTGTAATAGTACTGGCTCGAGAGATGTAATGTGATGAAGTGGAGTTGGGTTCAAGCGAACTGTAGGCCGAAGCTAAAACACAACATACAGGGAATAAGGCCCCTTATAGTTAAAGTATCGTGTGTAGACTAAAAACATGCTGACGATGAAGGCAAATGCCCATGAAAGTGCACATTTCAGCTATCATAAGACCCTAATAGCACAGGTATAGGCTTTCAAAATACATACACGCCTTAATTCTTCATCTGGACCGTCACGAAAGGTCCATACCCCTTTCTGGGTCTTTCGTCTTGCAAGGCTCGCACCTATGATTATATGCCCTGACCATAGAGAATTTCTGGCGTCAAAGCCGGTGACGCGACCCGATTTCAGTGCATACCTTTTTTGTCAGCAAAACTGGTAATCTATAGTTAGGCCTTTTTTAACACGATGCTAAAAAAATCGCAAGACTTGCGAGTTTTTCTTATGCTTGAGAAATTTCTCAAGGGATTCGCCAGGGACGTCGGTCAATCTCAAGCATGTCCTTTCACAGGATGGCACTTTTCTAAGATTTCTCAAGCATGCATGAGGAAACCTCGAGTTTTTTAGTATCGTGTGAAAAAGGAGTTTGTAGTTTTCGCAATTTTGCGAATTTTCGCAAACGCCAGAACGACTTTCCGTTTAGCGATGGATTTGCATGGGCTTAGACGATGATCGCAAAACGATTGTGAAATCGGCCCCTGCTTTCCCATTTTATGGGAGTATGAGGCAGTTTTAAATTGTTATATGCGAGGATCTTTATTTCTCGGTTTTTTAATGTCTTTCTATTTTCACCATTCCACAGAGCTCAAAAGGTGCAAAGATTTTGTGTGGGTGGGTGGGTGTGTGTGCAAATACATGTATATCAATTACAGACGTTCATTTCATTTCATTTTCAGTGTTATATCTGTCCCACCTGGTGATTAGGGTCGAAGCTCTGACAAAAGGTGCACCTCACCGACAAGGTTGAATAATTACTCCCAACCTGCACACGCACGTGCGTCCCAAAATACAAATCTTAAAAAGCGCCTTTTTTTTTTTTTTTTGGCCGGGCTATTTACCACGCCCGTCTCTATCCATCCTAATATAATTGGGGCAATGGGGCGTCATGTCAGAGTTTTATTATTATTATGTGGGGAAGCTAATAAGGTTTTTTGAGAATCGGGGCTAGCCTTTGGATCGTACGTGCTGTATTGGAAATCCTAGGCATTTAGAACGACTTTCGGCCAGTGTAAAGGGGAGTGTTTAGAAACATATAGGGGGAATAGGATGATTTTGAAGTTGGCTTCATCGGTCGGTGCAGTCCTGGGTGTATTGCTAAACCGAGAAAGGAAACGAAGGGCTAGGGAGAGCTAGAGGAACAGTTGGCTTCTCTTTTAGTTTCTGAGAGGGTAGGAGTAGTGGACATGTTCAGTCAGTGGGTTTGGCATTGTACGGCATAGAACCGCTGCATCCAAACCAACATTGATGCGACCAGTCCAGGCCTTGTGTGCGCGTTGCGTCCATGCATCGCGTCCATTGCGTCCATAGTCAACTTGAAAACGACTTGCAAGCAACCAAGTTCAAACACTTCTGCAAAGACCCAACCAGACCCACCACCCCCTTCATTTTGCCGCGTGTGTCCTTCTTCGATCTTTTTTTTTTTTTTTTTTTTTTTCAATCTCGGCAAAAGAGAAAAAACATTAAGGAGCATAGATTGCGAGCTTGCGCACACACATTCCCGAGTGTCCGAGCAAGGTGTCAAATTTGTCTCAACGTCTTCCGATGATGGGACATTGATTCGCCGACTCGAGGTTCGGATGCCGACACGGAAACATCATCAAGGGTAGCTAGTGCAGGTCGGTGCAGTGTGGTCTTGTGGTTGTGTGAGAAGCTGCTGCATGCTGCACTTGGATGGGAGGGGGTTAAACAACATGGAATCCCCTGCCAAGGCCCTGCGTGCCTGCTTTCCCCCACGTCCGAGCCTGAAACCACACGCTTCGGTCTGCCCCTCTCACCAGCTAGCTCTTCTCTCTCCATCTTCGGAGCGTGTTTGTTCTCTTGTACTCCCTGTACATACGGGCCGAGTAAACAACCACCGCTCTTTATCGAGCCACAAGACAAACGCACGGCACTCTAAAAAGCCTCCCGTGAAACACAACAACCCCGTCTGGAGAATTCATCAGTGGAATTGGACTGCCTTGGCCTCAGCCTCCGAGGGCTTGGGTCAGGTGATTCTAGCTGACCGGCAGGCAGGATAGGCCAGCCCTCCACTCCCTGATGGATTAGCTTGACGTCGCAAGTTGATGATGACGCTCTCATTTCAATACAGAGCGCCCTCTAGTATAATTGGCTGTGCGAACTTCTGGTGTACATCACGCAAGGCGTTGCCTACTACTGCACAGCCCGATGTGTTCTGAACTTCCTTAGGAGTATAGTGTTCAAGTCGAAGGTTGATAATGTACAACAATGTTGTAGACATTTAGTTGGTTAATGTTGTCACTGCAGAGGTCCCTACACACTACAATTCGCTGTCCGCCCACCAGGTGTCGATTTCACCAAACTCATCGTAACTTACTATCAATCGTAAGACTGATGATGCATTGCACTTTTGCAGCCCTACGTAGGATAAGATGAGTTATCCCCCGTAACTCGAGTTACGATCGATCATAGGACTTCATGAAATCGACCCTAGACAGCAGTGTTTGTCGTGAATCGTGATACCAGCCTAAATCATTCTCCAAGGGTAATAATAATGTAAGGCGTTCCCTCTTATGCCCAAGAGTATCGCGTTCTTGGTGTAATCGCCTCTCAGTCCTGATTTAATCTTGAAACAATTATTTTAACCCGAAAATAACAGACTTTTCCTGCAAGGAGAAAGTAGCACCCTTTATTGAACATCATTTATTGTCACCATTTTCTGAAAGATGCTCGATGCTGGTATTGTTCATTCTTGTATCTCAATTTTGGGAGTCGAACTCTGGCCGAGTCGATGAATTTGAGTCGTCGCCTTCTGTACCGCGACGCACGATTTGGTATTAGGGCGCCCTCTTGCGATGAAAACGAGTTAGTTGCCTCGACGCTTCAATCTTAGTGTTTATTGTTAATGTCGTTTGATGAAGTGAACTTCTTATCATATCTTATTGGATGGATAAGATCCCCGGTTCATCCAACACTGGTGCTGTTCTTGTATTGAACATGTTTATTTATTCTACCGTAACGTTGTGGCATAGAGACCCTTGATTGGAAAAACTCGTCCACTCTCTCCATCTCTGCTATCACTGTCCCAATAATGACATTGGATTCTTCCGGGAAGTCTCCTAGCTTCTAGGTCCACGGGATGTTGGCTCAGCTCTTGATACATGTCACGTTATCGGTCCCCTTATTGGTTTGTCGCTGCGTGAGTCGAGTACAGAATAATACGCAAAGGATCGATACCAAAATCCTGAAATGAAGGAATCGATACCGACTCCCAAAATGAAGGAATCGTTATAATTATTTATTTTTTACGGCTTGTCTTGTTGGTTGGTGGCGTCGGGAAACACTGTTGTACTTGTTTGCTTTGGTAATTTTGCATATTAGTTCAAATTTAGCGTTTTCATCCAAGACACGCCATTTTATGCGCGTTTACGAAACGGAGGCTCAGGCTCAGGCTTCGGCTCTGTAATCCATGTTGAAAATAAAGGTTGTGGTTTTTCATTGGAGCTGAAGCTCTGCTTTCCTTTTAAATCTAGAGAATCTACTTCCGATCCGAACAAAAGCCTCTATTTAGATACCCGTTATTTTATATTGGATTCACGAAATGGAGCCTGAGCCTCAGTTTCGTAAACGTCCTATGTTTCAACGAGGCATGGTTATAATTCACCGCAGAGGGCGTTGTTCACAGCTCCATCTGCAGCGCACCAATATTGTCTCAACTGTGCTCATTGGTCTGTACACAATTTACCGTATTACTGATATACTTTCTACTGTATCTTCATTTCTCTAAACAGATTCACGTCTTCATAAGTAAATAACTAAATCGTCGTGATTTTCAGGGCTGGAAAATATTCATCTACAGATGAGGTATGTGACTTTTGTTTATTTTTCTGATAAATTGTTCTCGATTTCGCAGTATGTTTGTTATCAATTCAGGAAAAAAAACACATACATTTGAGAGAATTTGACTAAAATCGACTAGTCGGCCTGTATAAATTGGCACTGCATAATAATGTACGGCTACGCGTATAGCATGCTTTGTTATCGGCCGTCATGAACATGTTGAAAAGTTTGGTCTTACCAATTTCAATTTGTTTTCCAGTCCAAATAAAAAAATCCATGTATCTGGCACTGTTATTTCCCTTGCCTCGTTCGGATGGAGCTGGTAGAAATAGGCCTTGTTTTTGTACCCCAAAAATGGGAATTTGAACCAGCCGCTGAACACTAACGGCCCAGTCAGTATAGCAGACGCTAGCTCGCTAGCAGATGACGTTTGTGAAGTTCGAGACCGTCTCATGTTTTGACTGTTTGGCTGTGTCCGAATTACTTCGTGACGGCTTGGAAATTTCACAATTTGCCCGTGGGAAACGAACGGGTCTTAAGAATCGTTCGTACAAGTTTAGCACTTCTATTTCGTTCGCACCCGTAAGGTCTCAACATTTCGACTAGCCTGCTATAGTCATCATCAGGAGACACTTGGTAATATCGAGACACTTGGTAATATCATAGAGCTACAAACAGTGATAATATCATCATATTCAATGTATAGGCCTGTGTAAAAAAAAATGACTTGCAAACAAACATGTCCATCCAGAAGTCCTAAGCCTCCAATATAGTCAGTGTACCTTTCAGAACAAGTGCGTATCATGATAGATCGCCGCGGTCCGAGCGTGGTCAAAAGATACATCGATTATATTCCATCAAGAGCCCAAAAGCCTCTCCCAGTCACAAAGCACGTTGATGATATAGCAGGCAAACGCAGGAAAAAAATTGAAGGCCAGCTTGTGCGTAAATTTCCTAATCTGTTTACGTGTAGAAAAGTAGGTCAGGATACCAGGCCCGTGATCGCATTACCCATTTTCTATGATTATAAGAACTCGGGATGACCATGCCGAAAGTACATTATAATCAATCATTTTTGTTTCCGTGCAGTTGGTGTGAATTTATCATTAAGCTCTATTTTAGTATTGCCTCGGTCGAAGTTGTTTGACAGCGTAATTGATCTTTTTTTTTTAAAGTCTCTTAATTGATGAAATCATGACTTAAAGGTAGTATCATACTTTGGTCTTTATCAAAGAAATACAGATTCATGGGCGAAAATATCGAAGAAGATAACAGTCATCTGTGAAAATTTCAGTCCCACTTTTTGAGAAAACAGTGAAAAACGCCCACAGTATTTTAACAATTTTTTCACCGTTATGTTGTATCTTTAAAAGATTAAAATTGTTTTGGTCATTGGTTTTAGGCAGAACAAAATTAACAATGTTTCTACCTTCACCATCTTTATAAGTTAGGCCTATATAGGTAAATCTGTGAAGATTTCTGTTTCGGCATGCTCCCAAAATAAGATGGTATCTTAAATGCCATATATCTGTTTCAACACTATGCTATTATTATGATGTGGTATCTTATTGGACCTGGAGTCGATTTCACGAAGCCCTACGATCGATCGTTACTCGAGTTACGAAGGATAACCCATCGTATTGGGTTGCGATGTATGATTGCATCATAATTCTTACGATTGATCGTAAGTTGCGATGAGTTTGGTGAAATCTGCCCTAGTTTTTCTGCAATTATTGTTCGAAAGCGCTGCGTAAATCGTCTTAAGTACGGAAGTACATTGTACATGCATGGAGAAAGATCTTCCATGGTACATCTTTTACGCCGGATGTAAATGTATGGGCGGCAAGGTTTTTGGTTTCTGCATTTGCTCTTAATGAGCGGTATAATTATAAAAGACTACTTTTCGATGAGTTGAATCAATGACATGTTTGCTACATTATTTATACAGGCAGTCCTTCTGTGTAGGCCTTTAGCTGAAGATCTGCAATGACGTAATCTTTTTTTTTTCATTCATACACTGAACGTCTTGTTCGTGTTTTTAGCAATGAGTCAATAAACGGCCGCGGTTGAACTGGCCGTCTTTTGTTTTTAGCAAGGAATGTGTGACGCGTCCATTTACATTACGCTTCATCGATACCCAAACCATGTGTGGATTAAAGCTATCATATTCTTCCCTGCATGGCCCCGTCACAATGAACTGTAGTTTAGTAGTCTAGCCTCCAAACAGAAAATAAATCTGATACAATAATCAGGCCTTTGATTCTACTACCACCTGCTGGCCCCGTAATGCGCGTATTGTTTTCCCCCTGCCTGGACACAAAAGTCACTTGTTCTGCATCTTGCAGCACCGGTGATCCCACCGCTCCTCTAGGCTCAAGGTCTGAGGCCTACAGCCTTCAGGCTCGGCTCCCAGTTACCGAGCGGTGTCCAGTGAAATACTAAACCCAGAGTCAAACCTCGTCAAGACTGACGTTAACAGGACACTCAACAAAAAGGCCGGGTTGTCGCACGCACTCATTTTTGCAGCCGGAATTACAAACCAGAGGAGAGATAACTTCGGGGTTTTGAGGGAGGTACTCAGTGCGTGATGCAAACCACACCTTGTCGCCGCGGGAGATCGCTTACCATAATTATAATAGCCTTTTTTTCTGCATCACGGCGGCCGATGCGAAAGGCCAGGCATTACCTATTATTAGGCCTACCACCTGTGTTGTGCAATGCCACAGAAGCTCATAAAAATGAGGGACCCACTTTGTTTTATAGGATCATGTAGGAAGATTATAAGATGCATCGCGTGTGGCTCAAACCAGCTAGTAGAGTAGGAAGACCATGTGCAGACAAGTCTTTGTGTGCGAAAGTCTGCGCAAAGTGTTTCCGGAAATACAACTATAATATGGGACCATGTGTATATGTAGTTTCTAATTGCAGCTTTCATTGACAAAATGTAAACCACCAAAAATGCATACCAAAGGATAGGGGAAGGATTCCATGCCATTAGCATGTTAATCTCGCAGCAAATGGCCTGCCTATAGCCAGGATGTGATCGAAAGTATCTGCCCGACTGTCCATAATAAAGCTGCATAGTCGAACTAAACACCTTGTTCATTCGGTATTGAACCCGATATATAAAACATTTATCAAATTGCCTAAATTTCAGTGCAGTTAAATAAATAGTCGGCATGCTGTCACATGACTCAGAACGATGTCAAAATCTCCCTGATAATTCTCGACCGCAATGCAGCCTGTTCCTTATATTTTGGCGAAACTTGGCAGAGATGAAAAACAGTCGTGTCAATATTTTGTCTGGAACAAACTTAATCTGATGTGATAATGATAAAACATGCATGAACTTATCATTCTTGTTAGAGTGTTCCCACGTCGAGAAATAATGACCACATCGGTCATAATTTACACAATAACACAATGGGATTGTTAGAATCAAATACAAGCTAGAGAAATCGAAAGAAGGGAAGCCTGAGGTTGTTTGAACTTCTGAACAACCGAACTGTTGTTTTCGTTTACTTTATACGTCCAAACTTTCTTCAGAACGCCTGCCTGAAAGTTTTCACATGGTTAGTTTGTGAAGTAGGGCCTATTATTGTAATGTACATTGTACATTAATGCGAATAAATACGAGGAATGCCACTCAAGTCTACCAAATGAATGTTTTTGACGCGGTTTTTGACTGACAACTTTATCGTGCCGAGGTATAGGCAAAGACATGTTTCCCAGGCTTGGTGTTTGCAGGGAGATGTCGTGGGCGAGCAAGTGATGATTCTTGGCGCGTATTGGTGCAGATGATGTTATCATACCCTCCACGAACAGACCCATGGACCGTCATGACGCGTCAGATTGAATATGTCTTTTACTTGAACAAACCATGGAGAGTTTCCCCACATTGGTTGTCGATCAGGTTTAGTTGTAGGGGGAAGGGGGTAGACAACATTGTCGAACAAATGGGCCGTCTCTGTATCGATTGGGAGTCCCATCGAGCGATGAATGTATACGACCGCGTTTCAATTCAATAGCGCAGGTGTGATTTGTTGCCAAAGCCCTTCGTCTCCGGAGTGGCAGAGTGTAGACTACCGGCGCACTTGACAACTTGCGGTGTTTCGCTCACCCTGAACGGCCCGGGCCTAGACGGGGGAGGTCAGCTCCTTCAAGGGTCGGGTCTAGGGCGGCATCTGCAGCGATGCGTGTATAATAAACCTAAAATGCCGAACCCAACCCGTCAGGATTTTCCACAGTCTCAGTCTTCAGACTGCTGAATCTTTATGGGCTCAAAACGCAAGTTCAGCAAGTTAGTGTATCCGGATTAAACAAGCCTGCTGTCGATTTCACGAAGCCCTATGAACGATCGTAACTCGAGTTACGAAAGATAACCAATGTTATCCCACGTATATGGCTGCCATCCATCCCAAGTCCTTACGATTAGTATTAAGTTACGATGAGTTTGATAAAATCGACCCCAGACCTACTGAACTTTTTCTCTTCAAGTCAACCTCTGATGACAATTGGCCATGGCCGGGGTCGAAGTACAAATCCTCCCCTCTCGAAACAAAATGTGCCTCGGAGCATCCCTCCTCTGTACCGGTCATCTCGGGAGGGTCGCGGGGACCTCGCTCCGGGGTATTTGTCTACCAGTAATTTGTGGGTATTTTCAACAAACCATACATTATACAGGGATAATTTCAGGTGGAAACTGTCACAACTAATTCGTACCAGAGTGATGCGATCGCCAGTGCTTGGGTAATAATTCTACCACGGCCCCCGGGGGATGGTACTCGGGGTGGAAAAGGGAACAACTTGTGGATTTTTGTTAGGGGTAGACCTACTTATTTCTTTTGTCGGGGCTTCAAGGGTGGAATTGAGGAATGGGGGTTGTATTGTAAGTATGCTGAGGTTTTGTTGCTTTTTTGTTGAAGAAATTATTGGAATGCAATATTTGACAATAAACAGGTTGGTAAGGATTTAAGATATTTATTCGAGTGAGATATCGCAGAAGCAAAATCTATATCCTCAATCAGCAATAGCTGTATAAAGTATACGATTAATCAGTAGGCATATCGTCATGCCTTCATGTATGACACAGTGTCATCACTTTACATGGATTTATCAAATTGCCAAATAACCTATGACGATAGTGAGACAAGAGTGAGTGCACACTGTCAACAATTTCGGTAACATTTTCGGTAACATGTTGCCCAGTTAGGGCAACACAGCTGGGCAACACGACTTTGGGCCCTGTGTACACTAGCAACATTTGGCCAACATGTTACCGAGATGTTGCTGCGACATGTTACCCCACTATCTAATTTAGATTCTAAATGCAAATGAGTGAAAAATAACACTCGTTCAATATCGAGTTGTCCTTCATTATGTTCATATGGCTCTTGAAAAAGAGTGGTGGTTATTTCACTCTTTTGGAGTGGTTTTCACTCTGGGCCAGAGTGACAAATCACTCCAAACGATGCAAACTTCATTCTAAAAGAGTGGAAGACAAACACGATAAAGAGATGTCCTTCATATGGCTCTTCAAAGAGTGGCTTTTCACTCGTTTGCATTCAGATGCAACTCGTTTTGCTCTGTGTACTCTGACAACATTTTCAGCAACATGTTACCGAGATTGTTACCGAAAATGTTGACAGTGTATACACTCTGGTTTAATCGTCGCGAAGAAGTGGCGCGATTCTTCTTGAAAGCACTTGGCTGAAAAAATGGCGCGTATGTACACTCGCATGGTCCCCTCATACTCCTGCCATTGTCAAACTTCTTCCCCATCATTGTCATCCCCAGCACACCGATATGTTCCGTTGAAATAAAAGCCCAGCGCCATCGATACGGCTATGTTGGCCCAGGTTTATCTCGAGTTACACGGCTGACAAACATTTTTAGCCAAAGCCGTGCAACACAACCACGGAAGACAGACTTGTAAACGAGCCCGCTGTGGCGTTGTTGATTAGCCCCCACCGGACAACAAAAGATATAATATCATATTCGTATAAACACCTTGATGGAGAACTTCCGTTAAAACGGCCCTGCCTGACAACTCAACCGATTTGCTGAAAATAAAAATCAAAATGTATAATTTTCACTCACTTTGGACCGGACAAACGATTTGAAATCCGAGATGTTCTTTTTTGTGGCTGTACCTTTCTTTCCTTTACGATTCTTTTTTTTTTTTTTTTAGTTCTTCCCTCACGCGAGTTGTCTGGAATCATTTTTCCTTATTCTCGCAAGGTCCGGTCTTCCTCTTCAAGTGACCCATTGAAGAAGAAAAAAGCGCGGGAAAATATGCCCTTGGGTTATACTTCAATGTCAACCCGATTTGTTCTTTTTCCGTGAGTGCGGAAACAAAAGTTGAATGGATTTTGCAGTGAGCTGATAAAGTATCCCTTTAGTGAGCGAGATATTTTACACAACATGAGATCCAGTGCATGGAAAGGGGGTTCCATTGGTCCAAATTGTGACATGTTATTCATGATATCACGTTGAAACTCTAGAATTGGTCGCACGTCTGTAGCTCTGCAGGCCCTCTATAGTATCAGTTATCATTTGACACCAGAAATAAAAGTGTAGGACGGGTTTCGAAAGTTCGGACCCCTTCCCGAAGTGTTTGTGTCGCGCACGTTTCCAGTGACAGGGCACTTTGCCGGCGGAAAAAAACAAAACAATGTAGGCGATTGTCTCTTCATCTCCAAAACTTGCCAGCGCTCTGAGATCAAAAGATCGTGTTTTCAGTTGTTTTTTTTTGGAAATCAGACCCGTGTATTGTCTTGAAAAGGTCACAGGGATAATATGTGTCTTGTAATTGGTGATGGTGAAAATAACGACCAAATAACTTGCAGAGCGACAGAGGTCAGCTCATGAGTGGTGGCTTTGGCGCACGAACTCAAGATCGTGTGCCAATATTCGGACAGCCTTACCAGGATTACAGAACACTGCAAGTTGCAAATCAGTTCTGTAGCTTGTTATAGGTCCTGATTTAGTTAGTTTATGAAATCTACCTAGACAAAGTGTGACTGCTGTTCCATGATCTTTTCCAATCATACCTCTAAACTTCAAGATACAATGAATCCTTCCGATTGTTCGATAGTCAAATACTTGGTCATCACTTTTAAAATTGTTCATTTTCAAGAGCTAAAAAGTTTCATTGATTCCTTGCTTGGGAATACTTGTCATTTCATTTAAAAATCAAACCCGGTCAGCCGGCAATCAGAACGAAGTCTGTTTAAATGAAATCATGTCCCAGCGGTCAGAAAGTACCATTCGTCATTGAAAAGTGAACATAGCGTAAATGACTGGAGCGGGATTGGAACCAGCCACCACTGAAATTCCGTGTGACCGGCGCTCTTCCACATTCCATCTGATATATTCATTATTAAGTTACGTAAAATGGGCACGATCTTGCCTCAAATAGTTGAATAAAAAACTCTACTTTTTCGCCTATAAACATGGGCAGAACATCTTTAAGTCCAAACCCTGCCGTCCGCCGTGAACGTGAGACAAAATGTCGGAGTGTTTAATGGTAATAAGTCAACAGAATGTTGCCCTAGACTATAAATGATAGATAATATAGTAGGATTGTGCTCAATACTCGTGGCGTCTTCCCATTCATTTCATGATGTTATGTGACATTAACAAGGTCGTAATGTCTGCCGTTTGGCTCGTCAAGTTTGGAACGATGCGGTATAAGAACTGCCGTTTCAAGTTCTCGCTTACCGTGCAACAAGAAAACTTATTAAAGACTTCCTTGACCGTCTGCATTCATTGCTCTGATGAACGCGAAAAAGTTGTTGTTGTTGTTGGAACCCATCAATTAAAAAAGGAGGCCTAATCATGCAAATAACCACAAGGGAAACTGTCTGCAATACTCTGCATTAATTTTAATTAATTGAAAAGTGAAAGAAGACAAATTAACTGGAGTTGGATTCGAATCAGCGACAGCTCAGTCGGTAGACTAAAGAGTGCCCGGACCGTATTTCAGTGGTCGCTCATGGTTCGAATCCCGCTCCAGTCAATTTGTCTTTGTTCACTCTTCAATGAATTAAACATTGTATAAATAATGAAGATCTTATTGTTATTAGTATATTACGCTCGCGTATTTTTACAAGTAATTTTTGTAAACTTGTGTTTGAGGCTTGAGAAAAGCCCTTTTTTTGGGGGGGGGGCTCTAGTCATTGCGAAAGATACATTTGCGCAATAGTGATGTCAAAACCACGCACAATGAAGGTACATTTCCATCGGAGCAAAAAAGGTCAATCCAAGATAATTCACGAAGAAAATTACCAACGTAAAAAAAAAAAAACCAGTAGCACAATATATCCACACACGCACACAGAATGAAAAGAAAATCAAGACCTATGAGAAGTTACTGACTGACATTGGGTCGGTAGTGACGCCATTTTGGGGAGACATCGAGTGATTAAGGAACAGGATGGACTGGTCTACTCTTTCCTTACTCCGTTTTAGTTTGTGTGTTGAAGAAGTTGAAATGAACACTGGTGAATGCTGATGCACGTCTAACAACCATCGGCCGTCGTGTAATCGCAGCACTGACTATTACCCTGGAAATTGATTGAAAATGGTGCGACAGACGACTGTTGTGTGTCTTATTATACTTTCATAGATGTACACGTTGGATAAATACGATGTATATTATGTACTTGGAAGTAAGAAAAGCTGTGTCGTTAGGTGTTGATGCCGTTACACCGCGTCAGAAAATAGTTCGAAAACGCTCTCACACTTTCACAAAGTTGTCAAAAGCGCATGGAGCACGAGGACGAAATACGGAGCATGAAACGGCCGTCGGCAATCGACGAGCTGCAGCGAACTTTGTTGGGGTAAGCAAGAGGCGTCACTCTCCCATCAATTTGTGGAATTGAACCCCCCCCCCCCCCCCCCCCTTATCGTCAACTGCAAAGCGATTGACGTGCGACATCTCTTATACCGGTTGTCTTTCTCCACCTTTTACTTTTATACTTAGTCTTATTTTGTCCGTTTCCTCAATCTGGGAATATGTCAAAATCATGCGTCTCTTCGTAATAATAACGAATACATCATCAGAGAAGACGAGATAGGGCCTATCAATAACAGAAGGAATTGAGACGCATCTCTTGTTGGGGGTTTATTGGCGTAAACATCGCGTATTACTTCCTGGACCAACATAAGTCTGAGTTTATTGTGTGCTAAGCGCAGAAATGTCACTGCAGTATTACGATGATGGACTAGCTACATTTCAAAAACTCATAGTCGTCTATAATATTTCTGTGTTTCAGAGTGATAGGCCTATACAGTTTCTTCCGCAGATTATGAAGTAACTGGAATCGTTCTATTAATTTGCCGTTTAAGGGGCAATTTGTGGATCGAGTAGCATTTTAACGTACCCTGTTTAGGTCCGTGATGCCCCCTATGCGTGGTCGCCAAATTTTACGCTAAGCCGTAAAAAGATGCGTTTACGAGACCAGAGGCGCCCTATGCTCGTGGCAGATTTATGAACCCTATAGGCCTACCCCCAGGCAGCAAGCATTTTATACAAACTACCACAGTTAACGGCGAACAACATGAGGTTATTTTTCAATTAATCAGTTGAATTGTAGCATTGACAGCTTTTATGCTCCATCACAGGGGGGAGGCTGGTTGAAAAAAATGTGTGTTGTTCTGAACTTGTCGTACAAATTTAATGTGAAGCATAAAACACGCGAGATTACGGTCCCCATTGGCTCCGTGTGTATTTATTCTGTATGTGCTATACATCAGACTGACTGTATTATGGAGTTCAGTAGTCAGTCTGGCTGCGAATGACACAACGCAGCAATGAAAACACTCCCTAAATGAAAACATTCATTGACAAGAGTTTGAGCATTCTTAGTCGACTGAGATGGCTACCCGAAAGAATAACATCAGCCTATGGACGTTACTGCAGCTACTGAGTATTATGAAGATTGGGAACTAGCTCTTTTATGAACAAGCTTATAAAGGGATGGGACACATGGGTACTTTTTGGTAAAAATGAATGAATCTACAGGGGCCAATTTCATGGAGCTGCTAAGCACAACACATTGCTTAGCACAAAATACAGTGCCCACTTTTTGAGAAAACAGTGAAAAACTGCCACAGTATTTCTAAAGTCTTTTCTCTTTTATTTTTGATCTTTTAAAAGATCAAAAAGATTTTTGGTCGTCGTTTTGCTAATTTCTGGATAAATACACCATTTCAGTCGGAAATAATTTAACAGCATGTTTCTACCGCCACCATCTTCATACTTCATCTTCTTCATCTTCAAGTTATATGTAAATCTGTGAACATTTCTGTTTTGGTGTCTTACCAAAGTATGATACTACCTTTAATAAGGGGCCATAGCTGCACATCAAGAAATATCTCCCATCTCATTTGGCTAGAGTAGCCGTTTTGACCAGACTCTTAGCTAGAGGGTAAGGGACAAGCTAGGCGGTCGGTCTTAGGACAGTCATGAAAGCAGGCCGACCGTGATGATAATTCCGTGGCCTGGTTCTGCTTGTCTGCGGCTTCTGAGGTATAAAGTATCAGGGGATTTGACTGCCGTGCTTGGGAAGCTCCCGGGGACTGAATAGAGAAAGTGTAGTTGAAATGGCCACAGTGTTGCGTGTATGATTCAAGCGAGCTAGCTATACCGAGGTAAGAATGGCCTGAAAACTCGAAGGGCACAAATCATGACATTTGGTAAACTGAAACATATGCCATGTCGGTTTTCGATCGCCGGCCGTTGACCCAGCTGAAATTTTGTGCTTAATCGATGAAGACCCCTGCCCACAAACCTCGAGAGAAAAAAACTAGGGATGGGGGACAAGTTTCAGAGGTTCCTGCAGTGCACAGATTCCGTTAAGGGTCTAAGTCTTGTGGCATCAGGAAGGAGGTGGTGTCGAATTTGGAAACGTGCAGCTAGAGGGAAGTTTAAAACGACCTTTCTGTTCCTTTCAAGGTTCATGACTTCCACGTGTTCTGTTTTTCATATTTGGTTTCCAGAACCCAAGCTCCACGAATAAACTGCAACAAGCCCCTGGCTGTAAAGTGATAATGGTTTTGTACATAAAGCTTGGCAGTATGGATATGGACCCAAACGAAATGATTTGTAGTGTAAGCGGACAGCGATTGATTTACCGACCACATGCATGCACCCCTTCTACCCTTTAGGCCATCTACAAATTACATCTGAGCATGGAGGTAGGAGGGAAAGGTCACCTCTTGAGCCTTACGGGCCCTGGGAAAAGGTCGGTTGTTTCACCTGTGGCTTGATCGTGGACTTAGCCTGGATTTGGGAGGGATACTAGGAGAGGAAAGAGAGGAAGATGGAGTTTGTTTGGCGAGCATGAAGCAGGAACGGCCGTCCTGATGGGTCTCACTCTCATCCTTCCATTCAATCCATCGGCAACCTGGGAGTACTTGACTCGAATGCTACAGGAACACCGGGTCTGGGGTGGTCTTCCAAGACGGGGAGTGCGTGCTCGGAGCGCGGTCCAGCGGCCACGTGGAGCTGTGACAACCACAGCGCTGCCCGGGTACAGTCAGGCTGTGCCACTCGACCCAGCTCCATTGACTAACTACTTACCGTCTGAAGTGCTTGCTGTTCGGGCAGTCTGGAAAAACCTGCCGGCGTCTGTTGGCTAGTTTGTCCTGTTTAAGTAGATTCGCGTTCGTGAGAATATTTCCCTCCCCCCTCGACCAACTCCAATAGGTGAGAGGTGGGCCTAATGAAATTGTGACGAACTTCATTTTTCGGGAGATGAAGAGGCCCTGGCGAGGAACTTAGACCGGGGACCAACTGCCCCTGCTTTGAAAATTATCGATTATTTTACAAAACTCCTTCATCTCGAATCCACCCTGCAGTTGGGAAAATAGCCCGAAAGCCCCGCGATCCTACCGAGAAAATGACCCAATTTAGTACCGTTCAGCGCCGATAGTATACGGGAAGAATTTCGCACGGCCGCTGTGTTTGCACAACCTTCGCAGAACCAAAGTGCCACCACTTCAACACATTTTCACCAATCCATGGTCTTTTTTTTTACGCAAGTTGAAACTGTCTTGAACTACCACGAGCAAGGCTCCCCATAGTGCATACACAGTGCACAATTACACATCAGTAAAAAAGACCACTTTTAGTTCTACCACTTTTCGTTCGCATAACAAAAATAATCACGTCCGGCCCAGTGTGATATCGACCTCTAATTGCCGAAATATGTAATCTATTCATCTACACCCGCTGAGATGAACAGGAACATGTGTCGTTACATATGTAACCACAGATTTTGTACTTATGGCGATGGTGCGGGTTGAATAATGGGCCTAATTGAATACCGCAGTTTACCAACTTCATTGCGAGACGAAGTAACCCTACAGGTTGGTCTAACCATAGAGTACCGGTAATGGTCTGACAATAGTTACGCTTGTTGTTCCCGATCGGCCAATACAGCGATTTTAACTACATTGTGTAACACTTGTCTACAAGTAATACATTGTTGCAAACTGCTCATCAGCCAAAATAATGACCTGAAATTTATAAAATGCTTGGAGTTAGGAGGGCCTGACGCGTTTCGATCCTAGCAGGATCTTTATCGAAAGCTAAATGACACGAGGACAAGAATATACAAGCAGTGGCGTCACCAGCCTTTTGAGTCTGAGGGGGCACAAGGGGGGCACTAGCAATTGTTGGGGAGGGCACTACAATAATATATATTATATTTTTTTTCACCAACCCAAATCTCAAATGGGGGGGCACGCGGGGGGGGGGGGGGGGGGCCACGAGGTTTTCCAGAGGGGGGCACGTGCCCCCTCCTGACCCCCCCCCCCCCTTGGCGACGCCACTGTATACAAGTAAAGATACACATAGGCCTAAATGGATTTTATTGTAACTTACAGCATCTTCCAACTCTAAAGCCTGATTTCCTTCACTGCGTTTCACCAGTCCGTTTCGTGTCCGTTGCGTTTGGCCATGCGTTTCCTTGGAAAGTTGTCAGCCGCCAATAAACGCAACGGAATAAACGGACCGTAAACGCTTTTGCAGTGGAAAGCTTTTCTCCTCTCTCATTTATAGGCTATGCCTATGTTTGTTTAACTGTCGTTTAATGACAAGGGCCTGCTAAATTTTACAACAAGGTAGTAGGCCTACTTTTTGGTTTCACCAATGTGGCTTGACTTGGCTGTCTTTTCGGCCTTGCCATATTCTTCGTAGACGGAAACAATGATTTAGGGACCCCACACACCCTGAATCGCAGGGTTAAAACAGACAAAGGCCTTTATCTTTGTTTGGAGTGGAAACCGTCTTAGTTTTTCTCGCACCGTATCCAGTTAATAAAACAAATAAATAGGTCAACGAGACCGAAGTGTATCAATTTCGACCTATGACTCGGTTTACTGTTGATACTTTTCACATTATTTTTGTTTTCTAACTGGGTTGATGGTAACCGGATATCCGGCCGCAGAGACATCAACATCCGCTGACTATACCGAGTGTGGCTAGTATCATTCCTGCATTGTTTACGACCCATGCCGCTAATGGTGCTCCGTCTGGTCTAACCGGCCGGCTGGCCGTATCGTGTCCTGCTCTGCCTCACCGACCGACACCGGCACCCTGTGCTCTGGTGTCACCCGCTGCTACCATGTTTGCAAACTTGCGACCACGGGACGGCATGACAGAAAAATACCGTCAGCCAATAAAATAATTGCCTAATAAGTAATTTTTGGTCCAAATTTTGCCTAAATCAGATCTTTATAATGGGAGGTACCTATGGTTGAAGTGTCCAGGTCAATACTTAACTCTGAAGTGTAGAGAGATCAAAAGGATGATTGTCTGAGTCAAGCATGACTTGGGCAAATTAGACGTTTTTGTCGTTTTTCACAAAAGTGTAAAAATGACTTAGACAATTATTTTAAGGCTGGCGATATGGTCCTTGAACATGTAAACTTCAGGTTGATCCATCTCCTTGTTTAGTGTGACTTGATGATCAAAACAAGTTTTACAACGAAGATGACAGAATTTCAAAGCGTTACCTCGCAGTTTTATGCATAGCACCATTCTGCTGGGCGTGGTCAGAGTAGGCATACCCCCATGCAGCCTTCAACTGTGGTCTTCGTACCAGATTATAAAAGTTCAGAGAGAGTGTCCAAGAAATCTGCTCTGTGGAAGAAAACAAACAGATCGGTACAGTTACACTTTACAGGGCCTGTGCCAAAAAGTTTCGTGTGAAGAATAAGCTTGTTTAGATTGTTCAACGTTTCTGTTTTTTAGATTTGAAAATTCAACGTTTCTGTTTTTTAGATTTGAAAATTGATACATCGCTCGAGAGAACCGGAGAACTACAGAAGAAATTTGTACTTGGCTTTGGTCTGACCTCAACAGGGCTGATAAACTATAAATGAGTACTTGTCAAGTTGAGTCTTTTATAGCTTCGTGGTTATTGGCAGGCAGTTTCCTTCAGTTAGTTTGTGGTTTGTGTTGACCGCCACTACAGTACTGGCTAGACTCGGTCGTTATTTTAGTCGGCTTTCGGTCAAACGAGAATAATGCGAAAATTAGCCACGATCATTAGACCATGTCATCACCTTCCAGCTTCCTAAAAACAAAAAAAGTTACAAAGTTTATACACATCATCTGTATCGAGGTTACCCCCCACTCGGTTCGTTGTCAGTGGAGGGGGCGTGGTGGTGGGCTCTGGTCTTCCCCAATCACCGGCCTGGCCTAGCTCCTTGTTATCATCTCCTTCGGAAGTCATCAATTCCGTCTGTGTTTATATGTCTTGGTGCCCCATTCCACCACCATTTTTACTTGTCATTGCTCAGGAATTCTCGGACAACACCACTCTTTTTATTTTATCACCTCTCATTAAATTCAACGCGAAGGCCGCGGCAAACGAGGAGGAGAAAGATTTACTAGCCCAGGCATCGCGGAGTTGATCTTTTAAGGGGACCGGAGGCCAGTCTTCGGAGTTGAGCACCGCAGTAAACGGTGACCAGACCCTGCTTCAGAAGCCGGTGGCTGCGTCGATTTGACCTCACTCCAGATAACATAACTTCTGTTGTTGCCATTTTGATTGTTTTCATAACGTGGCCTTTTTGTTTGACACGGCGCAAAAGATATGAACGAGATGCCGGTCTCCATTATTATAAATTATGTCAAGAATTCAAGTTCGGTTCGGTTCAGACCGAGATAAGTTAGGAAAGAAATTCTTGGAAGTTGTTCTCTCATCAATTGCAGTACAGCCGCCAGTTGTCAGAAGATCAAAATGCACGATGGCCAAAAATCCACTTTATCAGTAAAGTTATGTGGAACAATCCTTGTCCCCCCTGAACACGTCAGAAAGATCGAAAACAGTCCCACCGCTGTAAATATTTCAAAATACAGCTTGAAGCTCACCAGTGTTTGCTTAAAAATGACTGTGTGATATACACGTACGATATACGAGAAATGTTTGCTTTTAAAGATTTAGAAATTGGAACGTCCATTTCAGTTCATATTCATAAGTTTAGTAAGATTCTAACTTCGAAATTCCTTGACCATTCCTACAAACTACAATAATTATTTTAATTTGATTTTTTTCCCCCTGACTTGTTTGTTTCAGACATTTTATAGAGCCGAGTATTTGAGGAGACACCTTTGTCGATTGACTGAAAACATTATGCGTGAAATACATCTTTATTAATAACGTGTAATAATGTAATGTTCGTATTCAGGCAACCATTGCGAAAAAAAAACCTTTGGCCGATCGACGGCCTGAATTGCAAGGTGCGCCACCTTGCGTCAGGTGCTTGACAGGCCGCAACAAAGTTAAAGACTACTTCCATTACCTCCGCAGGGTGTTAATATCCCACACAAAAATTATTGCGAGAAATCTGTCAGTATCTCACTTAACATACAACTTGGGAGTTTATTCATACATGTCAGTTGGTGCTTCTGTTATTTCTGTAAATATCGTTGCTGTGATTTATACAATGATTGAGGATATGGTGATTAGTGAGGCACCCCTACTGTCTGAATAGTAGAGTCTGAATTATCAGTGAGTGTCTTGCACGTGCGCCTGCGCGTACAGTGCATGCATGTGTATATAGCACTGTATATTCATTCATAATATCCCGCACATAGTACGTTCAATCATGTACGTGGTTCATTGGATAGTGTATAAACAATAGTATGAATATTTTCTATATTTTTCTTGGGGAGTCGGCCTTGAATATTTACGCTAGATTGTCTCTTTCTTTTTACGCCATGCAACAGTTTCCTGCAAACTTCATGTAGAGAAGCCCCACGGCTAGCTAGATCCAAGAAGTGAACGCTTGGAAACGCTCTTGCCTGGAATTTGGAGAGAAAAAGCCTTGGACTTTGGCGGTGATGGTGATCGAGCACAGAATGAATGGGATCGGGATGAACTTACGAGGAATGCATACAAAGCGCACCGTCGCGTCGAGCGCCATGGGACATACGTCGGCGGCAAGCCCCGGGAAAATGTGGCGAGTGACATCAACCACGGCGTGGTGTCTTTTGAACTGTTTCTTAATTCCAGTGGCCTTTTCACAAGGTAAGTTCCCCTTAACTGGATCATTCAATATGATAGCATTATATTCCTTCCTTCAATCTCTATACCCTCGATTTTCTTATGGCAATAAGCAGGTATAATCACATTTCGTGCAAAGTAACCGAGACTTAGTGCCAGGGAAAAGCTGCAGCTCCCTGGCTCGTGTTTGGGATTTTTCTTTCCTGGGGGCAGAAGTCTCATGTCACCGTAGTTTGACGCAATACCGAGTTTTAATATCGTCACTTGGAAAACAGAATTTGCTTTGGAATTTGAAAGGCTGAAAGTTAAACCCTACAGAGAGAAATATATGTAGACAGGGAAAAATTAAAAACAAAACTGACCTCGAGGACTAGAAAAAGGAAATATCGATCTCCGGAAGTAATATTTCTTGATACTTGATATAGCTGTATAGTATCAAGTTGCGTCTGCTTTTGGTTTGCTAAAAAATATACTATTATAGTTGTATTAATTAGCCATCATGCAGAGATCTTCAAGTAACTATTTATTTCCCCTTTCTGTAAAATGTTTCCACTTCGGACTGTTTTTTGGGGGAAAAAAATGCAAATAGTAAGAATTAATACAGAATTACAGATGCATAATTATCTTCATTGTCCATACTCTTATAACGTTTGCTTGAACGAGGAATATTCAGCCTATTTTATAATTGTCAATTAATTTGATATTTCGTTTAAAGTACTTGGGCTAAGTATGAGCTGTACTTGAGTTATAGTACAACATTTTGGTGATATCTACCATTGTAAATATATTACATGTTTATCCTGATGCTTGTACTATTGTAATGTAATGTCGTATTGTCCTAGCCCTAGCCTGGGTCCTAGGTGGCATTTAAATAATTCAATGGAATAATAATGTCGTCGAAAACATCGGATCGTAAAGCAAGGATGAAGGCTTGATAAATCTGGAAAAAGATAAAAAATAAACCCATTGCCCCGAGGGGGGGGGGGTCTTTTTAGCAAAACTTGTGGACCATAACTTGAACGGTGTGTCGAGCATGCACCGGGCACAACGGTCAAATTTTTCATCGGTATTGTTTCCGTCCAATGAATCGTGCTTAAATAAGCAGAATCAAAACGGGTGTTGAGCGACCCTTGGACCGCTGCCGAAAACTTTTCAGTTTAAAAAAAAATGCTCCAGCCCTCTTGTCACAAGAGGTTTCCTTACGACTGGTTGGTCTTGCCAACAGGAAATCCTTTCTCCAAATCAAACGAACCATGAAGCAGCCGGGGCTTGTTTTTCACCAATTAATTCCAGCCTCTTGCACTCGAACCGGGCCGGTACCTCGACCCCATCGTGTTGGTCTCTTGTCAAGTTTCATGCACTTTTTCGGTTTCCATTTTTTGTTTCTTTCAATGGCGAACTTGCAAAGTAAATTTTCTGGGGCGATCTGGGCTTGGGGAGCTGGCTGGTTGCTAACTCCTTCGGGATCTGTTTTTATCGGTTTGGCGGTTGAATAACTTGAAAAGTCCTCATTGTCCGGTAACCCTATAAAACTTGAATGCTAAGTCCACACAAGAAGGAGCTTTGTCGAAATTTTCGAAGCGTGCGGCAGCTTTCCACCTGAAACATAATCCGCGTAAGTCTACAAAAAATGACGGGGAGTTTTATTTAGGCATTGGCCAAAAGCATCCATGCACTTTTTGGGGCCCATTGTGGCGAATTTGTAACATGGGCAAACTTGAGCGCTTGATTTGGGGTTTAACATGGGTCTAATTACCGTGAGAATTGGAGCAGTTTTAGGGAGGCGCGAGGGGACAGTTGTTGTCAACGTCACGGCCTGGTTTTGTGACCGACCACTTGTGTTGCACTTTGAACAGAAAATTTGAGACCTGGCAGGTGGCAATGACAAATCACCAGCGAATTCTTCAACAACTCCCAGTTGCGTTAGTCCCCTCCTTCCCTTCTTCCACAAGAAAAGTCTACCGCAGGTGCGCTGAAAAGAACGAGGGCATTTCTATTCCTGTCAAACTTTCAGCTCATAAATCCCAAACTAGATCGTCGTGAAACAGAAAAACCAGGTATAAAAAATACTTCCAAGGACTGTTGGCCTTTGCCGCCGCCCGATCAGTCCGTCATCGCTGGGAATAAAAAGCTGCTCACACTCACACCGAGACAAAATTGGTCCCTTTGCAAATACCGAAAAGAGATATCTTTTTCCCTTTCGGGAAATTTGTCTTAAGATATTTTTCCCGTGCTGTTTGCAGCCGAAGTTAAGGTGGTGGTTCCAACAAATATCATATGTTTCTGTCCATGAGGTCTGTTTTATTCCTGTGCTCAACGGGTGCCTCAGGAAAACACAAGCAGCGAGCGGAAATTATTTTACAGAACCATTTGGTTTTTTCGTGTTTCTTTCTCAGACCGTGTGGGTTTTGGAGGGTTTTTTTCTCTCTCCCTTTTCTTTCTTATAACTCCAGGGGTTGACTTGACCGTTGACAGAGCGGTTCTGTAACACTTTTCTTATGAAATTACCGAGTAAATATCTCCAGGGATACTTGGGAGTACTGTCAGCAGGGTGGCTTGTGTAGGCCTGCTCCCTGCCTGGGAATTCCTTTCATGAAATGTGGCGTCTTGTTTATCGATGGATTAACGACTAGTATGGCCGTTTCTTATGGCTTGTTTTTGCAACAGGGAATCTCCTTTGGTTTTTTTTTTTTGCTGTCAGACCATATGCTTTGCTCAGACCTAAAATTGAATTGAACAGAGAAAAACACAAGTACGGTTCTGAAGTGTTTAAAGGTATTATTAAATCAAGTGTATGGTAAAAAAGCTTAAACTTACTACAGAGGCACAGGAAATGAACATGTTTGAACTAACATAAAACAAGTACATCATGTACAATTGCAAACTTCAAGAGATTATAGGGCCTACAATGAGTACATGTAATGTAAAAGGTTAGTACCACTTGTTTAAAACCAAATCTGTGTATTCTAATACTTATCATACATTGGCCAATACCATTCTTGTAAGAGCAATTACGAAGTTTATACCAAAAAAAATGGACATCAGCAGGAAATACTTAAGTTAAATCAATTAGGGTCTTTAAAAAGAAACATGTAATGTAACCTAGCAAGTAGCGACTACATGTTAAATGGCATTAGTGTTTTCAGGGGTCTTTATATAGTTCAAGACCCGATGTTGACCAACCAATCTGTACCAATATTTGATGGAATTAGTAACTCCCGATGTTTGTTAGCAATCTGCAAGAGAGAGGGGGGATGTGGGTGCATTAAGTCATAAATGGACACATTAGGCAAATATTTTGAAGGCCCTTTCTTTATTTAAGTGCGCAAAACAGGCCTTGCTTCCTTATCTGCAAATACCCTTTAGTCAGAACTTGGCCAGATGGTCCTGTTTGCACAAAAACAAAGGCTGATTTAATATGCAGGAATGATGGCCGGACTGTCTTAGCATTATGTACAGCCTATAGGCCTACAAGGCTCTGTTTTGCATCACTAGTGATCAGGTAGTATTTTATGCAATCCATGGATGTATATTGTAGGGTAATACAATGGATCAAGATTGTGTACAAAACATTGTTTTGCTTTGTCAAGTACCATCTATCCCTTACCCCCTTAGGGTGTGTGCAAAATCATACTTCATACTCAAATTGGAGGATTTGGAAACATTAGGTTAAAATTAATAAATAATCAAGTATGAAATTATAAGCAATAGGTATTTGTGTAGTGGAGGTAAAATGTTGCCTGTCAAAAAAGCGCCATTTATTACCCTGAAGCTGATTTCAGTTGTAACAAATGACATTTAATCACATTTTAGGAGGCATGTGCAAAATCAAGTATAATTTAAGTGTAAATCGTTCTTTATGTTGTTAGTTGGGAAACATAACACCTATTTTGAATTGATTAATATCTTACATCTGTAAATCTGAATAAATTGAATTAATATGTGGATCGGTTTGCGGAAACACCATGTAACAATTGTAAGAATCGTCTGTACTTCCCCACTTCTATTTCATTCACACTTCTCGTAAGGTCTCAACGTTTCGACTAGCCTGCTCTAGTTATCTTCGCATACCAATTGTCATCATGCAAAGCCACAAATCTTTCTTTAAATGGAATTAATGCTCTCTTTCCCTATTAATAAACAACCCTGACCAGTTTTCATGAATAAGTACATGTGTGCCTGTGTATGGATAATGTTGAAGTAGCCTCACAAGGTAGGATATATGCCATTGTGTTACAGAAACCATGCAACTGGGCCTTGTACTTATACAGTTTAGAGATTATCCTAAGCTAGTATAGCCCTACATATTAACTGAAGCCAACCTATAAGCCTACCCCCATGGTCTGAACAAATTCTGAAGAGGGCCTGTATCTCCACTATAGTCTGCAGTCATTGATTTCCTAGCAAGCAAATATTTGGCTCACTTCAGAGTCCAGTCACACGACTCGGGATTCCCTTTTCCTTTGTTCGGAATTGTAGGATCTTTTTCTCCGCGATTAGCTCTATGAAACATGGTAGGCCTATTTCTTGTGGTTGCTCATGTAGGTGGTAGGATTTGGCAAAGGTCATGTTTCAACATGATTCTTTTTCCACGTATTAGGCATTTTTTGTTAAAAGTGTAGGTCCGTGGTGGCCTCAGCTGTGTCTACCGACCTGTATCTCTATGCTACCACCAACTTCCAAGGCTCGCCCAATCCTGCCGCTCTCATTATCAAATCCCGTCAACCAAAATAAATGAAATGTAAAATATCAACAACGGAGACAAACAAAGACCATTGGCTCAGTGCCCGGTAATCTCCTGTTTCAATATTTTCATGTGGGATTAGCGAGAAGCCCTTGAAGGGGGAGGTTTAATTTGCGGTCGGGATTTCAATGTCAAACCAAGGCAGGGTTTCCTGTTGGATTGTGTTTGCGCTCAGTCGGACAATTTCAGTTACTATCAACCGCAATTAGGGCCCTTGTAGTTTTTGTTGCAAGGTTTTAAAGTAATTTTTAGAATCACCCTGGTAATGTGTACTGTGAAATAGATTGGGATCCTGGTTTACTCAGTATCCAAAAACAAAGTCACTGAATTTAGGCATATTTATTTCTGGTCTTCGTTTTGTAGCTTTTCATTAATGCTGTAAACACAAAAGTGTTATGGAAATCCACTTCATCAGAAAGAAGATTTATAATAGAAAGAATGATGTTTTTCAAGGGAAAAACCAGTCAACAGTAATTCTAGCGAGGGGTATATACATATAGCTATGCAAAAAGCTTGCCCCAAATCATGTGCCATAGATAGCAACAGAGTCTTTAGTCTGGCAAAATTCAAATTGGGGGTGTTTATGTGCAAACAGTGCAATGAAAGAAGTCTGTGTACCAGATTTAACCCACAAATCTTATATTGTGTAAAATCTTGGGTCTCTTTCTTCTTTGTGTTTTTCTGTACCTAACTTGTAACAAGGATGTGCTGTGTACAGTAGTGTGTCTTATTTCTCAATGGTATGATCTCCATGGTATGATTAACCACCATGGACTCCTAGTTCCTTCCTCCATGAACTAACGAAGCCATTTGGTGCCTAATAATGAGCATACTGATTGAGATTGTCCAAACATTCACAACATTTTGAAACAATCCAGTTGTGTGTGTGGGACCATTATGTGACCTTCCTGCCCAGGAAGTCATCTGGAACAGGCCCAAGGGGTATTTGAACTCTCACACCAAGCTCCTGGGAAGAAATGTCCAGCCTCTTGATGTTGGTCAGCAAATTGCATCCAAACCCAAACATTGTGAGGTTTTGTTTACATGGTCCCCTAATGCTGGGCATTCTTCAGGGGTTGCTGGGTAGTGTCATCGGGATGGTCTTTTAAAGGGGCACGCTGACAGACCATAGAGCTAGGAAGCTCTTCCTAGTAGCTCCATGGACAGACAGACAAGGAATTTATGAAACTCAGGCTCAGGCTCCAGCTCTGTTATGAAGCTGAAGCCCTGTTTCCCCTTTCAAACCAGAGAATCTACTTCCGTACCGCAGCTAAAAGCCTCTATTTTGATACCCGTTATTTTACAATGGATTCACGAAATTGAGCCTGAGCCTCCGTGCGACTGCCAGCCTGGAGCTCTCTAACAAGGGATCTGCTTCCTCCTGTTTGGTAGTCTGATGATCATGAACCCGTGGACATAGCTTCCTTCCACTCTCCCCCTTCCAAATTGCTTCACCAGATCCTCAAGTTCACTTCAACCTTGACCACTACCATGCTGAACTCGGAACTGACATTGAATAGAAATCCCCCTCCGACAAATCACTCATTGCCGCCCCAGCTTCATGCCCAGATTATCATTTTCATTATCGCCCCGGATTCTGTAATAATTCTCCAGTAGCAATATAGGAGAGTTTTATTGGCCCCCATGTAAACTTGCAAATATTTTCCTACCAATATTTTTATTGGGCCATCAAGGCTTATTTACTGGTCTAGGCCCATCTTTCAACAGGGCAGCCCTTGTGAGGTTGGATGGTGCATGCCTATGTAGACATGTACAAGCAGTATGGGCCTATTGCACTGTGTATGTCTGTATGATTCTTCACTCATTGATTGAGTCAGAAATAAGGAGTTGGTCTGGAGGACCGTGACCCAACTAGAATATGCTTCAATGTAATTGTCTAGAGCTGTAAAATGAAAAGGTTTTCAAGTACATACGTATATATTTTCTTCTGATAGTTTTACTTTTAGCCTAGGCCTATATGCTCTAGTTTGATACATGCACGTTAAAGATGCTAGTCTAGTATGTCTATGAGGCATTTAAATATTAGATGATAGTTTTTCAGGTCTTGTTTTTTGGTGTCTGGAACTTCAAAAGCCACTTGTCCTGACATGATTTGAAGGGACACAAGACCAAAGGGAATGGTGCCAATTTTTAATAAAATCCCTAGCCTGGGGTCGATTTCGATGAAGCCCTATAACCGAACTTAGGAAGGATAATCCATTGTATTCTGAATCTAGGGCTGCAATGCATCACAAGTCCTACGATTGATAGTAAGTTAAGATGAGTTTGGTGAAATCGACCCCCTGTTGTTTTTAACCATTTTCAAGTCAAACTTGGTATCTTTAAACAGGGACCTCTGAAGTAGCTGATCAATAATATTTATGGCCCAACTTGTTAAGAGCTTTCTACTTAGAGAAGATGATGATGGTGACTCCTATGTCCTGGCCCCTCAGACATGACCATGAATCCTTCTTGCACATAGTTATGCTGCAGTGGTATGTCCTTCATCAGTGTCAATTACGGCTCACAAAGTTTGACAAGATGCAGATGCCAGAGTTTTGCAACTTCAGGGCTGAGTGCCAGGCTTGATGGGCCCTGAAATAAATGTCCACATAGTATCAGACAAGGCCACTTTGGCCTCTGATGTAGCTATAGTTTGTGTGGAGCCAAGGCCGGTACCAAGGCCAGTACTTGCCAAAGCCAACCAAAGAATACAAACCCTCCACCTTTCTAGCTCTTCCTAGCTCCATGTTTGTAAGTAGGCATTTCCATACCACAAAAAGGCCAACTCTGTGTAGGATCTCTATGGCACATTCTTTGGCCAGTGGCCAAACCGGCTCGGCAATAACCTTCCAACATAGATTAAGGGGCCTTTTCAAAACCCTTGGCTTTGGCACTTTGGCTGTGATTTTCGATATTAGAATTGTTTAACAGGACTTTAACAGTTGTTAGCCATTTACACAATCAACCATCACGCATTAATGTTGTGACCAATCTTTTCTCTGAGGAGGAATAAAATTGCCAACAGGACAAAAAAAAAACGATAGATCAAAGGAACTGTTGTGATCAGGAAGTAGGCTGCTGGGAGTCGTGCAATTCAAACGAATTGTGTATTAAAACCCCATAAAAGAAGACGTAGGAAAAAAATCAGAAAAAGACAGATCTTCCCTGGAGTATGAGATGCTAAAGTAAAGGGATTGTCATGCTCCTCTTTCTTGCCAATTGAAACCCGAGACAATTCTGGAGATTTTAATGGTGTACCTACAGTCTACCCAATGTTGCTTTTGAATAAAATGCTGGACAAGCAAGCTAATGAAACGTGGCGACTCTCTACCAGAGTAGGGTCCCGCGTAGCCTTGTACTAGGCACTTGGGAGGATAACAGCCAGAGAAATGTTATTATACGGAAATGTAGGACAATAAAAACATCTTGCCGGCCAGCCATGGACTGCCGGTACGTTCATATAAAAATTACAGGCTTGCGGTTGAACCAAACTTGATCCCGCGTGTCGGGACAGCGGCGGACAGCATTTGGGACTTTGGGACCAATCTGCTATTATGGTCAGGTGTCAATTTGAGTTATTTACGGCGGGCATAAGGAGGAGATGGAGAGAGAAAAATAAGCAGGAAAGAAGAAAGCCTGTTTTAGGTTTCATTCGTTTAGGTGCATCCAATAACCTATAAACCAATGACAATCAGATCAGAGAGAGAGAGAACAGGGGCCCCTCCATCCATCCCTGATGGAAAATTATACAATTAATCATTTGACAATATATCATGACTTCATGAAATTTGAAACAAAAACCTCTTCAACTAAGTGCTAGTTTTTTTTTCCCTGGTCGCGCCAAGGGTGTGATGTTGGAATAGCGTATCCCCGATAGGCTCGGCAATTATTTTGTGGTCTTTGTTCGGCTGCGTGCAACAGGGTCTCCCTCGCCCTCTTGTCCACCCTGCTTTGCCTGCGTTGTGAAACAAAAGATTCGAGTCAAGGGCCCATTAATGAAAGGGGATAGCATAAAAGCAGTTTGGGATGAAATGAACTGTTCGACATTTTTGATTTCCTGATGGGTTTCTGAAAGGGGGGGAGAAAGAAACCTTGTCTTGATCAGCTCCGGCAATTAGCAGCCACTTTATTTTATTTTTTCCCCCTCACTCAGCCTCCCCCCCTTCCTCCTCTTTGTATTAATTTGTGATAGATGGCAGATGTCTGTCTTATGGTGGGAATTTACCATGTGCACCATTAAGGGCAATGTGAAGATAAACAATTAATTCTAAGTAGGTGTTCTGAAACAAATGGCTTTGTGGCCCTCACAGTCGTTTATCCCAGTGCACTCCATAAGACATCAGTTTCCTACTGTCTGGAAATTTTCTAAAAAGACGGATCGGTTGAAACTGATAGTCTGGTAGGGGATTGGTACCTAGGTACCTAGGGGCATGAACCTTCTAATTTTGTCAGCCTGACAAAGCGAAATGGTGTGAGACTGGACTCTGGACTCTGGAGATGAGAAGTGCAGCAAATGGAGGGTCAGGTTAGCGTAGCAGTTCTTTCCTCGCCTTTCACCTCTGGGGGCCTGGGTTCGAGTCCAGCTCGGTCCACAAGTGGATTTGGTTTCAGTCCCTACCTGATTCTGTGGGTTTTACCCAGAATATTACTCTGGGGTTTTCCTCCCACCTCTAAAACTGTATCTTCTTCTCATCATCTTTCCATGAAAGGTTTCATTAGGCTTTTGACCTACAGTGCCTAGGGCGCTTCCGAGGAATCCTTGGTTTCATAACCGGAAATAGATAATGATTATACCAAATCTAATATGTCTGATTAAGATAAGCTTAACAATCGACTCGTATAAATTTCTTTGGACGTTCTGGCGTGAAGCTAAGGATGTCTTGCTTCACCCCCATGTCTCCAATTGGCTATAGTTAACTGACCTAGCAGACAGATCCCGCCAAAATAAAACCCATCCTGCAAGGGTTGAAATTAATTGGCCCTGAGATTTGATGGTAAAACAAAACAGGCCAGGAATGTTCAGAAAACTGCCGCATTCCTTTTGCATTACAAGTTCGAAGCGCCACAAAATAAACAATGTTTTACTGCTTTGTCGGGCCGGACTGTAGGATACAGCGCAGAGCGTAATAACATCAGTATAGGGGCTCTCTGGTTTAGCTTTCAAAATACCGAAGAGAGTGCGTGTGCATGGATTTTTTTTGATAAAACCATGGACTGTACTAAAGTGAGCCAAACCGGGCCACAAAATGGGGACGCTGTTTAATTAAATTTTTCTGTAGCCATGTGCCGGGCCCGATGACGGAATTAGGGTCATATCTGACGTTAGAGTTATGCCCTCATTTCGTACCTCCTGAAGTTGGACTATAGTTTCCACGCTCCGTGTTGACCTGCTTTAGAGATTCGCAGGAGTATTGGGGAAGGATGTGATTTGGGCTGGAGGCTGGGAAAATTGAATAGAATGAATTGACGACTGCTCGATGGCGGAATACACAAGCTTAGGAAGTTTAAGATCCTCCAACCTTTGAGCAAAGTGAAGATGGGTTACTTGTGACTTTTGGCTGTGAATGCTAGTGTCAGAGGTGTCATAAAATGAACAGTACCCCTGTTGTGTATGTTAGTAGAGATTTGTGGCTCATTCCTGACACAATCTGACCTCCAAGGTTGATAATCAGCAATTCTGACCAGACAGTAAGTTACTGTCTACATCAACTGTCAGCCCTGCAGTGATCCATGTTGATGCCGAAATTCCATAATGGTTAGTGAAGACCTACAGAGCTCACAAAACAATGGACAATTGGAGAACAATAGACAATTGTTACAATGTGCCTCTTGTTATTGGCAGAGCACAGCTGTGAAAGCCTCTGAAACTGAACAGCTTGGAAGAAAATGCAGCTGCAAACATCAGTTTATCTGTTTATCAAATGTCAATAGCCATGCAGAATATACACCTAGGCCTATATCCATCCCAACAGCACACTGACCAAACAAGAATGGTCATTCTTCATTTGTGTGGATGCCCCGATGGTACGTGGGCATGAATCGCTGCATGGCCGGTCCGAGAAGTCATGAACATTGCACACACACACACACATGTATCTTATCGAGAACCACCTCCTTGCCCAACAAGCCAGAATCAATCAGCGTGTCCCAATTCAGTGAGACAAAAGCCCAAAGGTGATTAAACCAAATTTGCATAGACTTAGGCAATAGCCATCTTTCCCTGGGCAGAAGAAGCTGGAGGGACAAATGTGTGCATTACACATTGTAAATTCCGACCAGGACTAACGTGGTTTCTCATGGTGACGGGGACCCAAAGGCCAATTTAGCAAGTGTTGTAGGCCTAATAAGAGCGGAAATCAGTCTGCATGTCAAGTGGTGATGTACATGGGTGCTGTGTTGTTAGTAAGACTAGGAAGAGTAGAACTCTAACTATAATTGAATGACAACATTGTACCATTGTCGTTATGGGGTCTGGATGCCCGTATTTAAAGAAATGGAAACCTGCATTCTCAAGCGAAAGTATCAATCTTGCTGTATCACAGTCAGGTATTCTCTGACCATTTGCCCGATTGTCAATAGAAGTTTGATTCTTATGACAGTGATTTCAACCTGCGGCCAATTTCACGGCCCTGCTAAGCACAAAAATTTGCTAAGCATGACATTTCTGTCTTAATAATAAAAACAGGGATAACAACCAAATTTCCATGTGCTGTGTATCACTTGTGATTGTTCTTTGGCTGTTGTTCGCTGACCATGAATATCTAATAACATTTTTAATGGTGGTTTGTTTTATTGGGCAAGACATTTCTGTGCTAAGCAAATTTGTTGTGCTTAGCAGCTCCATGAAATTGGCCCCTGTGCTGGAATTGGCTTGGTCAGTTTCGAGAAACGGGCAAATGAAGCCCTTAAAGATTATAACAAATCAATACATATTGCACACATTTTCTTTTAAAAAATGAAACCATTAGTCTTAAATTGTTTTCTTGAAAATTTTGATCAAAATTCTCACTTTCATTATTTATGAAATGTCACATTTTGAAAAATCTGTTTGGTCGATAGAAATGTCTTCCAAATAAACAGCAGTATTCAAGACTGGCTTTAAAACCAGCTGATTCAGTCAGAATTAGTCCAGTAAGGAAAGTCATATTTCAAGCAACGCACGTGTGCCGAAACACTATATTTTCAGCAGTAAAACATAATTGAGACAAAATTGAGGCGGCGAAAAATGATCGTCAGAAGATCCTCAGAGTTTCACGGAAGCTTTCCATTCCTCCTGGCCATTCATACTGTACATGTATAGTTGGCTTTGGTAAGCAGAGTTTTAGCTAGGGGCCAGTGTCATCATATAGCTGAGCTTCAGTAAAGATCACAATATTTGCCAAATGAAGTCTTGCTTGTAAAAAGAAAAAAAATGGTTTGCCATATAAGATGCCACATGATTTTGTTAAAGCTTGTTGTGCCTGGGAATTAAGACAATTTTGTCTTGGCATGCAAATATTGTGAAATTTTAACCAAGAATCCCCTTTTTTCGCCATGCAAGAACATATTTTCACACTTAACAAATGTTCATGAGCACTTTAAATTATGAAATTGGCCAATGAATGTTTGAAAAGGGTTTATTTGGCTTGTGTGGTCATGATAGCTGATGTGTATTTGTCTGTACATTTAAATTGTTAATCAGCCAACATGGTGTCCACTCAATAGGACGCTGTGCTGGTGAAAACCCTACATAAACATTGATAAAACCCTGAACATTTTTCTTCTTAAAAGGCTGTGATATATGGCAGTGCTGACTTAACTTGTTTGCAACATCACAGTGAGATTTCACATGGACTTGTGTTTTAGTTTCACCGACGACGTTATCATCGACAAATGCCGCCAAATGTTTTATTTGATGACAGAATGTCGGGAAGCCCTCCCTCGACCCGTAGTGAATTTAAACGGGCCATTCTCCGGGCCGTGCGAGTGACGTGACATAGCGGGGATTCTTGGGTCATTCCATGGGCTGCTGGATCTCTTGTATAGTTACAAGGAGCTCAGGAGTGGTTTCCATCTCTTATCGAGAGTAAGACCCAGCCGCGTTAATGTTCTTAGCCACTGTCTCGAGTCAGGTCTGTCTCGTGGACGATTCAAAGGTTGAATGCAGAGTCTTTTAAAGGTAGTATCATACTTTGGTAAGACACCAAAACAGAAATGTTCACAGATTTACGTATAACTTACAGGGTATCAAGATGGTGGTGGTAGAAACATACCGTTAAAATTGTTCCGCCTGAAATGGTGTATGTATCTAAAAAATTAGTAAAACAACGACCGAAAATCTTCTTGATCAATAAAAGATCAAAAATAAAAGAGAAAAGACTTGAGAAATACTGTGGCTGTTTTTCACTGTTTTCTAAAAAAGTGGGCACCGTATGGGACTGAAATGTTCACAGATGACTGTTACTGTATCTGTCTTGATGTTTTTGCCATGAATCTGTATTTCTTTGACAAAAACCAAAGTATGATATACTACCTTTAAATCTGTGTTATCAGACAGTCAGCATGCCCTCCCATTGTCCGAGTAGACGGAGTTGAATACATATTACGTTCCAAGAGAGAGATAGGCCTACTTAATACTACATGCTTGTTATCTATAAGAATACGTAAGTGCTTTCTCCTAGTATGATAAACGCACTGTGATTCACAGGACATAGTCCACTCTCCACCATTAATTAAAGTGCTTTTTTGCAATTAAGCAGGTGATATGTCATGTGGGATGTGTCATTTACTAACTGAGAATTACAAGTACATGTATGCCTGGGTAGCTTTAGTCTGACCTTCATTGGAAAACACTGTTATAAAATATATCAAACTTGTGACAATTGCCTGGTTTGGGTGGTTGGGCATAGTTTATTAGAGACCAAGAAAAAAACACACCCAAATCTGCCTTAAAGATAGATACTTTGGTTTTTGTCAAAAAAATACAGATTCATGGGCAAAAATATAAATGAAGATACAGTAACAGTCATCTGTGAAATTTCAGTCTCATACGGTGCCCACTTTTTGAGAAAACAGTGAAAAACAGCCAAAGTATTTCTTAAGTCTTTTCTCTTTTATTTTTGATCTTTTAAAAGATCAAAAAGATTTTCGGTCGTTGTTTTACTGAGTACATCGTTTCAGGGGGAAACATTTTAACAGTATGTTTCTGCCACCACCATCTTCATACCCTGTAAGTTAAACGTAAATCTGTGAACATTTCTGTTTTGGTTTCTTACCAAAGTATGATAGTACCTTTAAACTCTAAATTTCAAAGGCCGTTTCATTTAGGATAACCAGCTTTGGTCTGAATATTCTGTGTAATGTAAGACCTGCATTGTAAAAATACTGTTATGAAATAATATCTCCGAACTAAAATTAAACTTGTGACCTTTTGCGTGGTTTGGGCGGTTAGTCAGAGTTTATCATAGCGACTGAGAAAAAATACGCCATAATCTGTTTTCAGTTCTTAAATCTCAATCTGGAATCGTGCGCTGTGTACATGTGCATGCATCAGCAGCAAAGATTTACTGGAAGTATATGTGTCTAATGAGTAACTTGACTTGCTGCAGTCCCTTTAGCCTGTCATTGTGGAGTCTGCCGTTTTATTTTTCTGTACTTGCAGGACAGTAAACACAGCCCTGCTTAATTTCATAATTTGGTTTTTGTCAAAGAAATTCAGATTTAGGCCCTATTGGCAAAAAATATCAAGGAAGATACAGTAGCAGTCATCTGTGAAATTCCCAGTCCCATATGGTGCCCACTTTTTGAGAAAACAGTGAAAAATGCCCATGATAATTTCAAATCTTTTCACTGTTATTTTTGATCATCCGAAGATCAAAATTAATTTGGGCATTGGTTTGACTCTTTTCTGGATAAATACACCATTTCAGGCAGAAACATTTTAACGGTATGTTTCTACCATCATCATTTTTATACCCTGTAAGTTATATGTAAATCTGTGAAGATTGTTGTTTTGGTATGCTACCAAAGTATGATACTACCTTTAATACAGCTACATTGGAGATGAGAGAGGGAAAAAAATGAAAAGAAGACACTGTCTAATTTGTATATACACACTGTCTTGTAATGTGTACATACACTGTCTCCAGCTATAGCAAAACATCTTCATGACTATAAAGCAGCAACTGCACAGCGCGCAGATAATTTCGGTCGCGCAGATAATTTCGGTGGTGATCTGGGGGTGGACTTAACTCGCTCGGTCTGTTTCGGAAATGAAAGCGGCCATTTTTCTTGTTTTCTCATTCCACAGACCTTGGCGTCTGTTCCTATTGATTTTTGTCCCTGTATCTCTCCACTGGTTGTTTCACGTCCTTCCCCGGGTCATTTCACTGTCTTTTTTCTTGCAAATGGATTTGCCTGTTTGTTGTTGTAATGTATGGATCTAAGGAACTTGAGATCTAGTCAGTATCTTGGAGGGAAAACATGGCAGCCCAGGAATTACAAGCAGATGACAAATGAGCTATGAGTTGAGTAGTTCATTACACTATCCCACTGCTTGTCAAGTTTCACGACATGACAGTTTTCAATACATTCTGGGCCTGTCTTATTACTGTTGGCCATCGAAAAATTAAGAAAACTGCGCCTAGCACTTGATTGTGCACAGCAGCTTGGGACAGTGAAGTAAAACTAGGATAGGGCTACACTGCATACATGTCGTTCTGAATAATGTAAGCCAATTGGCCGTGAATATTTAACACGCTAGTCGTACTGTTCTGCATTGTTTCAGGATTATGTAACTCCTGTTAATTAGAAATTTGTCGGAGTGGAAATTTGCGAGAACTAAAGTTGGTCGGGGAAGAATGATGAGTGTAAATTAGCAATCCATTGTATTAATTTGTATTTGTAATGATTCTATTTGACGGACAGGAATTAACGAAAGATGGTTTCTCATGCATTGCATTCGATCTCCTTAAAAATCCCAAGTGTTAAAATTTTTCTCCAAATGTGAAAATTCTAGAAGGCATTTCATGATAAGCCATCAAAGAATTGTTCCATAGTACATGAGCATACATGTACATAATATTATGCATGTATGCACACAGTTACATGTAAATGTATACACTGCATTTATAATTCCCCCCCACATGGAACAAGATTACATTTAGGAAAGGTATCATAACAAACAAGTCAGAAGAATAAAAAAAATACAACCTTAGAAATAAAACAGGATTTAATCAATTACAAGAAGGCACATCCGAACCATGAGTATTGAATTCCTAAGCTTAAATAATATGACTATCTTTGAACCCCCCCCCCCCTTTCAAGTTTGGTTGTAATTTTGAAACAAGATGATTGGAAAAAATCAGCCGTTAGTTTGACAAAAATGGCCGTCGGCATAAATCGGCATTGTTTGATTAGTATAATTCACCAGTTGTGAACAGTTTCCATTGAAAACTCTTTTGAAAAAATACCACACTGTTAACTCAAGGTTTTGTCGAATTTGTCTTTTTCTTCCTTTCTTCTAAATATGATCTGATTAAAATATCAACAAAAAAAAGAAGAAAATGTAATTTAATCACTAAAGCTAATAAGCTTTTCATTCAGAAGCTCGGGGAATGCGATGGAATTTATTTCAAGCGGCCCTTGTCCTGTCGGATGCATAGAAAAATTGAGAAAGAAAAAAAATTCATTGCCTTGCACCAAAAGCTTGGCCAGGGGGCTATGTGGGGAATACACCACCTAATCTCTGGCTGGGCCATTGGAGAAAGAAGTCTTGTTTGTTGCTTGCTCTCAGATCAAGGATCTGGGCTCTAGGAGAAGATTTTCTTCTTACCCTTTTTGCTGTCAAGATTTGTTCGTTTGTTTGGGGACATTTTACTCAGTGTCTCATAACCAAATGATCACAGTTAAAATGCATCGTTTAAATTCTAATTTAAACGATCGGATTATTTTGATTTTAAATGAATACATTTCCATGTATGGTAACAGTAAGTGACATCTCTCATTGATTCACTGTTATTAGTGTAAAAAAAAAACTGTCAATGTTAATTTGTGCTTAAAGATACCTTGAATTTGTATTTCTGTTGGTGAATTTTGGAAATAATAAGGACCATTAACTTAAAATCATGAAATAAAACTCATTTTTAATTATACTAGGATAGCTTTGTCATTTAGGCTTTGAGAAAGATCCTGCAAGTATTGAAACTAACTCCTTACTAACTCCAAGCTTTTTAAAAATTTCAGGACAATTTTTGGCTGATGAGCAGTTTGCAGCAGTTTATTACTTGTATTGATTGACTATGTGAGGATAGGTTTGTGAATTTTGAAGCCACCAACTTCAATGATACAAGCGTTTTTTTGTCTCTGTCAATTCAATTAGGCAAATAAATGATAGTTTGACGGCTATAAATGACCCACTAGACAAATTGATGCACTGTGTAGCATAGCAGAAGGACTTGTTTGTTTTAGGAGAAGTTTTGGGAGGGGAAGGAGTCAAGCATCCTTCTTCAAATCAAGAGGTTTTTATTGAAGCAAGCGCACTGTACATAACCTCATTCCGTGCTTGTTCTAACCAGGCAGTAACAACACTGCAATGAACACACCAAGTGGACTCAAGTAAATCTCAACGCATTGCAGATCTAAAGGAACATGTTAACTTGCTGTTCTACATTTCTGGGATCTTTGTCATTTATTCACTTAAAGTTTGCAGTTTTGATCCTATCCTAGCCGTTGCCAAGAAAAATACGGAAGCAAAACACGGTGGTAGCACGGAGTTATAGGAGGAGCCTAGCTCCATGGTTATAGATTGAAGAACACTGACAACAAATTATGGTGAAGATCCGAAGGTGGGAGTTTTAAGTGGTACAGCAGGCTTGAATTTGGTCCTGAAACATGTGAAAGGGGCAAGGCTACTTTTCCACTGCAAGGGGCACTCCCATTGGAAAATCATAATGTGTATGGAAACATTTGAAAGGGGCACCAAGGCCAAGAACCAAGGCAATGAAGGCCATGGCCTCTGTTAAATTGAATTCTGGGTACAGGTAACTAGACCTTCTATTTGGAATAACCCCTCTCAGCTGGCTGATCCAAAGCAGGCCAGCGGAGCCAGATCATACTAGAAGGCCGCTGCTATACTGCTGCTTGCTGCTCTGGTATATAATAGCTACGGGCACTGACCCCCTCCGAGCCTGGCAGAGGCCAGGACCCACGAACATGAAGCGGGTTGGCTTATCTGTCCTTCCTATCTCTGCTACTACCTGCTCCAGATCTTGTTCATGTTGTGGACTGAACTTTGTTGTCCTCATCTCTGAGAAAATATTTGGCTTGGTCCCGTCGGATAAATAATAGTTCAATGACAATATCGCCAAATGAACTGGTGGTATATGGGGGAAAACATGCTTAGATATAATCTAATTGAAATCAGGTAATTAATACCTTTCTTTTTTTTGTGAAGTTAGAGAATGATGCAGAGCTATTAACTGTTATGTACACTATGCTTTGATGCAGTGCTAGAGGCCTTATCTTACTCCATACATACATGTAGAGCTATGCTCAATACATAGAGGTAGGAAGCTCCATATACATGTAATTCCATTTATTAAAGGCCAAAATGAGTTAGGTTATAAACTTTATACTATGTTGCTTTAACTCCATTCTTTGATAAGAGTGATGGGGTGCAGATTTGATATGAAGAAAGATTTGAGGCTTTGCATGGGGACAATTGGTATGTGGATCGGTTTGCGGAAACACCATGTAAGAATGGTTTGTACTTTCGCACTTCTATTTCGTTCGCACTTCTCCCAATTAAGGTTTCGAGACAATAAAGGTGCAAACCAATCCACATAGATTTGATATGCTGACCAATTCATGCTTGAAGCAGTTTGTTGCAACATTATGGAGATGGAGGATCTAAATAGTAAATTGAAGAAAGTTTCTAAGTCTGGCGTTCCCAATCTGCCAAAATGAGACAGGTGTTCCCCTCCCCTCCCCACCTCGACAATTGTGGGGGGTCTTTGGCCATGATTTATGGGTTAAATTATATCACAGCATCCTGAACAATCAACCAGATGACGGTGAGAGCAGGGCCATTAAAAATGTCATTAAACATCAGTGGTATCAGCGTGTTTGCACACCTGGTTCGCTGAAAGTACTGGACACAAAAAAAAATGTAAGGTATTGGTCAAATGTACGATAGCCAAGAACAGTACATGTAACCTCAATACACGAACAAGAAACTTGCGCTGTAACAGTGCACGAATGTAGCAGTGCACATTTGAATGTTTGATGAAGTTATTTCAGCAAATTTGCTTAGCACATTCAAAGAGCCATCGTTTATTTAAGGAAGTCGTATGTTTTGGATTCGAGGAGTGTCCAGGTGTATTTTGTTTCCGTGAAAGAACTTAGATGTTTGATTTGATTATGATTAGTTACTTTTTTCCACAGACTTTCAAATTGTACAGTAATTCACATATTTCGCAACATACGGTAGGGCAGGCCTAGACAGTACTTAAGTCATGTTCAACTCATTAGCTATGTCTCTACATCTACCCAAAAATGTGTTGCTGTTCACTGCAGTGGCGCACCCGGGGGGGGGGGGGGGGGGCTCGGGGGGCTTGAGCCCCCCCCCCAAGAGGGTCCCTGAAAAAAAAAAGGAAAAAAAAAGGAAAAAAAAAGAAAAAAAAGGGGGGATGGAAATGGAGAGGGGGAATTGGGGGGGGGGGGGAGTCACAAAATGTTTTGTGGGAGAAAAATTTTCTTTGAGCCCCCCCCCAAGACAAAATCCTGGGTGCGCCGGTGGTTCACTGTAAACTCAACACTGTAAACTCAACATTGAGTCCAACAACTTGTATACTACAACTTGAAGGCCTACACTTTAGGCCTACATGTATGTATGTGGGTGGTTGGGGCTGAAAACGTAATGAACATTCTTGTAACCCGAGCAGAAACAAATAATTTGCAAGCTCATCAAATGGAAATCCTAAAATCTAATTCAGTTGACCGGTGACCACAGACTTCTTCTTTTTTCCGATAATGAGACTTCCCTGTGGAAAGAATTCTTCAGGGTTTGGGATTATTATTATGCTACTGTGGGATTCGATTCGGTCTTGTGTAGAGGTATTTCTTATTCTAGACAGAACTGTGGGCGGATGGTAGATTCCCTCCGGCCAGAAACATGTTGTTAATAATCATTGTGTAAAGGCCAGAGCTAGCTTGGGCCCCCTGCTGCATGAAAGCCACTGTATGGGCTGGCGGTAGATTGATATTGATAAGAAAAATTGTACAGTGTAGAACTTTTTGATGGGTAAGTGTGTAAATGGTAAAGACAGTGTGCGTGTAGATCAGGGCCCAATTTCATGGAATCCGTTACGGCCTATTTTTGTGCTTACAGGCACTTTTACGCGCGAAATCTAGTTCATGGAATCCATAAGCAAGACTTTTGGTTAGCGAAGAATTTCTGGGTAATCGTGATCATTTTCTGCTATGCATTCCGCACAAATTCTTTGCTTACCATTACCAAAAAGAAAACACTCCCGTGAAATATGCTCACCGTAAGCAAAGAAAGTCTGCTACTGTAAGCGAAGAACGGTAACAGATTTCCATGAAATTGGGCCCTGTTCATGAGGTGTGCCATGTGTGCATGGGTTGAGGTTTACTCTGGCATTGGAGGTTTCCTCCATGCTTAGGCTAGGACCTAGGATAACGATTGAGGTGGAAATGAAAAGAGATGGTGATTTACGGTTTAGGTGGAGATGTTCTGAGGTTTGCATGAGCTAGGAAGTCACCAACTGAGAGCGCGTTGTTCTGTTTATACCAAAAATGGTCTACCTACTTGTGTCTGAACGGTCTATGTTAGACCGTGTTGGGTGCTACAACTGCTGTGATGTTTTAAGATGTAAATGACGTGTGGACCCAGTCGAAGTGAAGTTAGGTGGTCAGGCATATCATGGTAGGGTTGTCAAACATTTGATAAGATGAGAAAGTGAAGCTGAGATGAAAGTGATGAACTGAAGGAAAGATTCTGGGAGGTGGGATGGAAAAATGACTTGGGTGCAATGCCCACACCGGAAGATGTTATTACAATTGGGAGAAGCAATGTTGGTTCAAATGTAATTAAATGTTGAATAAATAAACATAATATAAAACTGATGTACTTTTTGTACAATTTGTATGCATACAACAATGGACCCTGTAAATTGCATCTCTCTCGAACAAAAGCATCCTGCATTTGATTTAATGAAAAATCACATAAAAAATCAAATTTGACTGGAAAATCAAATAATCAATTTTGCTGTCAGCATCCTGCTGTCAGTTTTTGATAACAAATATTGAATGTCTTATGTCAATGGGTTTTAATACACAGTGCAATGTGCCATGTAGTTTTGAATTGAATAGAATTGCTGTAATTGATTTTAACTGTGACCTCGGTCATTGCCACGATCAAAGAGTGTAGCTATACCATGGATGCATTCCTGTGCAGATCCTGACGATGTTTGCGTACGTGTAATACACAACCCATGCGTGTTTCTGTTCTTTGAATCAATTTGTCTCTTCTTACCACCCCCCTTTTTTTTCTATCTCTTACCCTTTTCTTGTTCCGTCTGGGCTAGCTTGTTTTCCCCCACAAGTCTTATGTTTTTCTGGGTCAAATCTAGCTAGAAGGGACGTTTGGAAGATGGTGGTGGTGGTGGGTCTATGTAATCGTGGCATCATTCTTGCCCGAGTACTGTTTACTTTCCCAAGGATTTGATCGAAGTCTGTCAGGAGAAGATGGTGGAAAATTCGTGGCGGTTTCCTCCGCAACCGTATTTGAGAATTTTTTTAAACCAATAACTTGGCTTTGGCCTGGGAAAGCAACATTGCTTAGCGACGTCGTCGTCCCCCACCCCCCCTTCCCTCTTTAGAATCCCAGACGGATGTTTATAAATTCCTGATGTTTTTCCGGTTTGAGGGCAACTCAAGACTATGCAAACAGATTTGTGGGTGGTTTTTCTTCTTCTTTTTTTTAAAGATGGGGGGGGGGGGGGTGTCGCCTGACCCCTACAAATCCGAGGTCATGCCTACCCATTGGTTGGCCAATGTTTTGTTCCGGAAATGGCCAGCGGGCAGCTCAAATGCCCCTAATCCTGTAACCAATACACCTTCAATTTTGATAATTGGGGGGAGAGCACAGTGTGTGTAGATATGCCGGGGGATTTCCTATCATGGGGTATAATAGTGAAAGGGGTGAGGCCGGGGTTAGACCTGGGCAAATTGTAATCATGTGCACATGTGTGTGATGGAATAACGGGATCGGACTGGACCAATGTAGCACACTGTAGCTGGAAAACAGAATACTCTGACTGTTTCATAAGATGTTGCCATTACCAGATATTGGATTGTCCTCATTTCATCAAGTGCTTGTTCCTCCTTAGTGGCACAGTACCGGTTCTTCAGAAGAGTGCTGTAATCAAATGGCTTTATTTCACTCTCTGTATCAAGCTCTAGACCTCTGTAGTTACTTGCCTACCAGGCAAACCATTTTCAAAATAGATCTCTAAGCCATTTTTGTTTCTCCAATTAAATTTCCCAATTTACTCATGTCCTTTCAAACGAAACAGAATTAAGTGATTGATCATGTGCTAGATTAGCGAGTCCTTGATATTGAATAATGTTGAATGTTTGACGTAGCCGTGAAGTACAGTGAAATTGACAATGAGCTGTTTAATGTGGCCAACCTAAATTAGAGTTCATTTCCTTCCTAAATCCTGCGAGAAATAAAGGAAAAAGACCGGTCCCCCACCTTCCTTATATTAAAAAATCACCAACCTAGGCGTCAGGATATGGATGTTGGTGATTAACCCATGTTTTAATAACTCCGTATCCATGTAATTCACATCGTTCTAGAAACGGTTTGCCGGAAGTTACTCAGTTTGAACAAAAATTTCACCACTTAACAGGGCGGCGGTACGAAACAAAAGAGGCCCTCGTCACGTTTAAGTTTTGGTCCCGGCTGAGGATGGAGGAGGGCTTGCTTTTGCTCATTCATAGCGTTTGGAGAGGTCCTTGTCGCAAAGCAGGCTGCTGTTGACTCAAAGCCCAGTATGGACTTTGGTGTCTCCAACCCGCCGTGTAAATCACTCCAAGTGGAGTGCACGGCGCTGTACTTAATCAAATCTCATGCCGTACCAGTATTGAGCATTGACGACCGTGATTACCAACGATACCATCTGATGCAGCTCATTTATCTTGTTGCCGTGGCCCCCCTGCCTCCCTAAGAGTTCTCCTCCACGCTGTGAGAGTTTGGGACAACTGGGGAGCGAATGATTCCTGAACTTACGGCTCGCCGGCACCCGTGACACAAAATTCTAATCCAACTTTGTAATTAGAATATCCGGGTCCTGGTTTTGAAATAACAGTTAATCATCTCGGATATAGAACCACCAGTGACAGAACGTAGATTGCTCTAGAGCTGTTTCCATATCGAGTTTATTATATTCAATGCTCATCCCGTGGACCAGTGGCATAATGCACTCAAAGTTCACGCTTACAACTTAAGTTCCTTTGAAGCTAACAATGAATATCTGTGAACAGTTCTCTCAAAATGAGGCATATGCTTCAAAATGGTATAATTGATTTACAGGACTTCTGCACCTGTCATCTGAAAGAGTACACAGTTATTTTTATTTAAATGTAGATCAATGGATAAGTATGGTCTATATTATAGTGTGCTATATTGTTGATGGAAATACCAGTCAAATAATGTTTGTTATTTTTACAGTAGTACAGTGGAATGCGGCTGTAACGAACATGGCAGAATAATGAATATAGCCGAATGTTCAGAGTAGTGGTGTTCGTTATTGTGGCACTGTATTTTGTTCATCTCCATATTTAGTTATCCATAACTCGAACAAATCTGCAAGTGCAACACACCATATGACAACTTGACTAGATTGGATCGCTGGTTGCTCTTATGGTAAATGCTGCAGACATATGCCTATGTATACTGGTTATAAATGAATGTTTCGTGTGGAAGATAAGTCTTCATGATCTCAATTCTCAATCTGTACTCACTAATAGGAAACATAACCGCCCTCTCCTAGTCACTAGGCTCCGCCCACCCCATCCTCCACCCTCATAGTACTAGGCCTGGGCGATTAGTGCTTTTCACTAATCGATTAATCGCGGAGGAAATAATCGCGATTAATCGATTAATCGCGATTACCCGGAAGTGACTATACCAGCAGCATGTACCTTGTTTTCATCATAGCGGCACTGCAGTAAACTGCACTAGCGTAATGAATTGATTCTTACAAGTTTCAACAGCGATCAGTTCCGATTTCTGAGGCATTGAGCAATGCCATTTTTGTTCTGATATAAAGGTATAATGCAAAATTCGTGAAGCTAATATCGTCCATAATTACTTCCTTCAGTAAAGTAGGGTAATTTCGCGGAGTGTTGGCCGACAAGGCATGCAGTTACTGCCTCACATTATACGTACACACAAACGTAGTCCCATACAATGCATGTACAAGTCAACGATAGTACACGATGACACATTATGTACACCCCATGTAGGCTGAACAGTGAACACGATTATCATACAGTTCACGATTACTGAACAGTGAACACGATTATTACACAGCTCACGATTACTAAACACATAGCGATTATTTTACATTTCACGATTACTCCACATGTTCACTTCACGATTATCATACGATACGATACAATAGTCCAGTACAGTAATCGTATAATCGAGTAGCGTCCGTACTCTAGTAGTTGTTTGAATGCCATGCGCCAAACCTCGCTAGCCGGCCATGGTAGCCGAATTCATTGTAAACACGTGGGCCTAACAAGTTGAGAAAAACTTCGTTGTCAGCTGTCACGCTTGAATAAACACGTTTAAACTGTATGTATCCAATAACTCATGTGTGCGACAAGTCCCGACAACCTTCCGTTTTATAACTAAGTGAGATAAATAGTATTTATTGAAAATGCAACATAACTAAATATACCTCAATTAACAGCGAAATGGTATAGCCCTCATTCATGCCTCATCCACGTTGACCATATAAGGCAGTATTATTAGAAGGGCTACTGGCCAATTACAGTGTAATTTCAAAATGTTGTCATGGTGCTGTCACAATTGGGCGGGCATCCGGTGCACGTGCAGCAGGCAGACTTGATATCAAGTCGGTAATTTTATCGCTACACCAGGGGTACGGTGTGCGTGTTCACATTACACTGTGTACGTCCTGCATAATGTCCAACATGCGGGGACGCGACCGTGGTACATATACACCCTCGACCCCTATTGAATCAAGATTACGTTGCCTCACTATACGAACGATGCATGATATTGACGGACGGATGGACAAAACACGAATGTCTAACGACTTGTCATCAAGTCTATGCAGCTGCTCCATGCAACACACACGGCATGGCTATTGATCGACTGAGAATAGTAGTAACTCATGGAATTAATCGCAACTCGAAGGCACTAATCGCGCTGGCACGATTAATCGAGTAGTTCAGAATTTACTAATCGAGTAATCGACACAGGAATGTAATCGCGATTAATCGATTAATCGAGTTAATCGCCCAGGCCTACATAGTACTGTGATTTTTATCCTCAGATTAGCATTCAGTTTATATGAAACTTCAGGCTGTAGGCTAAGTAGTGCCGACTTCTAATCGTTTCTTGTACGTTATACCTCATTACGTGTACTCAAAATTGAAAATCATAATCCCCGTGGTATAGTATATGACGCAAAGAGTTAAGAGAAACAAAAATTGAGAGATTAAAATACGAAGTCCAAAACAATTGAGAGAAATAGATATAGGCCTCACGAAGATAGAAAGTATCCTCAATAAGAGTAGGCCTACAGTCTTTGTACTAATCACGGTGAATCACGATGACAAGACTGCCCGCTTTACCGTAGCATAAGGAATTTGGTTTCCGGATTTTCTTACGCCGGAATAATGAACAAAGAACAAAATGTCACAGTATCAGTTGTTCTTCCAAATTAACATATAAGGAAATCCCTGCATTGAAAATGTGGTTTCTTTGATATTTTCTCCTTTTTTGGGAAGGGGGTGGTCTGAGGGAAAGAGATGATGTCACTTTTGTTTTCACCTGATGGAAGGTGATGAAAATGAGAACCGGCCAACCATGAAAGTCCATATGGACTTAGTTACATCCCCCACCCCCCTCTCCCCTCTTCCTCCCTGCGGACTTGATCCCTAAGACCCTAAGAGATTTCCCTGCCAAAATTGGGCAGCCAATTTGTGGAGTAGTAGCCTAGTAGGAGGTAGGTGGTGACAGACCCCTGATTCCTTTCCCAGATTCATTTCAAATTTTCGGTGATGTTTTGGAGAGTGTCAGGTTTCGTCGTTTCGGTCGGTAGCCTGCTCAGCTGTATCTTATCTTCTTAAGGCCCATCTTCTTCCTCTTCTTCAAATGCCGAAGCAATATTCTTAATGATTTAGCTTCCCGTGTGCCGGTAATGTACAAGCCGTGGAATGTATAATATCGCCTGTATGCCTGCATAGCCCATAACTCAACAGCTCTACATTAATACTATCAACCCTTAATCTTCTAATCCATAAAGGAAGATTCCATCACAGCACAAAAGAAGCTGCAAATTATACCATACGTGGAATTTCGGAGACCACGTCTTGTTGGTAATTTTCGGGGTGGATGGGTTATTCACCGACCATAACAAGATTGCGGAAAAACAACCTCTCAATCATTCCTGTTTTGTTTTTGTGTGTGTGTGTCGGGGAAAGCTGATGGTATTTCTTGGTAGAGAGTGCATTTGAGAAGTAAAAGCCTACGGGGTTTATACATGTTTCTGCGTGTATGTACTTGACCATAGACTGACTAGACCTATACCTCCAGCCCGAGGATGCATTAAGATGCTCCTAGCAGGGCAGGTATAATATCAACAGTTGCTTGGTCTGTGAGAGCAGAGCGATACTGGCCTAGATTCTACCATCTGGAATGCTGGTTCTAGCCTTGTTTGCTTGTCGGCGGTGGTATTCTCGTGGTTCATTGTTTTACCAGAAAGATGGCGTTTTAAATTCAAAATTTGAATCCATTCCATATTTTGAGTGTAGCTTCTTATAATGAACTTGGTTGCGAGTGTGTCCTAGTTGTTTTGGTGGTGGTTTTGATTGTTCCTACGTAAGGAACGTGTAATGGTTGGAAACATCGAGTCGGCAAGGTACTAGGCCCCTATTCCTTTGAGTTTGAGAAGCTTATGTAGAGGTTTTCTATCATTTTTCTTCAAGATTTTGAACAGAATTTGGTTTTAAGACTTTTCATTCAGTAGACTACAGAGTCACATGATTGAAGCACCCTCAAAAAACGATTATCGTACCAAATCTGGTACTTTCTTCAGATTAAATATATCCAGACTCAGAAAGTGTGAACAGTGAGGTTTTTGCATTTGAAAGTTAAGTAATCGGCCCAGTTTATTTCCCGTTTCTGTGAGTCCAGTCTGAGCAGGCTTTAGGTGTCTTGGAACTGGTAGTTCTCACAGTGGATTCCACCAGCTGTCATTTTCCCAATCCCTAACCAATTAAAGTCCCTTTCATACTCTTGATTGAATAACTCCTAACCCTAATAGCTTCCTCATAGGACTTTTCTTGTTGGTCAGGTTAAGACCCTTTATGTTTGTTTTGCCCATTGTCCAGCGTGTTCTTAGGGTAGACAATAGCTGTAGCCGATTGTGGGTTTAACTGTTCGGCTTAAAAAATTGTCCCCCAGCATTAAGCTGGGGAAGTTAGTGATGCCAATCGTTGGGAGAAAACACAACGTTTAGGAGTTCTGGGGCCAGTATTTCTAACACTTGAGTATTTGTGCCAGCCTCCCACCCCCTCCGTAGAAGCTGACAGAAAAAATAACAGCTGAATAAGAAGTAAATGCATTGCAATAGAATTAGAAGGAGCCAGGCTTGTGTTTTCGCTATAAAAAGTTTAATTAACAACGTCTTGAGACTCGGATGTCTTTTCAGCGACCATGTGGCATACTATACGTTGAAAATGATGATGGCTTTTACAAACTTGTGTGAAGAAACGATTCGGACACTTTGAACGAACGGATGTACGTACATACTATACCCCCAATCACTTAAATCTCGCCGACCCCAAGTACTTTTGTTTGCATCCACTTCAGTTGCACTTTTGACACAGAGTCCAGCAGCTCGGCACCAAAGGGGCCAATAATTCAGTTATTGCTCATTTGCGGCCTGGGTTCGGGAAAGCTGAGACCTCCGGAGGTTTTTTTTTCTTGATCATTAAAGAGACGCAACAATGAGTAAAATGTCATCACTTGGTAGAGCAGGAAAGCTCTGGGATTTCACTTCATGTTGGGGAACTAATCAACGCCGGAGTCCTCGGACAACTTGAAACCTTGTTAAAATCTCATCCCCCCCCCCTCCCTCCCTCCCCCACACGAAGAGGAGAAAGAAAGAACCGGAGCTGTTGACAACATCTCGGGACAAATAAGTCAGCTCAAGATAATGTGGGAGACAGTGGCATTCCGTTTCTTATTAACCTCCTCTAATGATGCCAGCCCAGCGTAGTCAGCGCTTGGGCTTTGCCTCTCACGCTAAACATGCAGAGCAGAGCACCAAATATGGGCCCCGAGACTTTGAGAGACGGCCTTATTTCCTTTCGAGTCTGACCCGTTTGACATTTGTTTAAACTTCCAACGTTAATCCATCTAGGATGAACTAACAAAGTATGGCAACAACACAAGTCTCTACTGCTGCTGCTCTGATTAAAAAACCTTCCCCATCTCCGGTTTGATATTTCTACCCGCTTCCTGTTACTTTAGAATTCTAGTTCCCGATGAAAAGACACGAGAAAAACAAGCGCCAGGTTTCCGGGCAGCCTCGCTCATCCTTATGGTCAGTGCTCCAGTCCTTAATTGAGACCCCAAAGAAACATTCCGGGAGCACCCTGGCAACTCTCGAGTGATGCGATCAGGTGGAAGAGCCAAGACCACATTGTCGCATCTAAGGAATGGCCTCATTAAATCTTATCTTATCTTTCCATTATTTGAACAGCGATATTGAATTAAGTTGCAGAAGTGGGGCGAGCTCAATTAAACGTGATTGGCAGTTGGAACGCTGTTAATATTTCATTGATACCAATTCATTGGTCATGGAAAGGTTTGCGTGAATTTCTTAAAAAAAAAAAAACAACAACAACAACAACAAAAACACTCACTCATTACACTTCTTTTGTCTTCTCTTATTTGATTTCTTTTTAAAATTGAATATTAAGGACATTTTCCATATTGTTAGGTAGTATCATACTTTGGTAGCATGCTGAAACAGAAATCTCCACAGATTTACCTACAACTTTCAGGGTATAAATATGGTGATGGTAGAAACATACCGTTAAAACATTTCTGCCTGAAATGCTATATTTATCCAGAAAAGAGTAAAACCAATGATCAAAAACAATATTGATCTTCGGGAGATAAAAAATAGTATAATATAACATGGGGCACCGTATGGGACTGTGAATTTCACAGATGACTGATACTGTATCTTCCTTGATATTTTTGCCCATGAAGCTGCATTTCTTTGACAAAAAACCATGTAAGAAATGAAATTGTATTGTATTAAAAGTATGCAATATGCGTATTCTGAGTGACATAGGTCAACTTGTGACTTATTTCAGAATGTTTATGACCTGTTAATCAAGTGACCATAAACTGGCATGATAATTTATACATCCCTACCCTACTGCAGTACCACTCCACGACTTGCTTGCTCTTCATGATACTGCACACACCAAGGCTAAAAATTCTTGGTGGTATTGGCTGTACAGTGTACACCACAGCTTGCTTAAGGCTATACAAGCACAAGTGCTGAACAATAAAAGTGTTACAAGTTGGTTTTAGTTCAGTTAAGCTCACTCTTTTTTCCCCCCAAACAGCCCAGAGGGCAGTCTAGGCTAATGTGTGCTAATGATTCTTGTAGGTGCCATCAATCAAACCGGTCACTCTGCTCAGACCAGTAGTGGCAAGCTGAAAGGATTCCGTTCATGTAGACTTCTGGATGATGATGTATTCTAGATGTTAATGTAAATATTCACAGACTATAATGTAGGTTTTTTTTTAATCTGTCTGAAGTAAAATTAAGTGTCTGGGAAAAACACAAATACTCATGTTGTGATTCTTTCTCATTAAAAAGTGCTAAGAATGATTCGGGTATTATTTAAGGGTCAGTTTTTAGTCCATAGCAAATTGACTAATTAGGTCTAACTCTGTTATTTGTTTTTTCGAAAGCCATTTTGTGAGGTAGGCTATATTCTGAATTAGAATAATGCTGACCGGCTCTGGTCTAGAGCACCAAGGTATAAAGGAAAATTGATTTTAGTGCCATTGTTTGATTCTAAGTCTCCTGTCGCTCCTGGTTATTTTGGACTGTTTTGCCAGCCAGCTAGCCCCAGTGTCCATCCGGTTGCCATGGATACCAGTTGTCGTGGATACCGGTTCCCGAGGCTGGTCACGTGCCTGGACGGAGGGGTGAGTAGTGAGATGATACTGTACAATATTGAAAGATAAGTAATCTTGGTATAGAATTAATAGTATCCATCCACTTGGTGGTGTTTTTTTTGTCGGCAGTGTTAATAACGAAAAACCCGCTTGCTTCCATCTTGGCGAGCGCGCGGTTCTCTTCTGATTGACACATACAGCAATTGATCCTTGGCTCAATTATCATCATTCAACAATTATGTCCCTCTCATTATATCACCCATCAGCCTCCAGCGCGCGGGTACCTGGGGGCAATTACATTTCATACAGCTACTGCTGCTAAGAAATTGCCAGTCTTGGAGGAAGTAAACCCTGTGGGGGTGAGGGGGGTAAGAGGGAAAGGGGGAAGAGAAAGAAAATGCATTATTCCCTGGCTTCTCTCTCGGCCTCCTGGAGCAAGATTAGGCAGGAAATTTGGCAGATGTGTTGCTAGGTTTTTTAACCCTGGGAAGAATTGGATGATTGTTCAGCGAGTGGAGGAGGGGGATAGGGGGGATGGAAGATCCTTTGTGGAGAGGCTGTGAGAGCCTGCAGGGGGTAATAAAATGTCATTGTGTCTGAGCAGCCTACCAGAAACTCACGCATTGGGCACTGTGTGTGTACTTGCAGTCCCATGTTGATCCCGGCTTGATATGGGGTGTTGAAAATTTCTTCCATTCTCCCAACACCCCCCTTACTCCCTGGGGTGATTCAGAAGCTAGGGACTTCAAAATTGTGGTGAATGGGAAGGCAAATTAATTTCTCGGTAAGATTGCTCTCTAAAATATGGCTTTGCTGAGTACCCCCTGGGGGGCAGCCAGTGTGTTAAGGTGTGTGGCAGGGTCTATGGCGCGGCGTACGTCTACCATTGGTGGTCTGGTTGTGTTCCCATTGTTCGCTGGGAGCTACGCAGTATGCAAAACGTTGTTTGGGATCGGGCATCTTTGTACTTCCCTTATGACTGCACTTGGCTCGAGAGCATGTAATTTAGCCCAAGTTTACTTTGTGCACGCTGCCAGTTAATAATTAACGGTTTCATTTTTTCCGCTCGAAACTAAACGTTCCCTTTGTTGTCTGAAGTATTCGTGAACAACACTGAGCCGTAAATGGACACGTACTCAGTACAAGCACCTTGTGTGCTGATGGATGCTTTGTGAATAGGGTTATTTTCATAATGCAATCAAATTTTTCCTCCTCCAAAAAAGTAAATAAACGAATAAAAAAATGGGGTTGATGGTTATCATATTGTTTGTACTTGAAGTTACATTTGTGGATTTTTAAAATTGTTATTTCTCTTTAAAGGTATACATGATTGGTAAAGGTCTCAGAACAGCACTAACACTTTGTCTGATCCAGCATGTACATGAAATGATAAACCTGTGAAAATTTGAGCTCAATTGGACATCTGAGTCACAAGAAAATAGCAAAAACCCAACTCAATTTTTCTAAATATTAAAACATAAAGAATGGTTTTGATCTTACCCCGAGATCAAAACTGTTTCCGTCTTTGTTTTACTAATTTCTGGATAAAAACACCATTTCAGGCAGAAATATTTTAACAGTTTGTTTCTACCAGCATCATCTTCATACCCTGAAAATTACACGTAAATCTGTGGACATTATCTGTTTTGGTATGTTGCCAATCCTTAAGGGGATAAGGTTATGTCGTTACGACACACGGCAGGCATCTGTCTTTCCGAGAATTGTTTTCGTATTTTTCTCAGCCGTTTTGGGTCATATTCTGTAGGGCCTACTGTGTGTAAGTTTGCGTGACCATTTTTGTGGAAATGTAGCAATTTGCATAATGGTAATCGTTCACCGAGATGAATGTACAATGTACCAACATGATGTATTACCACTTTTCTATTTTTTTTCAGCACAATTAGTTTTTTTTTTCGCTTGGACTTGTCAATTGAAACAAAGCAATTATTTCTCTGGACATACTGGCGGGTTTTCATAAGCAGGGCCGGAGTTTATGTCGGCAAATCATCAAAGTGAACTGTATTCTTGCGTTAATTATATCTAAAGCCCCTACATGACCAACAGTACAATTGCATTCCCGGTAATGGTGAAGTCAATTACCAGTGCCGACAATCAACACAAAAAATAAGTCTTTTCGTAGCTAATTCACTTTTGCAACATAAACTATTAATGAATCGGTAACCCTTTGATGTCTCACTGTGCCGCCAGCTCGACAGGGTACCGGGGATTGTTCTGTTGTTGTCTATTTTGAGTGATGTATCCAACAATTGGAGCACAATACAATTGAATTTCTGGTTTTTGCCATTGACATTCAATGCAAGTATGAAATGGGTTGCTATATGAAAGGAAAAGTAGAAGCTTAAGGGATCTATTTTGTCAGTGTACGAACTTGTTTTTCATGTCAAAATATCAGCCTAGACTTGAACACCGTACCTTTAAAATTAATCGGATACAAACCGATTGCATTACAAGTATGGCGTTAAATTGGCAATTTTTTTGTCTCGCCAAGTGATTGACTAAAAGACTCTTCATCTTCATGCATGACTGGCATAATTGCCTAGAGGTGATAGCAAAAAGGCAGAAATGTTTCCTGGAAGTTGAACCATTTTCACAAGGAGGACCGGGGGAGGGGAGTGTTGCCGTAATTTTTTAGAAAAATTTGGACAGAAGGCCAAAAAAAGCCGGCTAAGCTTGTTTGCCATCAGTTCAGGTTGACAGATGACCCTTTTTTCAGAGTCTTGTACAGATTTGTGTTGATTTCTCCGTAACTGAAGGACACAGCTGTAAATGTTTGGCTTGGAATACAAGTTGGAACATCAGACCAAGCCCACTGACTCAATTGGCTGTTTTCGTGGGTGTTTTTTTCTTAGTCTCGCCGAAATCCCTAAATCTAGACATACCCAAGCAGTTCAGGCTTTGCAGTTCAATTTGAGGATTCCTGTAGTTCCCTCTTTGCACACAAGTCCATTCTGTATACCGATGACGATCTCGGCGTACGAAAACACTTGACCAAACCGCACGGTATTGTTACTTAACACCTGAAAACACCCATTCTGCACTCAAATTGCTCTAGCACAATACAGGGGATTTGATGGGTTAGAAATATGAAAAGTTGCGCACTGACCAAATAAAAGATGATTATCCATTGAATATGGCTTGACAAAGCTTTCCCCACAAAAAAAACTGGAATCGTAGAGAAAAAATTGAATCAGCACTACTTTGATTGATCTTATTATTATTATTATTTCTTTTGAAAGGTTCTTGGTGTGTTTTTTCCTCTCTTTTTAACTGACAAAAAGAACCAGCTCGGCAAAATCCTTAGCGATTCCTAAACAGCAATCTTTACCTGCTTTTTTTATGATTACAAGAAAGGAGGGCCGGTCGACCCCCCCGCCCCCCTCTGGGCCTTTTGATTCCACGATTAGTATTCATGTACCGGAGACCCACAATGAGATTGTACTTGGCTTTGCCAATGGTTTGGCTAAGGATTTGGGAAGGATTTCGCCCGAGATGAAAGGCCGTGTAGTTACACACAAATTACGTGAACAGAAAGGGGTTTATACAGTGTCCCTCAGGGAGTCTAACCCCTGGAGTCTGCGGTTGTGCTACCTCTGGACTTGTACTTTTTTCCTCCATCTTTCCCCAAGATTTTGTGGGTTAACATGGTGTCCCCAGAGTACACACAACCTTCCCTAAACAGGAATCAAATCTTTCAGGTGTTGGCATACAGCTTTCAAGTGGTTTTTCCCTAGTTTACCTGTCAGCATTTCACATCAATTTTTTTTTCCTTTATTAATTGAAACACAAACAAAACGTCTGTCCAATAAGTGAAACCACATGTTCAATGTGTACTATTTTTTTACAAGAATGGTCACTTTAAGCCTACAGTTTTCAACATTGGTTTTCTTGTGATATACGATGACAGGTATTGGTATTATAGGGGCTGCATACATGTATTTCATCTCGGGGTCTTGCCCATAAAATGCAACACAGATGCTGATATGAAGTCTACATGTAAACTTCTGACATTTAGGGCGAACATCTGTAAGGATAATGCATTGTTGACAATCCTGACATTTTACCTTATTTCCAGTCTTAAATATTGACTCCTCTCTCGGCCAACTCGTTTTTCTTTTTTCTCATCATTTGACTGTTGCTGCAGTTTTCGAACCACATTCACACTGTTTTTTCCCCCATGTCTAAGAACTGCTTTGAGGAATTCTCTGTATATTTGTCGGCGGTATGAATGCTTGGGAGAGCGACCCAAGCCAATAAATACCTAATGATCACAACATGAACTAGCTTAGGATCGGCTTGTTGGAAAGCCAGCAAGTGAAGATGTGTATGGATCCACATGGCCTGTCAGCAGTCACATTAAGGTGGTTAATGGAGCATGCACCCTATACTGATGGTAGGGAGTTATTAAGATTGGACTTTAAAGGCTGTGTTGTTCGTAGGGTTGCAGAGATGTCTGTTTGTATGCATTGGACTTACTTTTCTCACCACATCACCATGGCGTTGGATCTTTGCAGGTACACCTGGTTAACCCAGGTTGTTTGTTATAGCCCTGAGGCCTTTTCCAAACCTCGGCTCAGGCTCTGGCTCCGGCTCTGGCTCCGGCTCTGGCTCCGGCTCTGGCTCCGGCTCTGGCTCCGGCTCTGGCTCCGGCTCTGGCTCCGGCTCTGGCTCCGGCTCTGGCTCTGGCTCTGGCTCCGGCTCTGGCTCCAGCTCCATTTCTTGAATCCATTCTAAAATAACAGGTATCGAAATAGAGGCTTTTGGCTGCGGTTCGGAAGTAGATTTTCTGGTTTGAAAAAGAAAACAGAGCTTCAGCTTCAATGAAAAACACATCCTGTATTTTCAGCATTATGGATGACAGAGACGAAACCGGAGTCGGAGCCATGGTTTGGAAAAGGCTCATGGTTGCAGTCAGTTATAGCCCTGGTTTAAATGAGCCTGACAGTAGTTAACCCTGGTCGTAAGTCGTAAGTAGCCCAGCCCGGTTGAGGCTAACCTGGGTTATATATAATAGCCCTGGTTGCACTCAGTTGGTCCTGGATTAGGTGACCCTGACAGCAGTTAACCCTGGTTATAACAAGCCCTAGTTGTGTAGTCAACCCTGGTTAAAGTAAACCCTGGTTTGCGTTTAACCCTGGTTAAATTTGAGCCCTGGATTCCGTTAAACCCGGTTGCAATTGGCTCTGATGGCAGTTAACAGTAGTTAAACTCTGGTTGAAATTGGCGCTGTTGGCCAGATGGTGGCCGCACTGATCTAGACTTCGATGAGCTGTTACATACACTACTTGGCTAGTCCCAAAACATACATGTACTTTTAACCTTCTAATTATTTCACTCCATACACCATTTGATTCGGTAGTAAAGAAGTCATGCAGGACTACACTTCAGTCTTAAGACAGACTTCATCAGATCATGTTTAAAAACAACAACACATTGGCACCAATGTGCACTACGTACACACTCTATAATCATGCAGGCTTATTGATAATAATGCGCATGGATTCCACTTGCCCTCCAGGTGTGGGCAAACATTACATCTGTAACTTTGAAGGAGTGCACAGCGTAATGTAATCTTGTTGTCCTTTCTCAGGCTTGCGAGGAAAGGCATTGACATTAAAGACACGAAATAATACGAGCTTGTTAGATGTTACGGCTGAAATTTGCCAGGTTTAAAGTTTTGGTGAAATGTAGGAACGTGGTCAGTGTGTGTGGTCGGCGGTTTCGGTACACATGTAGACCACCGGGAGAAAGCATAATATATACCAGCCATAGGGGACAGTATATGAATGAGGGGAACTACAAGTATATGTTGGGAGTGTCCTGGGCTTGAGGAAACAGAAATGAACACATCAGTGTCCCTTTAAAGATGTTCCCAATCATTGGACTCTGTCATCATGCCGGCAAATCTGGTAAGGCTCCCCGAGCTTGTTTGAAGGGATGGGGGAAAAAAAATATTTTGCCTGGAGAATTTTCATATCAGTGGCGGTGACGGTGTTGACGACCGTTGATGATGATGGTCAGAAAGGTTGAGGTGGGAAAAGCAGGTAAAATGGAGGGATAATGTCCTGGACTTTGTGGTTTTTCAGGCGATGCAGTGACCAGGAAGCTTGTTGATGAGGTGTCATGAGCCTCATCATTGCACTTTCAAGGCCTGAAGCTGTGAAAGACGATTCTGTTGAAAGATGATTTCAAATTTCAATAATTCAGTGCCGTAAAAAAAAAAAAGAATTTCACCACAAAAATTATAGGTGAAGGAAGGCCTTCTTCCTCTGTTTGGAGCAAAAATAAATGTCACGCCACACTTCCATAGTTATTGAATTTAGAAACTAAATAATACACAGAGGTGTTGATGTGAAATACCATTAAGATTCGGTGCACACTTGTGCAATGCCAAACATTGTGTTCTGCTCCGCCCTTGAGCCTTGCCACACCCTTGTGCCACGCCCCTGTGCCACGCCTTATCATGGACCTTATAGGATGGAGCTTTAATACGCTCTCAAACTTTAAGCCTCTGTCTGTTACTGATCTAGGTGATTGATTAAAAAAAGTGTCATCCATTAGTGCGAGACTGTCTGGGAAGTGTAGAGTACCCATGATTGCTAATGAGACCATTACTCATAGTCTCTAACAGGGTAACATTTGAGAATCTTTCATAAGTTGAAACATACTCTGTGACGTCATACACTGGACATTCAGTTACCGGAACTCGGGGAGGCAAACATTATGACCTACATTTTTTGCAAATTCAGTCTCGTAAATTGATTTGAGAATGTTATTTTGGGAGTTCAATGATGGTGGGGCTTGGTTGCCGGTCGGGAAACCTTCCCTGTACTTGATCGTCAAGACTCGTTCCCTGGGTGTAACAGTAGGGTGCTTTAGATTGGTGTGAACGTGGACCTCATTCACGTCGGCCACGAATGCGAGAAGTTGTGCTGAACGTCAAAACCATAGTCTGTGCATCCTCGACTCACTCAGACAACGTTGGTGACAACTTGACGCATGCGCAAAGACTTGGCATGATGCAATCACGCATCAGTCATTGTCATTGTGAAAATCTAAAGCTCCCTATGTGCCGAGCCTCTGCTACACATTGGGGTCTGTGGTTATCGTTCCGTCTCGTGGCATCTGGTCATCCAGCGGTGATAAGCAGCCAGATCTGAGCTCCCACCAACCCGTGTCCTCAGAAGAACCTCACATGCCACTGCATTCTCTCCTCCGTTTTCATCTTCGCCCGGACTCTTCCCACGCAGTCTCCGCTGCTGCCTTGTGCATCAGGCCAAGGTCCGTGATGGGAAACCCACATGCTAACCTCCCTCCATCCCTCCTCCTTCCACCATCGTCATCATTCCCCCTCGCCTTCATCCATTTGTCCCCGGCATTTTGTTGGGAGCTTTAGAAGTAGTTCAGCTGTAATGCTTCGGATTTTTTATTATTTTTTTCTCCGGCAGCCGGAATGAAATCATAGCAAACTGGAACGGATTGTAGAGGAATGACTCTGACAGATGTGGGGAAGATGGAAAGTTCGGGTTTGCAAAATGCAGACTTACCGGTATTCAGGTTATTTTTGGTGCCATGAAGAGATATCTGTGTCTGAGAGGAAATATTTGTGAATTAGGAACAATTTCTGCTCAGGAAACATCCTGTAATGATATTGTTATGAAAAACAAAAACAGTAGTCTGATACAAACATATCGTAAATTAAAAATTAATGATAATTATAGGCCTAACTAAAAAGCAAAAACTAGAGGGACAAATTTTAATTGGACAAACATGTTGCATTAGTATTAGTATGAAAGAGTCGCGCCAAATATTTTTTTTTTTATATTGGTCATAAAATCGATTGATATTCATGAGTCATTCAGCAGGAAGGCAATTGCCTTGCTGCCCTTTGGTCACTGGGGCACAGGGCTGATTTTTACGGACATGAAAAGTTGCCTCTGTGCCACGGCACTTTTGTTTGGGCGCCCCAGTTCTTCAAATGCTCCGCTGGAGATTGGCGTTTCTTGTATCCATAGAAGTTTCCTTATCTGAGGTTAAATTGTTCTTGGACTGATGTGCCCCTTTACGAGCGGGATCCCAGCTTTCAGAAGCCATGGAGAAGTATCTAGAAGGCAATTTGTTTTTGACAAAACCTCAGAGACTTCGCAACAATAACAGTGCCACGGGATATGTTTAGAAGATGCTCAACTTTGTGGACATCCCTGAACCTCCAAATCATTGATGAAGCTGCATTTCTGCATGTATTACACGTGATCGGTTTGTACAAGTCTAGCAGCACCGGCCTGTTCCCACTCAGTGTCCTTGCCCGAGTGACACATGCCCCAGAAATGCCACACCAAAAATGATGTTGTATCATTTACCTCTGATACAGTATCCGGCCAGCCCCCCTGGCCTTACTTCTTTTTTTTTGCCTGGTAACTCTGGGAAGGCTTTGGGTTTCAAGAAAAGACATTTTGTAGCCAGGGATTGATGACTACAAGTTTGGAAAATGCAGGCCTTGGCAAAAGGGGAAATATTGGAATTCCTGCAGCGTGTATGTCATGTTCCCAGTGCCCTAGACTCATGATTCTTCATTCTTGTCTTCGATTTTTGTTTTCTCTCTTTCGTTTGCAAGGACATTGTAATTGTTTACGGCATGCCATGTTTCTTCTTCAACTTAAGCAGTACATGCCAAAGGCCCTCTTGAGAGGACTGGTATACATTCGGGGGCTTTTCTATAAATACATGTACTCCACTTTTCTATAAGTCATGCTTATTTCATGTATCTACAGTGCGTGTGTCTTAAAGACTCGTACAATACTGAATATTACTCTGTCGGGACAAAATGGACTCAAGTACTCATTGGTGAAGGCATTGGTTTTTGTTGTGGCACAAAATATTGGTTTTCGGGATGAGCAATTTGGGCTTTGTGTCCTTGTTTTGGTCTGAGCATGGTGGCCATTCTGTTAGATTTGGTAGGGAGTTTCATAAAAAAGGACAGAAGATTTGGGTACGTCGTAGATGATTATTTTCATCTTTGAAACCCCAGGGGTCGATTTCTTGAAGCCCTATGATCAATCGTAACTGGAGTTACAAAGGATAGCCCATCGTATCCTACGTAGGGCTGCAATGCATCATAACTCATACGATTGATAGTAAGTTACGATAAGTTTGGTGAAATCGACCCCTGTTATTCCGTTCCATATTCATGGAAGTAAAGGTAGTTATGCAAGTGGTATTCCCGTAGGGACGATAGGTCCTTTTACATTATGCTCACTGTGTCTTTTTTTCCCTCATTTGACTCGCATTTGTCTGTCCGTTCCCCCCAGACTAATAAAACTACCTGCAAGAGCTTGCCCAGTTGCATGCACAGTTCCCTATTATTTCACTCCTTCAAGATTGATAGAGCAATTTGCCCCTTGATGCTCCAACTGCGCCAGCAGTTCTTATATTGCACACTTGCAACACATCCGTCATTTTTTTTTTTTTTATAGTCATGGACCATTTGGCACATATCTCAAGATCCCTCTAATTTGTACATACATACATAGGCCTACATGTTGTACACTGGCCATAAAATATTTTCGCCTAGCCAGTAGGCCTACAACAATCCGACTTCAGTACATAATGGGACAGGACCACTAAAGGCACCCCCTCCCCCCCCCCCCCCCCCCCCGCCCCCCGCCCCCCAAACAGCCACATGGTAACTGTCACAAATTTTATCTCCAGCAATTTTGTACATTGGTTATTAAGTATCCTTTGTAGACAAGCAGATGTACATGCATTTTGAAGGTCTCATGGTCTGTGTTGGTTGGTGTATTTATATGTTTTACCATCTCAACTTGTAATTGGCTCAGCATGTTCAGGCCCCATTAGATTTGCTAAATGACTTGGCATAGCCCTTATAACATGATGGGATGGGACATAGTTTTTTTAAGTTCCCCATGTCACTTGGCGTGAGTCAGCAACTATATGTCTGTAATATACATACACAATACTGCAAGGGCTCCACGCTCGTGACGTCACATTAAGATGTTCAGACAAACAAATCGCACGTTGCCCAATTAACTTGCACATAAACGTTGTGAATTTTGTCTGAACATCCGGGTAACTATAGCTGTCAATATAAAGGGCGTATTCTATAAATAGCTCGAGCGCGGAGACCTATTGCATGATAAAAGATTCTTTTGGAGTGCAGAATTTGCTTAACATGAAAAGCCATTTTCTTGTATTTTGCTTTTGTTTGTTCAGCATAACGTTTGAGTTCTAAGTAGTAAACCTAATTGTATTTTAAAAACTTGATAAGGCTTTCAGTGCTCAGAGAAATTTCTGGTGCATAAGCAGGTCTAAGAATGTGGCCCCTGCTGAGGAATTCACAGACTATTTCTTGATGTTCATAATAGAGTTGGTGGGCAAAAACAGTCAGCTCACACAAAATGAAACATTCTTCTTACAGGAAGATCTTCTCTTCCTTACTCTATGCATTGTCCGTCAGGCTTTTTGTTGTAGATTCCATTGTTTCAGGCCCTTGTGGGTGTTCCCGGCATATACAGGGCCACCACAAGCCTGCTAACCATCCATCCACAGCAACATCAAAACCAGGAGGTTTCACTTCCTGAACAAAATCCCACTGGAGGTAAACCAAGTACCAACCCAATGTGAACCAGAGACACCCCTCTCTCCTTCCTGGCCTCTATGGGATGCATTCTTTGTTACAGAGGTCCAGAAGATTGAGAGATGGGATAATCCTGAAGATAACATCTGTGTCTCGTCAAATCATTGCAGATAGATGTAGGCTGTGTTTGTTGGTAGGGTGTTAACTCCAGTGATGGAAGCATCTTTCTTTTTCTGGACACTGTTACTGATGACCTCTTTGTTGGCATGGATAGAGGAATCAGCAGTAGCTTAGGGTTTATCTGAGTTAGACTAGTGTATATTTCCTTATAAATTCAGGCTTGCAAGGACAGCATTGACAGCTTGACCATTGGTGAAGCCTGTACCACCAAGGCTTGACCCCTTTCAAGCCTTGCTACCACCAAATTAATTATCCAGGAATGAGTCCCCAGATAATCTGGTTAATGGTTTGCAGGATTTAACAAAGCTTTTAGGCAAGATGCAACAGCCCACCTCCCATGAAAGTAATGAATAGACTGTTAATTGCAAAACAGTGCCATTCGTTCCTTCATTTCTGGGGACACAATAACACATCCCGGGGCCAATTTCATAGAGCTGCTTAGCACAATAAATTGCTTAGCACAAAAATGACTTGCCCTATAAAACAAACCACCATTGAAAATTCCATTTGATATTTAGGATCAGCGAACAACAGCCAATTTTACAAGTGATACACAACACAGAAATTTGGTTGTTAATCCTGTTTTTACCAAGACAGAAATGTCATGCTTAGCGATTTTTTTGTGCTTAGCAGCTCGATGAAATTGGCCCCTGTTGTGAAGTGGTCCTCATTTGTAGTTTGCACAACTTGTGCATATTAATGTCTTTCGTTTCAAATGTCACAGCATCTATTTTCACACTTAACATTTATGAAGCACATATGAATTATGAAACACATCTTCAACGGACAATGAAGTTTGAAGCTATTTTTAGGTACTGAGAAAAATATGAAACAAATGAGATAAGTGAAGTATGGCTGTAATTCATGCAGTGGCTTGAAGTTGAAGATGCAATTGTGTTGAAAACCCATAGAGCATGGTGTATTAGCCACAGGGAAATTGCTGGCATGAAATGGCCTTGAAGTTGGCATGGGTGTAATACCATACCAGCAGCTTAGCCAGACTGTGGGGCAACCAGCAGGGATGCTTCCAACCCTCCAATCCCCCACCCCTCCACTAGCACCACTTTATTAATGTTCCAATTTGTCACGACTGTATTTTATAGTGTATGGGAGCACATCCATTAATATTATGGGTAGTTAACTGTTGTTTGTTTGGGTATGTTGATTGCAAGAGGCACCAAGGTCATCGTGATTTAGGGGAGGGTACATCCTTGATGTACTAGGACCCTTTTCCAAACATCGGCTCCGGCTCTGTCACTGACTCCAGCTCCAGCTCCATTGCGTGTATCCATTTTAAGAAAAGAGGCTTTTGGCTGCAGTTTGGAAGTAGATTTTCTGGTTTGCAAAGGAATATGGAGTTTCAGCTTCAATGAAAACCCACAACCTAGGCCTATATTTTCAGAATATGGATGACAGAGCCGGAGTCAAGGTTTGGAAAAGGCCAATGCCTGGTCCGGGCCACTCAGTCCTCAAAAACCAAACACAAAGCACTCTTTCTTAATGTCTGTTGGTTACTGTCTGATATGGCCTACTTCTTTTTTATTCATAGATGGTATTAAAGCAATTTTCTTCAGTCTTGAAACTATGCAATTGGGTTTTGCCAGTGACCATAATCGCATCGGGAGGGAGGGGTATTCGGAGACCTTCACAAATGAGGCATTTGTGTCCAAAAAAGGCACCCTACCACTATTCCAACCCAAAGCTATATACAGACCCTGTGAGGTCGGACTATAATGCTATTTGTGAATGTCAAAGATGAGTCATATATCTGGTAAATGGTTCGCACACGGCACGACTGTTACATTGTGGTGGGTCTGGTCCGAACAAAATGTGTGGTGTAAGCAGCTCGGTACTACACGGGAGCTTTTATGTGGGATTGCCAAATGGTTAGCTTCTTATTTCTCAGTTGAAAGAAAGAAATAGGGCTCCCCGCTCAATGCGTCACATTCAGATGTTCGGACAAACGAGTCGTACGTCATATACCCAACTTACACGTAAACGTTGTGCATTTGTTTGAACATCCGGGTAACTATAGCTGTCGATATAAAGGGCGTATTCTATAAATAGCTCGAGCGCGGAACCCTATTGCACAGTAACACAGACAAATTAGCAATTTTATGCGCAGATAAACTCGAGAACAAGAAAGATATGCTTGGCTGAAACTTATAGTGTAATTGCTTGAAATCAGCTCTTATCGAGAATAAAAATGCTTACTTTGCTAAGATGATATAAATTTACATAATTATGGCTAGTCCTATTTTCAGGCAATCTACTGCTCCCTGTCATCTTGTAAATTTGGGGATTTTTTTTTCAGTCTTTGAGACTCAAGAGAGGTTCCAGTTGCCATAGCAACGTCCAACTCTTACCCAATTTGGCCAGAACTCGATTTGTAACAACTGAATAACGGGGGATATCACATTGCTGCCCAAATGTCCCCCGATGTAATTATGGCATCCCCCGCGCAAACCTTCCAGAAATTGCTCCTTATTAAACAAGCGGCGCATGCACCTCTTTCACTGCTAAACTTCGCATTTCAGCCCGACAGCAATATATATCCTTGACGACCAGGCCAGCGAAAAAAAAAAAAAATTGTCCAATTTGTACTGAAATTGGCTCTAAATCTGCTTAAGAGGTTAAGCAGATAAGTCAACTGCCTAGGGCTAAGAGCTTAAAAAACCAAATTCATGGTTGATCATGCAGTCATCCAGGTCTCCCTTATTCTGATGAATTCAGACAGATTAACTGGCACTTGGCAGGCGGGCAGTTGATGTCATTGTAAGAGGTGTAGTAGGGGAAATAGTGGTAGATTGTTGGAGTGTGAGTGAACATTATGTGGTCCCTTATTCCTTCTTAGTGAAGAAGAAAGACATTCACAGACTGTTATTGAGGTGCTTTCGATCATAATGCATCCAGCTTTATCATTTTCATCCCAGGCCCCCAGGGGTCGATTTCACCAAACTCATCGTAACTTCCTACCAACCGTGGGATATGGTGGGTTATCCTGCGTAACTCGAGTTACGATCAATCGTAGGGCTTCGTGAAATCGACCCCAGGTAGAAGACATGGCATTTGGAGGGTTGTTGGGGTTGGGAGATTGCTTCTTGTTGATAAGAAATCTTTTCAGGCTATGTGGTGTCTCCACAAACCTTCCTTTCTTATGTTACTTCCACCATGCAGAGCTCGCAATTATCCAACTTGATTTCATTGTGTTCTTTTTGTGTGTGTTTGCTGGCATAAAACTGTTGACAGGACTGGCGGTCTGGCCGCTGGCGCAGAAATGGTGGTAGAATAGGAGTTTGCAAAACAGTGAATGGTAGAGGGTGTTAGGGTTAAAGCTCTCCCCTTAGGTCCTTGATGCATGATAGCATCTGATGTAAGAAAAGAAGGCTGAGGCTTGCAGCGCCATTTCCAGGAAGACTTGCTTGCACTGGTTTTATGATGTTAAAGACCTAGCTCATTCTTCACACAAAGTCTTGGCACAACACCCCCAAGTGAGTCTGTATTCTTTGTTCCTGGGATCGGAGAGCTGCAAGCTGCGACTCATGTTGTACACCTTGACCTTCACAGTTGTCGGCTGGTGTGTGTTCCCCAAGAGTTGGAAACCAACAGGCATAGGACGGACCGGCAGGTCTCTCTCTCTCTCCATTAATGTCTTCTCTTTGCCCAGCTTGAAACAGAAACAGCAGGAGCATGCAACGGTTATTAGACCGGATGCTGATGCGGGAATTGGGCATCCCGCAACACCTGGGATTGTTTTATCACAGGCCCCAGCAGAGACACACGAAGAGAGAGATGATGCTTAGCATGTGAGCAAACCATTTCCAGTCCCGTCGTGATTTTTATTGGCTTCTGCTGAGACAAATATGTCAGACCCGGCAAGAAGGCTTTGATTGAGACAGCTCGGCCAAACTCTTTGCTCGTGCAGAGAGCTAAGAGCACCTGGTGGACTTCCTGTGGTCCATGCTTGCACAGATGGACTGCCTGCCACATGGGCAAGCTACGTTGACCACCTGTTCAAGGAACCCTCCCCCTTCCACCTCTAAAAGATCAAGTTCAGAAGAAAAATTGACATCAACTGTTATTGAACGTGGCAAACAAATTATTTGATATGCAGGGTATAAACACAAAACAGTGCAACTTTTTGGGTTGTTTACTGGAGAAGCGGGTTGAGGATATGAAGAGAAATTGACCAACTGTTTGTTCCAGGGCGGGGACCTCTTGGAAGGCAGTCGTGATGAAGGTGATTGGGTTGACATTTGACGGGCCAACTATCTACATTGGTGATATGCAGTATGTAGGCCTAGGCTGTGTGATAAATTGGTCTTGTGCAATGTGCCTGGTTTTGGTAGCAGGAAATGTTACAACATGGGCGTACATGTAATCAACATGTGGGACAGGTACTGCATATTGTTGCCACCGAATCTGTCCAGCATCATCGCCATGTTCCTGGGGGCTAAGTGACAAATTGCCTCTTTTCCTCATAATTAGCCCCCAGCCTTATGCAAAATTGAGCAGCCCGCGTCACGCATGGCCGAGCTTCGGGTCCATAAATACCAACCCCCCCTGAACCTCACATGCGAAGTGTCTGGTGTTGATCCAAGATATTACAGTTTGTCATCCTCGCAGGGCCGCGGTTGAGCGCACTTAAGAATCCCGGGGATGATTAATTGGTGGGAATTATCACGCATGCCTCTCGTTACTTTTCTCTAGATACGGACATTTGGCATCCCAAGCAGTGCTTGTTTGTTCAAAGTCACGGTCAGATGATGATGGAAGTCATGGATTTACATCGCTAAGGATACAATCCAACAAAGAATGAAATATGTGACTAGCTTTGACTTAAACGTGCCAGCAACTGCTTGTAAATGTCCACATTGAGAATCCTCTCTTTGCAATCGTACTTTAAAGCTGGCGTTGAACTCGAAAGGGTCACCTTTAAATGAAGAATGAATCATTTTGCGGGATTTTCCCAAAATGTATATCTGAACAAGACATGGTAGCAGTTGAGGCGCACGACCAACACCTGTGAATACGTAAGGAGCTGTCACACCCCCTTCCCCCGCCCTCAACCATCCGTGCAACAGGACAACCTCTGCCCGGTCATTGCCCCGTTCCCTCATCAGACCATACCAGCTTCGCTTCGGCCCACCTAAAATTAGACACATCAACCACAAAATGCTTACCAAAAAACCCGAACGAAAATTGTTTGGTTTTTTGTTTAAAATAAAAAATGTTGCATTTAATAAATCTTTAACCAAAAAAACCAAAACCAAATACGTGCTGATTATATCCATCATCAATTTACATTACGGAAGGCTAGAAAAAAACACCTCAGCTCTCCACGTTATCCATAAATCACAATGTTCCCCAACCTGGTACACTCACCTAGAGGTCCACTTATGAAATGATGGATAGGCCTTCCCCGATAAACAATTTATAGAAGAAATAAATACAAGTCACTGTTACTTATTTTATATGAAAATGTCCAAACAGGATCATCATCCCAAAAAAAAGAAAATTGCGCCAACCGGATTGGAATAATCATAAAAAAAGATGTTTGTTATTCTTATTCAAAGTAATCAGTATTTGGAGTTGTATATCTTTAAAAATGTATATCACAAGTGAAATAAATATATGTACTTGTGTGGAGATGAGTCACTGGGAGTAAGATCAGGGAGGTTACTGTCATATGCTATCTGCAAATGAAACGGGAGATAGTTGAAGTCCGACTTTGAGGCTTAAAGGTAATATCATACGCTGGTTTTTGTCAAAGAAATGCAGATTCATGGGCAAAAATATCGAGGAAGATACAGTAACAGTCATCTGTGAAATTTGCAGTCGCACACGGTGCCCACTTTTTGAGAAAACAGTGAAAAACACCCACAGTATATTAAATCTTTTCACTATTATTTTTGATCTATAAAAGATCAAAATTGTTTTTGGTCATTGGTTTTACTCTTTTCTGGTTAAATACAGCATTTCAGGCAGAACAATTTTAACAGTATGTTTCTACCAGCACCATCTTCATACCCTGTAAGTTATAGGTACAAATCTGTGAAGATTTCTGTTTCGGTATGCTACCAATGTATTGAAGTACCTTTAATTTTGCCCAGTGTCTAGCCATGCGGACTCCTTGTATGTGCCCATTGTTCATTTCTCATCACTTAGATACATGTACATGATATCTGCATCTGGGTTGTATCAATGTTTGGAGGCTCCTCTTTGATGTAGAATTGTCATTTTCCTGATTTTGAGAAAAAATTGCTCTTTTTGGCTTGAAAAGAAAGAGGCACATTGATTCAATTTAACTTGACTTCCCAACCTGATCGTGATTATTGATCGATACAACATTTGAAGCAATTATTCTTCTTAAAAACCCATTTGATTTGAATAAACTTAGTTCATGTTTGACTATGTTGTGTAACGCAGAGAGTATACCAAGTAGTCTTGTCGAGAGGCATGAGTGAACATCAACTGTTTGCCCGAAAATAAATACGCCATTGTCATTCTTTGACATTACGGTCCTGACAGCAATTTGTTTTGCCGCACTTTTTACTAGAAGGTTACTATCATTTTGTTTGGAGCTTTAAGTGTATGCAGTCCAAAGCATCCCCCATAATCAACCCCTTCATCTTATGGTCCTTATAAGATGACTGATCATAGGGTATTGTTTTTGTAAGATGGATGCGGGTATTACTTGCCCTGTCATGGTTCAATGTCGGTGTTTATATCCAAAGTGATGTGTACAACACTGGCGGTGTCACTCGATACCTCGTCTGTACAAGTACATGAAGGGCTACGTTGTCGTCATCGGACAAATTGGCCCGTCAGAAGGCAAGCTGGGAGCAAGATTCAAACTGCAAGTCATTAGTCCTATAGTCCGCCAATGTTTGGCTCTGGTCTCCACCTCTGTGCATGCGTATGAATATTAAAACTGCGGACGAATCGAGTCGCAGTCAAACATGTGGACATGGCCCTTGATAATCAGTGCAACCGTCCATTGTAGGTTTGTTCCCGGATAAAGTGCACTAGGCTTGTCTGGCCATCGTTAAGTAAGCAAGAGAGAGTGTAGGTCAAGTTAGATAGAGTCCGAGTACAATTTATCTTACTTCTTGCAAGACTTTGCCCCGTGCTGATGCTGTGACCATTTTCTTTTTCATCAGAAAACAGATATCAAGAACCCAGAATTGAATCAATCTTGTGTTTCGGAGAGTCTCAAAATGTCTTTCCAACATTATGTAACAGTTCCCTTCTTTCTGTCAGCATTTTGTTGAATCTAATTAGTTAAAAAAGGTCAGGAAAAATATATTTTTCAAAATAATTCCTCACTTTACAAAATTATTTTCTTCATTTGTTCTTTCCGAGCTTTTCAACAATATGTGGATCAGTTTGCGGAAACACATTAAGAATCTTTTGTACTTTTGCACTTCTATTTTGTTCGCACTTCACGTAAGGTCTCAACGTTTCGACTAGCCTGCTCTAGTCATCATCAGTAGATGATTTAATGATGTAGATTTTGGCAGATACCAAATTTATGAAATTGAGCCCAGAATTGTTTCCATGGAATTGAAAATTGGAACGATTTGACTTCTACATTCTAAATTTGCTACATTGTTTAAGCCCTATCCAGTTAACCCATTAAAACCCACGTAATATCACATGACATGTTTTGGCGTCGAAAATGTACATTCTCGCTTGTGTTTTACCAAATGCACTCTGCGTCCGCGGTATACATGTCTCTCCCCTGCCCGAAAAGTGCTCAATTTGCTTCGGACACCTACGCTTTGTTTCTTTTGTCAATGCTTTACCCTCATTTTCGCCGTTGGCAATGGACGAGCGGCACAAAGCATCTTTTTAGGAAACTATCAAATCACCTCATACTTCCCTTGTCTTCTTATGACAGTGAGTCAGGCCTATACAGTAACTAGTATCTGCCTTGTCTTTTGTGATGGTAGTTTGTGAACTGCACATGTGTGTGTGTCGTGTGTTGTGGGTTTGACCCATTTGATCTCGTGGTAATATATACTTGGCCGTCTCCAAAATGGGGGCATTGTCAATATTCCAACGGGCCGTTCGTTCTGTCCCATCCATCCGCCGTGCAGAATAATGGCCCATCAGACAAAAATGGTACAGTCAGAGCAATTGGTAGCTGGAATAATGGCCCGTGTTTACCGAATGAAAATCCAAATATTAGCCATGAGACTAATGGGTCATCAGCGAAGTGGCTCGTCCAAAATCCCACGCGAGGGAGACATGAGACATGGAGACGTAGTACCGTGATAATTACACCAAGCAATAAGGATCACTTTTTTTTTCTTTTTTTTTTTGGTATTTTTTTTTTTTGGCGTAGGAAATTATTGACTATCAAAGATCATCATCGTGGAACCTCCAGCTTAATAACGCCACCCCCAACCTTTTGGTCCCGGCCCCTCGCTCTTGATCCACGTCAAATTACATGATTCAACGCCCCGGGGAACACTGCTCGGCATCCTCATTGCTTGTTGAAGGCAATACGGCAACGTGAACTTCATCAGGATGGTCTTATTAATAGTATTGTGCAACAAAAGGATCACTTCATTTCCGTGTCTCGGGGAAAGACCGAGACCTCATTTAATAATACCCCCTCCTCTATCAACCCCCCTTCCCCCTTACCCCCTTCCCCGCCGCGTGATGGATAGCAACCAGTGGCCGAGAAAATATCTCAGTGATGGATGACTGACTAATGTATTTGCTTAATGATGAGGGTGATGGGAAACCTCATCCTAGTCCTTATACCTAGATACCGTTCCGTGATTTGGTTTTTTTTTTTATTCGGTTGAGTTTTAGTATTAGTATAGTAGAAGTACAATCCCGGAATGAAGTGACCGTGGACCAAGTGTTGTCTATTGTGGAGTTTATAGCTAGCCGGTAGCCCCCTCACCGGTAGCCCGCTTGCTCGCTGTACTGCATTATCTTCCAGGTTTGCTACGGATGTGTCTCCGGCACTGTTGCCGTGAGTCATTGGGTTTGTCTAGGTCTGGGTACACTTGCACTTTCATTGTGTGCCGCCCGGTGGTATACATCAGCGACATCTGATTGTTAATTCGACCGGCCACGGCTCGTGCTCACTCCTCCACAAATATAGCTGTATACCTGGCCCCTATCTTGTCCCATGGTCCAATGCATAGTTATTGTTTTGATTGTTATTTAAGAACCGCATTACATACTGCAGGGATGAGATTTCTCAGATTAAAATCTGATTTCAGATTTTTTTGTTTTGGATTTCCGATTTTGTTCCTCAGAGGCTGTGTACAAAAGTATAGGAGATTTTCAGATTTCAGACTTGTTATGCCCCCTGTCAGCCGTTTTCAGACATTTTTATCATTGGTCAATCTCATCCCTGATACTGAACAGGCTACTACAAAGATACATTGATGACTTGCTGAGGTCTCATATTATATTATCCTGAATCGTTTGAAATGACCACGGAAAGAAACCCTCTTGCAACGTTTAAAAGACGCCGAAAGCCATCCCATAATGATTTCATAGCTCCAAAAAAATTACATCTAAACGAATACGGTCTCCCACAAGCAATGTGCCAAACTCCAATTCATCAACAAAACCCTTGTCTTGTACTCTCACCTTAATAACTTTGATCTCAGCTTCCCCCAAAAAAGAAGCAATTCTCAGTTCCAATTTTCTGACTGATCTAATTCTAATTCATATTTTATAAAAAAAAATAAAAAAAAGGACAGCGACGTGTCAGAACTAGGACTCCGCCCTTTGACCCAGAAACCATGCTGGGAACCATGTTGGGAACAACAGGACCAACGGGTTTTTTAAAAAGGGGGCCATGCATCAATTGAAAAAAAAGTAGGGAAGAAGGACAACATTTTATTTGCTAATGCGCCCTCGTTGGTCTTTTGTCAGCCTGTTTTCCTGCCAGTTAAATTCTCGTTTGTCCTGCATACACTCGTTTTCTTTTGCAACACTCCTATAGATGCTCTGCTCCACTGTGGTCTTTGCCATTCGGGGGCCAATCGTCGAGTTTATTTAGGGAGAATTTAACAGAATGAGAAACTCATGCTTTTGTATTGATAATTTACTTAAACCTAGGCTGAGCTGTGAAAAGATGTCATCGGTGTGTAGGAGAATTAGCCGTTGAAAATGAGCGGCACTTTCCGCTGATCTCCTGGGATTTATTCCGGGGATAAACACGAGGGGCTTAGCGACAATCCAGCATGTCCCCTCACAAGCTTGCCCTTTGTGAATTCGTGTATCCAGACATTTGTTGTTCAAGTTGGTTATTTGGCTCAAACTAGAAGGCAATGTTTGTCTAATCTAGTATATTCTGTCGCACTCATGTCACTCATGCTCCACACAAAGAATCGGTGTTTCTTTTCGCGACAAAAATGAACAGGAAGCAGCATTATTGCAAAAAAAATATTCTGCATGGATACAAAAAGAGGCTGCCGATCAATGTTATTGTAATACAGCACGTGGGAAAATGACGGCGAATTTCACTCCGAAAGCCCAAACCCGAAGTTAAGAAGCGGGAATGTTTTGGGGCTTAATACCATGCTCTGCGGAGTCCGTCGGGGGACTGTTTAAAACCTGCCTTTGATCTCCTCACTGGGTCTTCAAGGGGGAGTTTGAAATCCCCCTCGCAGATTCCGGGATAAGACAAGCGATTCCCCACGTGGGTAGCATCATCCAGCGTCATTTCACAACACAGTGAGTGGCTCAGGCAGGGGGGTCCTCCCCTCGCGGCCTCCCACGCCAAGACTGTTTCCAAGATTTGCCTTCTTGCAATCATCCCAAGATCGCTACCCCAACCTCACCTCCCGTCATCCCACCCCCCTTAATGTTTTCCGTCTCCTGTCCTTTCTCTGCACTGTCTCTGTCTGGCTAGACATCGGTGGAAAGATGACAGAGAGAGTGGGGTCTTTGGCTTATTGGGAGATAACTACGAGGGTGTAGACAGATGCCGAGGTTTTTTGGAAGGGGCAGGGGAATTGTTTGAAAGGCAGCTTGATCATTTTCCCAGCATGTACCAGCGTCTATTCAAAATGAAAATGTTGAACCTTAAAAATGTTGGGGTATTTCAAAAGTATTGGGTAAGACTTGCGGAGACACCATGTATAACACTCTTCTTGGAAGATGTGTGGTCCTGAGAAGGACTGATGAGAGTAAGTTCTCAACCTCTCAACTGTGCTCTGGCCGTCCTCAGGAGAGGACCTTCCTAGAAGAGTGTTAAACATGGTGTCTCCACAAGCCTTACCCAATTCTAGTCTCTCCACCATGCAAAACTTCAAATCCTTCTTCAAAAGTCTTTCATCTCTTCCTAAAATGAGACACACTTGACCTAAATTAATGAAAGAGTCTCTACTGTTTTTTCTAATAAGTCTCAGTGGACCCATGGACCCACTTACAGTCACTGTAACATACAAATATAGTGTATATGACTCAGTGCACCAGTGGACCTGTGTATATTTCCAATGGGTGAATATTGGACCCACTTACAATCACTTGGCCTTTTTTTGGTATTAATGTATAATTTGATGGCTGTTTGATATTAAAAGAGAAATCATTAATCACTGTCTGTACATATGTCAGACAAAAGCAAAATGTATGCATGACCTCAAATTGATGATTATGAATTCGATACAAGCATAAAAATGTCAGAACATTATGTATACCTTAAATTATGTAAACATTTGATTTATGGCGGGTTTTATTTCAGACATAAATCTGTCTTTATATCATTTCTTGTTTGGTGTTAAAAAATTTTTTTTTTGCAATTTCATGAAATTAAAACCAGGGGCAACTTCCTCCCCAATTTCAGGACATAATCAGCTTCATTACCTTTCAATTATCCACTGGATTGAGATGTCCAGGATTAAGGATTGGATTAGCCCTTAATCCCATTGTGGTAATCTGCGCTGCCTGCCTGTATAGGAGTTAAGCCCGTTAAGCCTGTTAAGCCCATTTAGCCCAGCACTGATTCCCTCTTGATGGGCTTATTGCTGCAATGGACAGAATCCATTTGCATTGTGTGAGGGCCGTGCAGTGAATGCATTGGCAGTCCCACTGCAAAGTCGAGATGGATTAAGCCTGGTTTGATATAAGAGTAAGCCGATTGAAGCTGGGAATATATATAGGGGGAGGGGGAGAGGGGCAAGAGATTTGATTTCAGATTATAGAAATGGAAATGGAGTCAGTTGTTGTCAAAATGAATCTTGTTGTCATCTCGTATAATACAGTGGAACGCCACTATAACAAACACCGCTATACCGAACATCATTCTTGGCTCCCAATTTTTGTGTACAATACATACCCAATATGGTTTTTAAATTCACTATAAATAACGACCACTATAACTGACAATATCTGTGCATCCAGCCATGTTCGTTATAGTGGCGTTCCACTGTATTCCCAAAATGCAAAATTATTTATTTATTTGTCCTGTGAATTTTGCTGTTCAGAACATAGATCTAGAATTTACACATGGATTTTAAAGGGATGGCTCTGATGCACAATATTTCTTACAGCGAACAAGGAAATCTTCTTGCACCCTCTCTTTAATACAAAAGACAAATTTAAAAACACTACAAAAGGCATACTTGCATAGTATCTAGGAAGTAATAACAATACTAAGCCATGTAATGTAAACAACAACAAAACATTGACTGGAGTGGGATTCAAACCAGTAACCTCCGGAATGCTGTACCTTTCGGTTATTTGATAATTAACAAATATGAAACCTCAGCAGGTTACATTTTCCTCTTGCCGGCATAAAAAGGTGTCTTCAAAAGTACAGATCACTCCCCAAGTACTAGTACAATATCAGCCCTTGGATACATTGCAGCTGATGTTGAGACATCCTATGTCTCTAATTGCAAAGAGGGTTGGTTGTCTTTATTCACATTTGCGGTTTAACTTAGACACCAAGTAGCACTGTGAAGTACTCTTCTTAACTTAGCAGCAGACCTAAAGGTTTCATTACAGATTAAAGTGCCATGCGGCTCTCTCTCAGCAGTGCGAATGTTCACAGTTGTACTTTTATGTTGTGAAAATGAAGACGTCCCTGCCCAAGCTCCGCAAATACTTCAGTGAACGGCAGTGTGGAAGCAGCTGATATCCCCACGGTCCTCATAACACAATGCCCCTCAAGCAAACCCATAGTCCGTCTCCCAAAAAAATGTACAGTGCATCGAGCCACTCGACCCCCACAACACCACCAAAATATTACAACAACAAAATAAAGTTCGGTTTAAGAAAATAGAACGAAGATCTTTTTTTTTTTTATTCTCAGTCTTTCCTCGGAATTGTTAATGTGCGGGACGGGGCCCTTTCATCAATAACAGAACAGGACACACCGACCCGAGACTTAATAGGTTTCTAGGCCAAATAAGTGATCCAAAAATAGTCTAGGATGTTATCAAAATATTAATGGTGAGGTTTAGGGGTAGAGCGGAGAAATAAAAGGCAAGTTGCGGGCCGGGATGTTGTAGATTTTTCGGTTTTTCTCCACAGGGACACTGTTTACACAGTGGTTAAACAAATGCATTGCACTTCTAAAATCCATCCATTATTGTGTCAGATCCCCTCTTAGTACCGGCCGGCAAAATAGGCCGGTAGGGGGCCAAAAAGTGCAAGCCGGGGGCAGGACTTCTTGACCAATTTTATGTCATTTCAATATTTCTTCTTCTTTTTTCCCATCTAGTTTTTTTTTTCAAAAAAGAATCACAAATATCATGTATCTGGAGACTGGGGATGTTCCTTCTAAACTACATATCATGGGCTGAACCTAAGATAAAAATAAAACAGTGAGAAACCCCATCACTTGAGGATATTAATAATTTAATACTAAGAACAAAAAGAGTTTATTTAGAAATAAGCTTAACCTTCGACCCTCCTTCAAAATGAAACAAGCATAGGTTTCAACCTCAAAAGATTTTCAATGATTCAATATTGTACTTATGATTATGATAGCGATCCTGTGAAAGACGTAACTGAAGAAACATGCTGACTCTTCCCCCCAAAATAATATTTTACTCTTTTTAAAGAGTATCACCAAAATTACAAAAATAGGTTGAGGCAGATTACCTCTTTATTGACCAAAAATGATCAGTATCTGTAATTCTTTCAAAAAAATTCAGCACAAAGTTTTATTCGTTTGCTTTGGGAGAACATTGTTTACGTAAGTTTTGTTACAGGTTTAAACCATTGTATTCACAAGTGATAAGGAAAGACAAATGGCAACCTCTTGTAGTTAACCTCCTAGAAAGCTTCTCAGCAGCCTCTTGTTCATTTATCACACTGCTCTGTCTTCAGATGATTGACCCATGCCTGACCTCTACCTCTTCTCATGCTGGGTCACAGCTAGCGCTTATGCCAGCCCCTGTAAACATTACCACTTTATAACTTGCCATTTTGAACTCCAGAGTGTTTGGTAAGTTGTCGGGTCATCTTAACTTGTTTGACCTCCTGTCTAAACAGCAAATTTTTGGCGTCAACCCCTCTCAGATCTGACAAGACTCCACAATCAGTCATCCACTTCAGATCCTGACACCCTTTTACTTGGGTCCTGATAAAACGTTGATAAGAACGTCTTTTTATGATGCATCATCTTCTTTTCTTATATTTTTCCCCCCTCCTAGTTGATGGATTGTGCTCATTTTCAGAAATTCAAATAATGTATACATGTTGGACCGTTCCACTCAAGAGCCCTTGAAGAGGGTTTGAACTTTGAAGTGTGACATTCTAGACCCTGGGCCTAGCGGACCGAATGTAAAGGGTTTTTTTTCTTTGTAAATATCTGGATCAGCTATCTGGGTTAATTGATGGCTATGACAACTGTGTGTTGTTTATCATGCACTTGAGCCCACCAAAAGATCATTTGCACAGGAATATACCATTTGTCAATGTACAGGCTTTGTTTTTTTCTACCCAAGTGCGGCGTGCGGCACAACCCCAGGGCTTATTGGATGGGCGTGGTGTGCTGTGTGGTCGGATTAAACCCCTAAACCAAATTTGGTATTGATCATGGGAATGAACAAACGAACATCCTTGCATAGAAACTACGGTTACCGCTGAAAATGCCCGACCCCCCCATCACCACACAGGTCGCTCACCTGTCTACTTTTTCAAAAGTAGAACCCCTCCCTTTTTTGCTATTTGAAGCCTGATTCCCACCTGAATTGACGACCTAAATGTTTCGCCGGGTAGACACCACGGTTAAAAGAACATCGGCCGCCCAATCTAATCTAAATTAGCCCAGATTGAAAGTGTGTCCAAGTCTTTAAGTGCCACATTAGAAAGTGACACGCCGAGCTTCGCCCGATCCGATCAAGCACATTATTTCCCATTAAACAAAAAAAAATAGAACACGGCACAATCTTGAATCAGTGTGGTGTAACCTATGGATGGAGCTGCCGCACATAGTGGCCTATCCATGCATCCGCACCAGTTACCGTCCCACTGTATCAATCTACACGACTGACAGCACTGGGTGGCCAGTGCACTTTTTAGACAGCTCCCGCGAGATTATAGGAGCAAAAGCGTGGTCGATACGCCCATCACAGAGAAAAACGCTCATCGCTGGTAAGGACCTGGAGGAACTGTACAAACAAGCGAGGCCCTCGTCCAACGGGACCCACCGCAATCCAGAGCCCCCAATTTATGCCCAAACACCCTTTTAGACAATTTCGGAGCACAAACTGCTACACTGGCTACAGATGCATTTTCATTGCGCTCCATAATTGGATCATATTTATTTTTCGCGTGGATGGCGCAACGGACACCAATATCGCGCAGATGGACAAATACCGTCCCCGCAGCTCTCATGATAGTGTCTTGGGCACACACAACCCCCCTCCCTCCCTTTCCCTGTGTAACCAGTTTGGAGTCTGTGAGACTCAGTGCAGTCTAGGTGGTGTGATATTCTTATTGATGCAAGATGTCAGAAAGAAGCTCGTGACTTTCAGCTGACAAGAACCAGTCGTGCGATCGCTGGTGGAAAAGGCCTTCTTTCACTTTGAGGAAACTAAAACAGATACTCAAAGAAGCACCAACTCATACAAGCCCCTACCACTACATCTTACAATTACACTGCAGAACCTTCTCCCATGTATGGCATTCTTACAGATGCAACATTAACATAGCACCTACAGCAGGATCTATGTAAAGCCCTGTAAATATAATTGGAAGAGTGCAGAGCCTCAACAAGGAGGAAAAAACCATTAAAGTGAATCCAATTAAACGATCTGAGTCCGATTTGATCCGGAGGAGGAAATGATCCTCGTTATTACTTTATATCCACCAGCTGGACGGGAACGGGATGACTTTGTCGGCGCTAAATCCAGTCGGACTTGAATTGATTTCCTACGCCCTCATCGCAAAAGCCCCATATGATCAAACAATATGATTCCAAATCATGTGCATCATTGAGAAACCAGGAAGTGTCATTTATTTTTACTCCGGCTTGGAGCGTCTTAAAAAAAAACTGCCATTGTAGAGTTGGTATTTGATACTGGTCTTGTATATGAGGGAAATGTCTGTGAAAGTAATTGTTGAGATTGTCATCGGGAGAAAGTATGCATACGTGATGGCCTTAACCTTGGCATTGAGCCCAGCCCAGCTTCACAGGCATCATCTCAAAGCTGGAAACACAAGGTGTAGTTGTTCCTTAAAGTTGGCTTGAAGTGTTCTTGTTCAAAGCTGAATATCTACTTGGCAGACAATAGCCAAAGGCTTCCATTCAGATGCATGTTACTTGAAAATGAATGTCGGAAATAAATCAAAATTTGGAACTGGAGCCCGGTTTTGAAAAGGCCCATGCCAGGATAAAACTTAAAAGCAGGTCAGGCTACAGGCCATGAATTTCATAACAGCGATGAAGGTTGATCTATCCCCAATCCACAATCCACTAGTCTTTACCAGAGCATAACTGTTCACCCCTCGCCAAGTACAACTTCTGGATAAGATATCTAGTAGCCAGACCCGCAGACAGTGAGTACATGGAGGAACAATCAAGTTTCCCTTCTCTAAGCCCAAGAAAAGAAAGAATCTTTTGCCGATCACGGCATCACAGGCTGCTGTCTGGTTATCCTGATGGATGATCCAGTCATATTTCTCAAGGACAAGTCACTTGCATGCAAGCCACATCAAACTTTCCAAAAAACCATCATGGTTTTGTCGGTAAGTTCATTCTTGACCGGACATACTGTTTCTATCGACATACCGTTTCTATCGGACGGAAATGAATTCTGTCAAACTACAGGGAAATGTTGATTTCTATCGATCTAACCGGCTATTTTAAACGAGGCTAATTGAAGTCAAATGGTGCGTTTGAGTTTTAATCACGAATGATTACTTTTTTGGGGTTGAATGACCGATTAATCGCAGTGAATGACCGCTTTAACGACTACCATAGCTGTTTTCAAAACAGTTGATACTTTTTCAGATAATCATTTTTGACATTATGTTGTCTCCTAGTCCAAATGTTAGAAAAGTTTTTGACAGGGTAACCTTTGCAAGCCAGATTGAGCCAAGAGCCATCGGCAACCACAACCAAAAATTCCCAGCGCTGATTATATTGCAGCCATGTCGAAACAATAGAATATTGTTTGATAACTTCTTCATTGTTTTATGATTTGATAACGGTGGAAGGTCACAGGTCACGTGAGTGACGTGACCTTGATCACATCTGAAATAGGAACATTTAGCAGAGCTGACAGTTTCATTTGTGTCTGTTCACATACTAGTAATGCATATGGCTTGATACTATGCACGTTTAAAGAAAGTGAACTCCGTCACTAATCACGTAATGTCATTGGCGTTCATTGCTTTCTTGTATTTTCAGCCTCGTAAAGTTGTATCAGAAAAAAAAAACGACCTTTTCGCAGTCGTTTGCACTCTCGGGCCATAAACTGGTGATTCTTTGAAGGAAATTTGATCCTTTTAATTCGAGTCGGACTAGACCGTGGAATTCATTTAATTTGAAGCTGTAGTAGTAGTAGTATTATTATTAAAACAGAGGACATGTTCTCAGAGGTTGTTAGCCAAAATGATTTGTTGTTGATTTGCCACGGTAATGAATTATCCGCAGTTTAGCGCTTGCCCAGCAGATGTGGCCTTGTTAAATTTATCCCCGACACCACAACATCATCGTCATTACTAGCATCATTCCCCACAGCATCCAAGGATGAATTATATCGGCCCGGGTTTAAGATGTAACGAGTTGGACATGGCAACATGGAATGAAACAATAAATACCGTCCCGGGTAACAAGAAGTGCATCCCGGCCGGATACAATAGAGATTTATGACCGGTGGGGACTGCCGAGCACAATATGGGCTTAATGAACTTCCAAGCATAAGTGAGAAGTATCCCAGCTTCTCTGGCAAAGCACTAGCACCTGCCCGTACTAAACATGATTTATATTTCATGAATTGAAATCTGTAGTATATAGGGCCTATATATACCTCGTCGGATTTCAACCTTTTTTTTTTATAGAATTTAGGGGGGCGAACGTACATACATACGCACATGTGAAAGTGCAGTGCCCATCGAATGTTTTGTGAACAGGATTTTCTGTGAATTGGCTCATAGAAGACCCAGGCATGTCTACACATGTATTTTCACACTTCTGACTCTCAGGTTTTAAAGCGGGGGTCCGGGGGATTGTGATGTTGCGGCAGATGTTGATGGTTGTTTCCAAGTTGCAATTATCCTTTGAAGAGATGCAAGTAATTAGAAACACCGAGCCTGGGGTCCATAAAACTCGGTTACCAAATGTTAATAATTACATTTCTGTCATTTTGGTACTGAATGGAATGGTTTTGTTTTTACTTACTTTTTATTGGAAAAATCCACAGGAATTATTTCTTTTACAAATAGGGTATTAGCGAGATTTCGGAAAATCAGGAATTAGGGAGACATTTCAATGTCTCTGAAGTATCAGCTACCTTTTAAAGACATATTTTACTGTCCATATTTTAATAGTTAGACAGAGAATGCTCGGAATATGAGCAAATATCAATTTCAAGTTCATTGGTTTGGAGGATGTTCAGAAATAGGTGGGTAAAGTTTTGTGCACGGCCCTATGGGAATGATTCGCAGCCCATCAAATGGGTCATTGGGCAAAAATAAGATGGACATTTTGTGAGCCCTGTTCGTGTAGGATAATGCACCAAAAAGATTAATTTCACCTCACTATTTCTAATCTTTACCTGAATGTTTTTGTTCAATTCCATCCTCAATGGAATAACACTGTGCAGAGATGACTTTCTCAAATTAAAATCTGATTTCAGATTTTGTTTGTTCTGGATTTCATTTTTTTTTTCTCAAATGCTTGTGTACAAAAGTGTAGGAGATTTTCAGAGATCAGACTTTTTATGCTCCCTGTCAGCTGTTTTCAGACATTTGTATCATTGGTCAATCTCATCCCTGACTGTGTTGCCAGTCACGTCAACTCGTGCTTAGCCAGCTATGAGCTATCTATGGCTTCTCTGTATAGGGCGTTAGCTTGGCTATTCATAAACAATGCATAGTGCCTTTAATTAGGACTAGACACTTCAAGTCAATCCGCACAGCGGTCCATGACCTCCGTGATAGTCACTGTATTGGATGACGCTGCACGTATACATCAACGACCTCTTTAAAGTGTTCCTTCCCTAAGATTAGTGTAGAGTAGAGCACCATGAGGCTGCAATGGAATACCGAACACCAAATGTATAAATCTGTAATCTAGAAAACCTATTTACTTCCCAGTCCTGTAAAACAAACAAAAAAACAGGTCTTGTCTCTTTTGAATCAGGGATGAGATTTCTCAGATTAAAATCTGATTTCAGATATTTTTTGTTTTGGATTTCAGATTTTGTTCCTAACAGGCTGTGTCCAAAAGTATAGGAGATTTTCAGATTTCAGATGTTTTATGATCCCTGTCAGCTGTTTTCAGACGTTTTTATCATTGTTTAATCTCATCCCTGGTTACTGTGGAATTGCCCAGAAACTTTAAAATCTGTAAATCTAGAAACTAAATTACTTCCACGGCCTGTATTAAACAAACAAAACATCAAAACAGGCCTAATTGTCTCTTTACAATACAAGATTTATTTCTTCTGTCTATTAAATGTTGTTTGTGTCGGCCCATCTCCACGAAAAATTCCCGCCAATTATGCAGTCATTTGCTCTGGCAGTGACGACCTTGTAACAATCCAATATCTTCACCCACTGTATCAATTATAAGGCAATCAAAGCCAGGGCTCCTTTTTAAGCACGGTAAATAGCGCTGTATTCAGTAACACAATCAAGCCTATCCCCCCTTCACTTGTCCCACTGATCGAGTCTAATTTAATTTGGCCTAATACCTGTGGCAAGGCATTAACATTCCTCCATATAACTTCCTGCTTGTCGGGGACAAAAATAAAAAATCCCGAAGGCACAAAGACCCCATCGCCACAGAATAGCATAATATCACCGAACCACAGAAAAGTGAAAAGGATAAAAGGAAAGATTGGCCAGGTTTAAAAAAATAACACCACACTGCAATAATAGCATTCATTCAAGTTGCAAAATTTCCTCCCGGCCAAACAACGAAAGCCAAAAAAAAAGATTTGACGGAACTTGATTGAAATGAACCGAGGATATTGAATCGTCAGATATGATTTGGGATGAATGAGAATAGTCGGGGATTTTTTTTTTATTAACAGTTATTTGTTTAAGACCATGGTGTCCCCTGGGGGCTTCTGCATGCATAAGAGGTTTGTGTGCAAGAAGCTAGACTCAAGAGCAGTTGAGGCAAGGGGGATATCGCACGTCCCTGAACTCTAGTTTTCAGAATCTGAATTCGGAGGACCTCACATTCCCCAGAAACATCCTTCTCTTACTTTGCGTCCTTCTTATCCTTCAAGCTCCGTGACATGACCACATTTGCAAGAAACAAGCTGTTAAGTCAAAGCAAACTCCATTGGAAACAGCGATTCTTGGGTTTCAGCTACAACCGGTCATTTGGGGCTTAAAATAACCTTTTCAGGGTCTGGACATTCTATATTTGGACAGAAACCACCTTGGCTTGGCCCTCAACTATACCCCAGCTTCCCTGCCATTATACCAGCATGTGGCCTCCTTGTCTTTCCCACACGCTTGCAGTGGTTTCAGGCCAGTCCAGGCAGCAGGATGATGTTGATCTCTGGACCACACATGCTAAGCAATACAAGTTTTTGTCTGGTCCCTGCAGCAGGCCTGATGGTAGTAGGACTGAACCTGTTATAAAGTGTGGTTAGCTCGACAGGTGCACCCCTGTGGTGGACAATTTTCACTCAGGTTGTGGTTCATCTACCCCTGGCTTGGCCAATCAAACTTCAATACATCAGGAAATCTTATTCTGGAGACGAGGGCGCCCTACCTAGCAACCAGCACCATGAACGTCCCAAATTGATATCAGTATTCGTTGGGCATTCCGAAAAGCACAAATCCATATATCTCTCAATATGTAGACCTTGATCATTAATCCCATCAGCTATCAAAACTACACTCGCATTGAAAATAAAATCCAGGCAAATACTTTTAAAAAGCAAACATCGAGAGTGCTAAATTTAACCTCGCTTTCCGCATATTCAAGAAATTCAATTTTATTTGCTCAAATTGAACTACGGATTGAAAATATTTTTGACATAAAGTGATGTTTGTGCCAGTGGGTTAATATAGCCTTTCTGAGATGAGGGAATTGACAACTACCGTACCTCAATGTCAACAAGCTGGTAAGAAAATTGCCCTTCAATATTGAACTCTCGATCCCGAGCCATGCTTTTTGCATTTTGAAATTAATTACCAGCCTATGGAGTTCAAATTGCCAGGGCTGACATTATTATATCTGTAGATCTGATAATGCACAATTTCATGTTTGAGACTGGACTAAAGAAATACTGCGCAAACAAAGTTAACAAACTCTGCTGGACCAAAGTATGCAAGCTAAACATCAATGCTAGTCCATTATGTTTTGCAATAAGCGTAGAACTTTCGCAAGTCAAAGTGTTGAGTCCTACCCAGCCCCTAATGTAAGCCTTTTCTTCCACAATGCTGTAAGCATAGCCATAAAATAGGGCTCTGCGCTCGTGACGTCACATTCAGAACTTCGGACAAACAAGTCACACGTGGCCCCATTAACTTACACGTAAACGTTGTGAAGTTTGTCCGAACATCCGGGTAACTATAGCTGTCGATACAAAGGGCGTATTATATAAATAGCTCGAGCGCGGAGCCCTATTGGACCCAGTATGGGTACAGTTCGGCTTTCAATGGACCCAGGTTTAAAAACTTTCCCAGGTTTTATTTTGGTAAAACCACCTTTGTCATCACATTCAACTTTCAAGTGCCAACAACAATATTGACCCTACCTTGCTTTGAACTTAACCCAGTGTCCAAACTCTACACCTAAAACGTCAAGAGAAGAATGCCGACATGGCTGGAGAAATTGCAAGCGGAGGGGAAAAACTTGCCATTTTTGTTTGGTTTGCGGCAGGAATCTCTTCAAGTTGACAGCTGCTGGCAGGGAGAGAATATGATGGATGGATGCAGGACAGATTCCTGTAGGTTTCCTTGGGAGGTGTTAATTGAGTGTGAATTGGCAGTGTTTATGGGGGGCGTGAAGAAGGAGATAAAAAAGTCTAGTGGCAGAATTTTTTAAGGTCAGGCCTTGTTTTGGGTGTTTTGAAGTGCACTGCAAAAAAGGACTGTGGGCATGTTCACAGAGTTGCTACAAGCATGGAGGTAGAAATCCATGCTACAAGTAACTTTGCTGCTAACTTTGCTGCTAAAATATCACAGCGGGAGTTCGTTTGAGAAAGCAACTTAAGCTAAAATTCACCGAGCGTTCACACGCTGCATTCACAACTGATAACTGCACAATCAGTTTGTACAGAGGTCCAATAAACATCAAATGATGAACAAATGATGGAAGTAGGCCTAATCAGAATTAGTTTTTTTTTCAATTTTAAAAGGAAGTGTAATATATCAGTTAATAATGGAAATGGAAAAGACTAAGCAGAATCTGTGTCAGTAAACACCGTGGAATTGTTTAGTATCATCTTGCACAATTTGATTTAAACAAATCAATAAATTTGTCAACTACAAATTACTACCGGAACAAAACTGCGTCGTCATGTACACTTGAAAAGATGAGAAACTTTCCAATTGTGCAATATCCAGCTTAGTGGGCTTCTCATCCCATCAAACGCTTATCCCCCCCCCCCCCCCTCCCCACCATCTCTGTACCCCGTGCATCGCTGACATTGTTGACTTTCAAGTTATATCTGGCAGTACTTATCGCCAATATTAAGTTATATCTTCCCCTAACTTAATTAACCCTTACCCTGACCCCAATCTGTTTGAAAACTTCAACCGGGGCTCGACCAGCATGATTGGCCTGCATGGCGGAGTCGGGAACAGTTTATTTTCAGAGCGTGTTTCAAATTTATTACAGATTTGGCAGATCGGGTCTCTCAACCTTCCTAATTTCACGGGTCTTGGTAAGACAGATGGATAAACTCTAGACATAGGTGTAACTCTGGTGAAAAGCCGGAAGAAAAAAAAAAACGAAGAAGGCCGTGATGTGACTTGAACCAACTGGTGCTGAAGGAGTCTTTAACGGTTTAACCCTGATGGTGAAGTTGTTACCCTCCTAGCTGTGTGAGACCCTCTGTCATCTGGTAATCAAATTTCCTTGATCAAATTTTGGTTGTGGGAGAAAAAAAAAGAAGACGATGGAATTCCAAAAAAGACCTGACCACGGAAACATGTTGAACTGTCGTGGGAAGGAAGAGGATGCCTGTGAAGATTACTAGACTTGGTCTTGAGATGTGGGGAAGTTGATTTGTGTTCAGATGATATGAGGAGTAGAGAACAGAGGGTGTTAGTTGGGAGGAACATTTGATATGCCCCGTGCTTGTACTTGTTGAGCATTATTTTGTGATCAGTCTCATGTCAAGATCCATGTTCCACTGCTTCACCTCTCCGAAGTCTCCTTTCAACCAAATTCAGGAAAGACCATTTCTGTCCAAATTTGTAATATTATGATATTTGATTCCTGTCCTTTTATCTACTTAATATACAACATCTTGGAAATTTTGCAAGCTAGCCGTTCACAAACCTATTGCCAAACGATGAAATTAATACTAAACGATCATAGATCTGTTGATCGGTTTGTGGAAACGCCATGTAATATTTGTTCTTACTTCCCATTTCTATTTCATTCACACTTCTCGTAAGGTCTCAACGATTTTAGATCCGTTGGTAAAATGCAAGCATCCATCCTCCAAAAACATCATACTGAGTTGCATATGTACACAAAATTGTTCTGAAGTGGAACGAGGACACTTTATCTTACGACATGGAAGCTTGATTTATATCCTAAGCTGATTCCTCAAAAATTGTGATTATAGGACGGCGTGGATTGTCTACTCTAGCATGCAATACAGCCCTCCTATGCAGACGAAACAAAATTGATAGACAGCGTCAGTCATAAATAAGTCCTCTTTCAACCCAAACTAATCGTGAATTTCAATCAAGCTTCTGGATCAAGGAAGGACTCGCGTGTATGATGATGTACTGGGGGGGGGCTTCCGACGAATACTTTCCGTTTTTCAAATAGCTGTACATAATCTCCATCAGACTGGAAGGAGGGGAATCTTCCTACAAGGGGAGATTCTATATCCTGCGTCATCATCGTGCACTCCGTGGGTAGAGAGGGGCTCAGAGAGCATCAAGGTCATAACGTTAGTTTCTCATCAAGTTCAATATTCATCAAGAAAATGGGGGCAGGCTTTCTGCAAGGCAAATCTGAGGTTAGGAAAGGTGGGCTTCATCATCTTCTTCTTCAATATTTTTTTTCAATCAGTGTTATTGGTGGTTCTGAAGGGAATGGGAGGGGGGTTCTTTACCTGTGTAGACCTGGCCCAGAGCAGAGACTCTGGGGAGTGGGAACTGTCGTGGCACTGGACAGCTTGTCACGTGGCCCATCAAGTCAGTATACTTGTTATTACCTCCAGCTGACTTGTAAATTGGACACTTTTACCAAAGCAGTTCAGTCAATCAATGACACATGTTTGTCTTTCTCCTAACCCCCCTCCCCCCTTCCCCCACCATTTGGCACCCCCCCCCCCTCCTTTGACATGGCCTTTAATAAGATGCATGGAGTGTGTAACATTTGAATGTTTTAATTTGTTCATTGAAAAGTGAACAGAGAAGGATTGTCTAGAGTGGGATTCGAACCAGCTGCCTCTGAAATACCATAACATGCCGCTCTTTCCAACTTGACCTATCCAGCGCTATAATAGTGAGGTTCCTAATTATCAATTATCTTTGTTTGTTTGTTTGTTTTATTTGTTCATGTCACGAAGTCAATTTCAATTTGATTTGTATCGGCGGGATGAAAAATTATGATTTCACTCTGGACTTAAAAAAAAAATAATAGGAAAAGGACACAAATCTGTTGTTTTCCCAAATCTTTGTCATTATCTTTATTTGTTTATCGTGTGTATTTAGGCCTATTTGTTTATTTATTTATTTATTTATTTATTTCCTTTTGTGTTTGCATATATTTGTTCATGGGATTGTATCTGATTTCAATCTGGAGAATCGTTTAAATGAATTGCCATTATCCTGTTACACATTCACGCTCGCAGCATCCATTGAGTTTTACAGCGAGGCTTTTTTTCTTTATCTCATCTGGCTTTTCGGGTCAGATTTTAATACGGAGATTTTGTAGATGAAGTAGCAACTGTATGCCGTTCTTTTCCGGCCTGACCTACAAGCTTAGAATTCCAGTGTTTGTGAAAAACCTACCACTTGCCATATAGGATTACCCAACATCGTGGCAGTTGGGAGGACCGTAGACAAACATTGTCAGCCCGAGGAGCACCAACAATAAACTACGGCGAAGGTTTTCCGTTTCTTCCTCGAACGTTGAAACCCAAAGGCTTTGTATTTCGGAGGACAGATAATACATAGTTCCGATGAACCTTGTGTACAAAGTGCTGTTTGTAACATCATCCTGGGTTAAGCCAAGCATGGTAGGCAGGCTGGCACTACAGTCTAAACAAAAATATATTTTCTTCCCCATCAACACATTCCGAAGGTTGGAAATATCTGGTTGGATTGTATGTTTCGGCTCTTATCGGATTTACAGCGATTATATTACATTAACTCTGTTTCCCTGGAGTATTATTTCAAATAGAGAGCCAAAGAGACGTCAAAATGCATGCTTTATTTTTTCACAACAAGAAGGCTCTCACTGGATTCAGTACGTCAGCTGAATTTTTAGCGTCATAGGGCTTGATCAAGTGAGTTGCTAACTTCGCTGCTAACTTTGCTGCTAACTTTGCTGCTAACATATCACGGCAGGAGTATGGTTGAGAAAGCAACTTCAGGTAAAATTCACCGAGCATTCACACGCTGCATTCACGACTGCTAACTGTGAGAGGTCGGCAATAAACATCAAGTAGGAAGTCTTGTTTTCGCTCGTAGGTCAGTTGCGTTCATACCGCAATTCACAGTTAGCAGTGCTGCTAAAGTTTGAGATTTCACTGTTAAGTCGGAGAAAGCGAAGTTACTGCACAAATTTGTGCTGTTAACTTTCTGTCTTAGTTAGCAGCGAAGTTGACAATGAAGTTAGCTAAAATTGCTTTCCAAGGGCCACACATTTTCACTGTGAAGTTAGCAGCAAAGTTAGCATCTCTTGTGAACATACCCATAGGGGCAAGTTTTTATCTACCAAGGTTAGGCAATCCAAGCAAAAGCCAGTTAATCAGTAGTCAAACATTGTGCTAGCAATGTATGTAGGCCCTATACTTATATGTACAGACCTTCCTCGACTTGACTTTTTAGCAAACGTCTTGAGAATGTTATGTAATTTTTGGCGAAGCACCCTCAAGCAGCTTAAACTGCAGGACTTCAGCAAACAAGTTGAGGAGATCCTGCAAGGTATAGGGAATTAATTGAATTTCTATTGAGTGAGGCTCTCCTGTGTTTGTGTTGATTGTGTGTCCAGACCAAATAATGCCAATCACCAATATACACACAAGTTACGTTGTAAAACGGATTTTGTGTACTGTAACCACACAATACCAGCATACCAGTGCAGTTGGACTGCCCCTAGAACTTTATCATTGAAGAGCATATACCAACTACAGTTTGTGAATAGGAACTTGTAGTCACTAACTTGTGAAATTTAAAAGGAATTTGTTCTTTATCTCACCATATTGCATCTCAAACTAGCAGACATATCTCCTAAATTCCTAGTAAGTCCACCAAAAAAAATCCTCATGGCCCCGGATTTCCATGTCAGTCCCAGTGTTGACTTAGGTAATGCACAAGAACAATACCATAACAACCAGGGGCAGTTATGTGTGGTCCCTGTGTGTTGAAAGATGGGTGGATTCTGATCCTGCTGACAGCCAGGAACCTTGTCCATCTTGAGCTTAGGGTTTTTCCCCCTAGAGAAAATTTGACAGTAATACATAAAATGCTGGTGGGGACTAGAGTGTTATCCTGTTCACATTGGATCTCAACTTGGTGTATGACTAAGTCCTGTTCCCGTTCACACTGGATCTCAACTTGGTGTTTGACTTAGTCCTGTTCCTGTTCACACTGGATCTCAACTTGGTATTTGACTCAGTCACACTGGATCTTATCTTGGTGTTTGACTCAATTCTGTTCACACAGGATCTCAACTTGGTTTTAAACTCAGTTTATCAGGTGAAATATGTTCATTTGGCATATCGAAAGATAAAATGGTGGCTTAGACAGAAGTGAAGGAAATAAATTTTATTTTGCTGAAATAGGCTTCCCTGTATTTGACAGTTAAGCTTCCAGATTTGTTTCCCTCCTAATGATACAAATCCTCAGTCAAGCCTTCTAAACAATTTATGCACAGTTTATATCATTGACAGAAGAGAAAAGACAATATTGACACAGATTAAATTAGCTGGGATTTAGAATAATCAATAAAAGTCCTCTAGACAAGAGAATCAATAATGTCCGGTACAAAGGCCCAGGTTTTTTGTTGCACATCATGTATACATTATTGCTCCCTGGCATATTTTGTGTACTGAACTCATTAACAAGTGGAGAGTCTTTATCTCATCCTTTAATGTGTTGTGACAGTAAATGAGATGAAAGGAAAAGGCTAACGATCTATTTAGGAATATTCACTGTTCAACCTTGTGACCTCTGACCTCAGTCTGAAGGAGTTTAAAAATATGATATATTCCGTCAAACGCGTCTTATTTATGTTTTTTGAGACGTCGTTTGAAAGGAAAAGGTTAGCTATCTATTAAGGAATATTCACTGTTCATCCTTGTGACCTCTGTTTTCTGACGGGATAAGAATATGATACATTCCGCCAAACTCATCTTATTTATTTTTTTGAGACGGCGTTTAATATTCATTGAGTTACCCTTTGAGGCAAGATATATACAAACATGCGACCTAAAGCAACTGCGACGCCGACGCAAATGACAGAAAACAAACTGTGAGGTGTCGAGTGTGTTGTCACGGCAACTGGCAATACAAATACTCCTTAGGTGTGAGGAAGGGAAATCAGTCCGACTCGTTGTTGTTTCGCTTCGTTTCTAAGTTATGACCGGCTGCAATTAAATGAGTTTATACGGTCGGGAGTCGTTACGGTTTTGACCGGTTATATCTGTGGCTTCATCTGATAACCCAATTAACGTCTGCAGCGCATTTACCGTGGTCGGGTTGCGCTTGTTGAATAATTAAAAAACCCTAGCATCTCTAATTAACCGGCAATGGTAATTAGCACCATGCAATAATTGGCCATCGTTATACTGTGATTGTTTATCATCACGCTCATCCAGTCTTATTCCATAATGAGCCTTGAAGACGTGTTATGGTGGAGTTAACGTGCGTATTAAGCAATCCCTTCGAGTGGAAAGTGTGTTATTGCAAAATCAATTTCACATTGTCTGCTGGTAGTGACGGATGTAACAATGATTTCAGTTTATTTTTAGTGCTTGCCATGCTACAATCTCTTTTTTAACCAGACATGCAACTTTTCCCCCCGATCAGCTGATTTCCTCTTTTTTTCACTTCACTCTTATGCCATTGAAAAGTGAAAAACACTGTACAAAATATGGTAAAGATTGGAATTTCCTCTTTTTTTTGTAAAGACCAAGTTAACTGGATCATGCTTGGAGTTAGGAGGGTCTGACATTTCGATCCTAGCACAGGATCTTTCTCGAAGGCTAAATGACAAGAGGACAAGAACATGCATCTAAAGATGCACCTAAAATACGGATCATGTAAATTTTCATCAAAATGTGGTCCAAAATTAGATTTTCCCTAATTCATGTAAAAAAAATGTCCTGTGACTGACAGATATATCTGTTGGACTCTGATACTCAAGTCCCTACCTATGTCGAGATGACTCGGTGTCCAATATTTCTAAAAAACAAACAAAATCTGTCGTCTAATCAGTATTCAGCCCTTTGGAAGGGACTCCGCCAACATCAAGACGGCGTCGGGCTCTCTCCCCCAATATTTTAATTTATACATTTCAGGTCATTTCTGTTTGAAAGCTGATGTTTGTTTGCAGTGCTCCGACTACTGCGTTTTCCAAATTTCCAATCAAAATTTGTCGAGTGTAAATCATTCTTTCTGCGAAGGTAGTTAGTAGGCAGAGCAGGAACGTGGGGGAAAAAAAGACCTCTAGAAAAACGACAGATTTTTCATTACTTGGTGTGGGAGGCAGATTGGGAATTTGCGGTCACGCCAGCCACTTTTGGAGTGTGTTTTGTGGAATTCGGTCAACTTGAAAATTAGTGTTTCTCAAGGTTGCTGGCGTGAGCTGCTTGTCCCTGTTGCCCCATGATGCATTGCCCTACATCGGTCCATCAGTGCCTATCACACATTGCCCCATCCGTAGGTAATATGCAGCTAGATTACTCTGCTGTGCTAATTCTACTGTACTGGTGTTTGTTCGGGGTGATTTGCTAGGAAATTAGGAGTCATTAGTCAAAAGAAGATCTGATGGATTTGCTCCATGGCAAGTAGTCATGGAAATGGGGCTGGCGATCGGGTTCCGCTGTTTTTGTGTTCCAGTTTCACTGCAGATCCCGCTTAGCAAAAAGATTTGCTAACCATGAAATTTCTGTTCTAATAGAAAACAGGATTACCAACCAAATGTCCATGTGATGTTTAGCACTTGTGATTGTTCTTTGGCTGTTGGTCACTGACCATGAATATCAAATGGAATTTTCAATGGTGGTTTGTTTTATTGAGCAAAGACATTTTGTGCTTAGCAATTTTTTGTGTGCTTAACAGCTTCATGAAATTGGCCCCTGGTGTAGGTCTATGTAGGTCATTCCTTGCAAATAGCCCATTCTGGATTGGGCCATCATCCTAACATGGGCTAGCAGCCTGTCCTTGTTGCTGTTATGTTGCTATAGTCAAAGTAATCATTGTATTTCATATCTGACATATATCAACCAATACATTGTTTACATGGAAACAAAACAAATTAACAAGCAAACTATCGAAAGACCCTAAAAGCCTAAACCTTACCTTTTACATGTTAGTTGCAACTAATAACAGGCCTATGTTATTTCCTATTTTTATGAATACAAAATAAAGGCCAACAGAATTTGATCTGTAATTCTTAGGGTTTTTTTTCTTTTGACTTTGGAGTACCGTTCCATCATCAATTTTAAAATTGGCCTTTGCCGTCCCCGAGAAAACTGATCAGAAACTGTAGCCCAAGGGGCGACCGGCGACCCTGTGTACGTTCAGGATTAATACATATTGGCCAAGCCATTAAAAACTACTTAGCACAATATGAAGTGCCGTGGAGGGTTGTAGAGCTCTCCTATCAGGTTGGGAAGGAGCGTTTTGAAGTATTGAAGGGACTAGTGGAACAAGACGAGGAGAGCTAGCTGGAAGAGAGAGCGTGGCCAGAATTGCTTCCTGCTCCCAGGGAAGAGAGATAATAAATGTAGAGAGAGTTGTACTTGTTGGCGAAAAGCTGCACAAGGACAGGTTTTTGCGCTAGTTTTAAGGACAGACATCACCGGAGTAATTTGGGGCCAAAGATGAGGAGTTTTGATGAAGACATCATCAGTTTTGTTCATTTAAATTCAGTCAAAGTTCTGTAACACTTATGGAAAGGTCGGGCATCTGAATCTTCAAGAGGAAACTGTGCAATATTTTTGATGCGTCAAAAAAGGACAACATCTATGGGAGTATTTCGAGGGGCAGTTGTTGGAATAGAGGGGCATATCTGTGGCTTCCACTGAATGTAGGGAGCTGCTGTTGTACAACTGCTCTTAGGGTAGTCTGACCAGGTTGATTGTTGACAAGTTATATTGAAGCACTGTGCAGTGTGCATACTGTGCAACAGCAACATGCTGCTAACACAGCAGCAACATGTTGCTGCATCCTAAGTCCTTGATACAGCGATACATCATTGACAGGAAGACAAACCTGTACCTTGACTTGTCAGCTGTTGAAGGGATGGGAAGCTAGCACTGACACTGGCCACAGCAAGGTCTTCCATGATCATAGGTTGGCCATATGTGAGGCTGAGCGAGTTTGAGGCTCTACTCTGGACTGGGGAAGGGGACAGACTCTAACTGCTGATACTAAGTTGTGGAAAGTTTATGGTACACAGTGGCTTTGTGTGCTTGTGATGGAGTATTAATGATTTTTCTCTGTTTCCTTCTAAGATTTCAAAGCTTACCTTTCAACAACATCATTGATTGCAATTCCATATCAGCATTCTGAGCTGTTATGACCTGTCATGATTATCTATAATGAATGGCATCAACATGTTCACTCTCTAACGTTGCTCGGGCATCATAATGATCATTTGTGGCTCTCAAAAGTAAAAACAAGAGGACATCATTTGATGGGAAATGTTTGATAAATTCTCAGGATTCTTTCCATTGTGCAGGACGGTTGATAAACAGCCGTTAACTCAGAGACCAGCCTTGCCGATATATGCAGCTCATGTTTGCTCGGCCGTGTGACATTAATGCACACAGTCGTGCCGAGATGAGAATAGCAAAAGGGTCCCTCTCTTTCTTACGCTGTTCCTGGGAGTATACACACTCTTTTAATCAATTGAAAAGAAACCCTCGAGTCTCGAAGATGTAGACCTTAAGATGGCAGTCACAAAATGACAAGAGGAGAAGTAAAAGGGGTATAGTATAAATTGCAGCATGAGTGGTATAGCAGGCCGGGCTGTATATAAAAAGCCATCATTGTTCTTGCAAACACGGACAAATTGTAACCAACCTGCGAGCCGAACCGCACTCCGGCTGGCACAGAAGTGAAAACAAATTGACCAACTTGGGTCCCAACCCCCCCAGTCCACCCTTCACTCGAGTCCTTCAGGATGTTTCCCAATTTACAAGAGGCTCGGGCTGGTGTTGACTTCCCTGGATCGGGTTGTGTTTGTCCAATCATTATAGGGAAATGTTAGTGTCTTGAGAACTTGAGTGAAGGAAGCTTGTTTCATCCAGCGGGAGGGTCCCCGCGACTTCGCCTGACGACTGTGGAGAAAATGGGTTTTGTTTGGACGTGTGGCCGGGTCTTGATTGCAGTTTGATTCATGGACTTCACTGCTGTTTTCTCTGACAAGTTTATTTTTCCTCGCCCCAACACCCCCCCCCCCCCCTCCCTTCTCTCAAAGAAATGCTTGCACAAGCCTTACTGTTCACTTCCGAATGACTCTGTTTAATTAACCAAGTCATTTTTAATTGGTTGTTCATTTTATGTCGTAGAGGTCTGTTGATTTACCCTTTATATACCTTTTCCCCCCGTTTTCCCTACTGTCCACTTAACCTAGCGAGTCTTGTTCAATAAACCGAATCGTTTTTAATTGGTTTTTCATTTTATGTCGGAGATTTCTGTTGATTTAACCTCCCTTTTCTTTCTCATCTTTGTGTTGCTAAGAAAATTGTACTGAGAATTTTGGGACTGCATGGGAATTTTCGTTAGTGAATGTTGATGATTTTAAGAATACCAATATGATGCTAGATTGTCACTTCAAGAAAGGCTGTTTTTGTGGCAATGGATGCTGACGTGTTGACTGATTTAGACGATAAGACTAAGATGATGTTGGTGCTGTATTGAGTTAAGATATCTGAGGTGTCTTCAATTGAGGATCCATGCTTTTATATGATGGATCCTTCCTCTAGCTCTTCGAGCCTTCTGCCAGTTGAATAAGTACGCCGACTCTGAAATGTTACAGCCACACGATTCAAAGTTTCCCTGGCTACGTATCGATGAATACACCGTTGCTGTGCAACGCTTGTTCATCAATGATCTAACACCCTCCAGTTTTGCAATAATGGTGCCTGCCGTTCTCCATCATTGTGATCAGTTCATGCGCGCAAGCCTGCTATGGACAGTATTTTCCTTTCTATAAGCCGTAACTATGTAACAGCTTGTTCCTAAATCATTCAATACAGCGACAGTGCCCTAAATCTTGGGAATTCTTGCGTTGGCTGCGGCGAATGTGGCATCAATTTACTCCGGGTATCAGTTAAAGTTTACTCCAAACAAGATCATTAAGACTTCAGCTTTCCCAAAGGCTGTCTGATGCTTAAACCTTACGAACATGTCTGACATTGATTTCGGCGCTCTCTGTTTGGCTCCCGATAAAAAAAAATGTACAAGTGGAAAGAATTTGAAGGGTACACATTTGAGAGGCCGATCCAGTTCTTGGAGTGGATGGGTTCAAGGTTACAGTCGCTGCAAATTGTAAGATGCTCAGCGTGATGCTGTGCTTGCCTCCGCTGAGATTGCTGCTGTCATCCCTCATGTCTCAGAGCATCTAGGTCATTCATCATCGGCTGACAGTGTGCGGTGCTTCCAGTCTGCGGTACATCACGAGCATTATACCACAAGCATCCTGGGAATGCTAACATTGGTCCTAGACTTTTCACCCGTGCACCAAGCGCACCAGACAGGACAGTCGACTCTTCTTGCAATCGTGGGGATTTCTCTGGCATCTTGATGCCTCTGCAAACCTTTTTTTCTTTGAAGAGAAAGAATTTGACTTCATCCCAGATCATTGGACAAAGCTTACCAATAGAGGGCTCTGGTACCTCAGGGTGCATGATGTCTTGAAGTAACTCCCATAGATAATTACAGAATTTTAAAAGAAGTTGGACAAAGCTAGTCTTAAGCCTCTAGATAACAGTCTCGCTTTCTAATAGCTGGATGCTCTAGATTTTGAATTAATTCCAGAGTCTAAATGAACCCTCTGATTGTTGTATTTGAAGGTATTAGGCGATCTTGTATAATATTCTGTCTTGAGCTCCAACCAGACTCTTTGGATTAAGATGGATCCTGACAAACCAACAAATCCATTGCCATGTGGAATTTTAATGCATCTCAGAGCCTTGGTATAAAAGCTACGTTCCAGTGAGAGAGCGAGGACTCTCACGGTGATTCAGCAGGTCAGATCACTAGGTGTCCATGTACTTGCTTCAAGATAAATTGATTGTAGAGGATTATAAAGCTGGGGCAGGTTGCTGGACTTGAGTCCTTGGCTTAGGAAAAAATAACTCCTACATTTTTGGTACAGATGTTTGTGTGGTTTGAACAGGCAGAGTAATGTACATCGCAGCCAGGATCTTTTTGTGAAAGACCTTGTGACGTTGGTTGGACATTAGTCCCAGGACTGGTGTTTGCATCTTTCATTCACTCTCTTCAGGGTTGATCCATCTCATGATTTGACCTTCCCATGTTAGAAGAGCCTGAGTCTTGTTAAGGTCAAAAGGTCAGGGCCGAATTACATCTCATTGGCTTAAAGTTCCCCCTACCCTTCCAACTCCCTTCCATCTGGAGTCTAGTTCATTTCAAACCAGCAAGTCTAGCGTTGTCAGCGCCCTTTCATAGTCGGGACTGAATTTGTGCCTGGCACTCCGACGGCGCAGTCCCACCGAAGCCAGATGTTCTGAGACTGTGTTCCAATCTGTTGTAAATTACAAGGGGGCTGCTGAAACAACTTGGACTTGGCCTAGACCCAGATGGTTTCTAGATTTAGGGAGGGGGGAACTGTTTGCATGATCAAGTCGAGACCAGTTTTAGAGCTGGGGGCCCCTATTGCATTGCTTGTACATCATGAATGGATCATTTAACTCCTGTCCTCCACTCATCTATGTATCTAAGCGGGACGATTAAATGAATTTTTAATGATTGATGATTGATGTTGTTCAGTTTTGGTCGGGTTCTTCCATGTTGATCAAATTATAGGAAGCTCTTGTAGTTGTTGTTGTGGGTAGGGGCAGGGGGGGTCGGAGCACAATCTGGTAGTGTTTTCCTTATGAAGTTAGTTATTTAATGAATGTTGGTGCTCTGATGAGTGATAAACTCAAGGCGGATGTTGTTTTGGTCCAGTAACTGCGCTTAGATGACATTATTGACCCTATCTTGTATTTGACATTACCTCCAAGAAGCATGGTAATGAAGTCAAGCAAAGCGTTGTTTGGATTCTAATGCATTAAAGATGTCCTGTCTGTGATTGCACCGAAACGACAGGCCGCGAAGGAACAGACTTATAATTGGCCAAACTTTTCCTATGTGGATCGGTTTGTGGGAACATCATGAAAGAATCGTTTGTACTTTCGCACTTCTATTTGGTCTCATGATAAGGACTAGAGCAGGCTAGTCAAAACATTGGAACCTTACAAGAAGTGCGAACGAAATAGAAGTGCGAAAGTACGAACGATTCTTACATGGTCTTTACGCAAACCGATCCACATACCATTGGCACCATGCAAAGCCTCAAATCTTTCTTCAAACATTTCCTTCCAAAATTTTTGAGATTTTGAGTTAACTATACAGAATATGAGCTACCTACAATCACGTTGTCACATACAGTGCTAGACAAGAATCTTTTATCAATGTGGTAATTATGAAGCAAGAACTTGTGGATATCCTGTGGAATAGCTAGCACTAGCAGTGAGCATTGTCTCGATAACAGGCCCATCTCACTGGCTTTTTTCCCCACAAAGATTTTCTTTGGGTTTTCCGATTTGAGACTTGTATTCATTTTGTGTTATCTCTCTCTCCTGAGAATGGCCAGAGGACACTCGTCGAAACGTTGAGAACTTACTCCACTCCTATTGGTCCTTCTTAGGACCACAGTCACCACACACCTTCCAAGAAGAGTGTTATACATGGTGTCTCCGCAAGTCTTACTCAATTTTTGTGTTTTCTCATTCTTCTTTTTCCCTCGACAGACGTCCTACCAGCAACCGAATCACCCACCATTCTTCCAACTTTTTACGAGGAACCCGAAGATGCCTACATCATCAAGAACCGGCCGGCCACGCTGTCCTGCCGGGCCCAGCCCGTCACCCATCTCTACTTCATGTGTAACGAGGAGTGGGTGGATGCGCAGCGGCTGGAGCACCACGAAACCTTTGACGACAGCGCGGAGCAACTCATGATTATTAGCTTATGTAAGTTCCACTGTACATTTTGTCTGATGAGATTCCGGCGTGCGTCAAGGAGTAACAACAAAATGACATCGTCACTGAAAGGTGAACAAAGAATCCCGCTCCAGTCAAGTTGTCTTTGTTCACCTTTCAATGACTTTTTTAAGTCATTGAAAGTCATTCATTCAGTTTCCCTTGTGGTTACTTGATGAAAATGACATTGTATCAAGAATTAGCCCCCTTGAAGGGCATGTACAACATTGGTAACAAACCAAAACAGAAATGTTCACAGATTTACGTATAAATGTCAGGATATGAAGATGATGCTGGTAGAAACATACCGTTAAAATATTTCCGTCAGAAATGGTTATTTATCCAGAAAGAGTAAAACCAATCACAAAAACCAGTTTTGATCTTGGGAAGATCAAAAATCTTTTTTATGTTTTATAAAAAAAAAATTGAGTCGGGTTGTCGCTTTTTTCTCGATTGAGCTCAAATTTTCACAGGCTTATTATTTCATGTACATGCTGGATTAGATAAAGTGTGAGTGCTGTTCTGTCACCTAGTATTTAACACTGAACAATATGTTCAACAATATGTGGAGATATTTAACCACTCTACTTCCAACAATGATTTTCAAAAGTTTGGCCAATAACTATAATGCAAAGCTGTAATCAGTGCTCTGTACATTTCAATCTCAGCAGGTGACTATATCAAAATTTTGGATTTAATGCGTATCTAAGGCCAGTTATAATTTTCTGCAGGCTTTTTTGTTTAATTTGGCACTGTAGGAGTTTACAAGAGCTTAATCCTAGTGTAATTAGATTTGAGCCTAAGAAGCATTAGCCCAGCTGTTTCAAATCACTGACTTCATACTCAGTCAGTGTGCACTTTTCACAATTTGTCAGAATTATTAACTGCCTACTTTTTAGATGTTTGGATTCATTGGACCATATAGACCTTTCTTTTGCAACGTCACAGCCCGAGTTTTTGCCAACCAAGATGGCGGAAACTATGGCGAGCCATCAAAGCCAGGTTTAAAAAATAACCACAAATTGTACTTAATTTCTACACAACTTTTCATAAATATCAAAAGATATTGCTGAATGTAATGGAAACAACACAAGCAATGGTGGTATTTTGTTCAGCTATATGGGAAATTAAAAATGTTGAATTTGGTCATGCCGTCTGTCGAGAAGACTTAATGATTTGCAACATTTGGCCGCCCATGCCAACCACCAGCCAATGTTTGTAAACAAAAGAAAAGTACATATTTTTATTACAATTTTTAGCTTGGATAATTAAGTCACCAACATAACATCAATGGAAAAACTTCATACTTTGAAATGCATGGGGGTAGAGTCCCAGACAAAACATCTACCAGGGACCTCTTAAATGATACCTCGCAAAGAATTTGGGCCGACAGGATTGTTTTTGCCCTCTTGGTTATTTTAATATGAAGTCTTGTTTCTTTCATTCTCCAGCAATAACTAAAGATGACGTTGTACAGTACTTTGGTTCGGATGACTTCTCCTGCCAGTGCGTGGGCTGGATCGACCAGGACAATCCCATCACAAGTCGGAAAGCATTCGTCAAACTAGCATGTGAGTAGCAAAAACCTTGGTCAATAAAATCAGTATGCCAGCCAAAACTCCTTGTGAATGTTTTGCTCAGCAAACAATGGCCGAAAACTTAGTCAAATAAATGGGATCCGGATCAACAGAATCACTGATCTCGTGCCTGAAACAAACAGGCCCTTTGTTTTGTGGTAAGGTTGCTGTACCAACCTTAAGAGTGACTGGTCACTGGAGGGGTCACTTAAACAAAGTCCAGAGGTCACTTTTATTGGTCAGCCTCTGCAGTTAGAAGTGACATGTCAACGTTACCATGTGAATGTGATAGTCCGGAAATTGCCACTCAGGAAAGCCCAACTTCCAGCCATTGCTAATGTGTGGTGATGCAGATGATATGATTCCATATGTGTGCAGATGTTGGTGTATTTCACAGGAGCAAAGGTCGCACAGAAGCACTATTATCATCATCAATTCTCCATCTGGGTTGCTCTAACCGCAATCTCCGTTTCCTTTTGCCAAATTAAGTGTGGACAGATGGCTGTAAGACTAATTCATTTCAAATTTAACCATCGTCCCAATTAAGATTCCTCCCCCTTCTTTTGTCTTGTCGGAACACAGTCTGTATTCACATAATTCGAGCGTGGTGTTCCGCAAACCTTTTCATTGCGTCTCAGAATCTCGGAGCTTTAACCACCCCCTTCTTTGCTCCTATTAGCTGCTTGAAGTCTGGGTATGGCCCAGTGGCACACCCACTTGTCCCTAGCCCTCACTTTCCAACATTGTAAACAATCATGATCAACCCTTCCACTTCCATCTGATGAAGTGGGCGAAACTACCTTTAACGTCGCTTTCATTCCAGTCGCACGCATCTCTTCTTCCGTATCAAAATGCGGGGGTTGCATTTCACAGTGATTCTTATCTCAGAATTGGGGTAGTCAACTCGAAGCAGGCACACGGAAATTCTTTCGCACTCGTGATTTGGTACCATTTTGTTCTGGGTGCACAACTTGATTTGTCTTGCAAATATTTATAGATGGATACATATTGTATAAGATTTGAAGATAAAAAATTCACAAGCGTATAGTTGTACGCAGTTACCAATTCTTAGGGTGTTCATCAAAAACAAGGTTTATATGAGTTGAAATTTGAGTTCTGTGGAAGCTAAACTTCAGTGCATGTTAAGTTGGTTCTGCTTAGGGTACAGGGACCCCTCCCTTTTATCCAAGGCGTGTTCCATTGTTACCGACCAATTATAGGCATCTTTGGAACGTCTTCCTATACTCAGTTAATCGGTGATGCCGCTTCCTCCCACGCATGTTGTGTGTTAACGGTGTTTACCGACATTTCATTTCGGTCTTCAACGTCTCTTCAAGGTCAGTCGTTAAGGATCTGATGATGTGTACTGGCACCGTTCTCTGTCTATTGTCCTTCCTTAATATCAGTGTCTTTTCTCCGACAGAATGGGCTGGATGAAAAGATGGCCTATTTATCTTTCTTTTTTACCCCCTGCAGAATTTTCTTTTCCTCCCTCAGTCTGACTCCTCCCTCGCCTCACGGAGATAAAAAAAAAAATCGTAAGGAAAGCACGTCATTCAAGTCGGACTGGCTTACCGTCATTTTGTGTTAATTGAAAACAGTGTCTATTTCGGGCTGTGTTTGTAGCGGGGGCTCCGGTTACCCATCTTGACCAGGTTGGCTTTGATGAGAGGACAATGGTTCTCTCAAAGGCAGGGCTCAATTAGCCACTGAGCTCTGTGGAAAAGTGATATGCTGTTCTGTTCCAGAGCCCGTTCAGCAGCACACTGTGTGTGTGGGGGGCAAGCAGAACCCACACCGCTAGGGAAAGGTGGACCAGGAGAGAGAGAAAGACACTGGATGCTGGAGGCATATTACATTTCCCAAGACTCCCAGAACAATAGAGCCTGTCTCTGACGGCCAGTCAAGGGCCAGCTCTGGGATGAAGCTGTAATCTGAAACTCGGTCCGAGAATCTTGTAGGGGGGCTCGTCGGTGGGCGGCTGCAGCAGCAGCACGGCAACAACGGGAATCATCAGCCCCTCTTGTTTGGAATGAACTCCTCATTAGAATATCGGTGTCGTGGCGGGCTCTAGCCGGGCTCTAGCCGGGGACAGGAGGGAGTAATCTACGGCTTAATGGTCATCAGCAACCACCCTCTCAAATCGAAATTAGTCATTGGATGAAAAGCATCTGAGCTAGGGAAAATATTTGAACAAAGTATACACTGTGACTCACTATCATTCAGAATGAGTCGTTGAGGGGTTGGTGGGGAGGGGTAGATAGGTAGGGGAGGGGAGGATTGCAGTAAGCAAGCAAGAGTAAATAAACATAGTTAGTGATTAGGCCACGTACACCGCGACCAAAAAAAGTGCGTTAATTAAGTCCAAGTCTTCAGAGATGTGAACGTGGAAGGCTTTGTTCATCCCACTTGATGAGCATCCAGGGGTGTTCGGATGCGGGGCATCCTCTCTCGGAGGATTTGAGAGCCTCTTGTCTTGGCCTTGAGAATTTAACGATCGACGGTCTCTCTGGCAAACCGCTGAAGTTTATACAGCGAACTCAAAATCAAGCACCCTTAAGAACTTGCTAGGCTTCCCTGAAGAACAACCGTGACAAGGGGAAACCCCTTATATATTTCAGCAGCAAAAGAACAAAGGGATATCATTGAGTGAGGATTCTATTTTGTGAAAAGCAGAGAATGATTGCAAAATTGTCGATGATTTCGATGAAGAAGGAAATTGTCAGACCCTCTCACTATTGCAGATCATAATCATTTCTGTTGCTAAACAGAACCAATGGTTAAACTCTCTTCTAAGAACCACACACTCTGACAGAAGAGATTACATGGTGTCACCGCAAACCTACCTTATTTTGTACTTTCACCGTGTTTAGCTTTAAGCCTTATTTCTGTTGCTATGAAGCAGTTTGCATCATAAAGTAATTGACCCTACCGGTAAATATGGAAAGCATCTTTTTGAAAGTAATTTGACATATGTTTAAATTTCAGTCAGGAGGGCCTGACATTTCGATCCTAGCAGAATCGTTCCCAAAGGCTAAAATTAAAATGACAAGAGGACATGAACATGCAAGTATAAAAGATACACATAAATGGATGAGAGGATTAGAAGAATAATTTCGTTAAATGTTTAGAGGTTCCCTTGAAAACACTACACCAGTCAAATTATATAAATTATATACCAGTCGTTTTATTTTTCAAATGAGAATTTAAAGTGCATCATTTGGGGTTCTTTCTGATATTAAAATTCAAATATTTCTTTAAATACAAGTAAAAATTTTCCTCATTAAAAATCTCACGGTCTCACCTCCCACATTCTGAAGCCAAGGGATCATCTTCCTCCTCTTGTCTTCAACCTTCCCCTACCCCTCACCCCTGCAAATTGTCAGTCCGCGCTTTTAAAGTCTGCAAGTCCCTGTCTTGAAGCTCTAGAGAGTTTAAGTGCCGCCCACGTAGAGCAGTTCGGAAGGGGGTCGTCGTTGTGATTTGAAGAAATCCCTGTGTGGTCGCTCTCCGTTTCGCAGTCGGGTTTTTTTTTTCCCCTCTTCTCCCTGCCGGAGACAGCTTAACGCCTCATTAGCCTTGTGTAGCCAGACCCAATTATCGCGGTGCAGTCAGGGAAAGACATATCTTCCAATCATTTATTCATTGCCCAGGTTTATAAATTGATGCTTTGACATTATAAGCTGGCCGGGCAAACTTGAAATATATACCCCTGCTGAGTTTTCTTGTTTTGTTTTCCTTTTTTTTTAGGCCCGAGACTTTTTAGGCCCGCCATTTGTTTCCTATCTTAAGGTGTGGGGTCTTCAAATCGAAGTTTAATATATTCGACCGCTTGCATGCGTTACGATAACTTTTCATAATGTCGGCCATTTGACCTTTCAGTCTGTTGAATTTCTTTCGTGGGTGCGTTCATTCTCGTCATAGATAATCAGTACCAGTAATGAACTGAGCTGCAAACTGCTCATCAACCAAAAATAATGACCTGAAACATATCAAGTGCTTGGAGTTTATACGAGGGCCTGACGTTACGATCCTGGCAGGATCTTTCTCAAAAGGTTTAGAAATGACGGGTTTTTTTTGTGTGATTGTAATTTGTTTGGTTGACTTGTGTTACCAAGCAAAACCCACAACGCCTCTGCCAAAGCCCTTTATGGTGTGCCTCCGTCTTTAATAGTGAAGATGGACGGAGTTCATATTACATGCAGTCATTTCTCTTGCATCTTCATGATTTCTCCGTTAGTCCGTACCGTATGTCCGCTGATGACAATGAATGATGCGAGGCTTCGTTCATTGGACTTTTTCTCTCGGCGGCCCGTGTCTTTTGCATTGCCCATAATGAATGACCGTGCCAATCACATACGGACATAAAACGGGAAGCAAATAACATGAGGATAACGTCGGGGGGGAAAAATCACCAGAATCCCGAGTGAGGTAGAGGCTTTTCACGGGCTAAGGTGCACTTTGTTATATTTTTGTGGTTTTTGAAATTTGCATAATTTAGATTGAAATTTTTTTTCAGGGTGGCTGGGTGAATTTTTTGTTTTTTGATCGGGTTTAGGTTATTCCATTGTTGTACACATCGTTAGTGTCATTGCTGGTGATTTTGTCGATGTCGGTTTGAGTTTAATAAATAAATTAAGAAACAGATCCATCATTATGCTAAAGAGCAATCTAAATGATATAACAAGCTGTCAATGCCTGTATTGAGTGAATAATTAATGAAACACAATATGTATGCACAGGGCAATGTAAGCGCTTTTGTTCCCTTAATAACTACAGACAGACAAACAGACAAAAGATAGCAGTTGTGACGAACAGTCAGAGTGATACTAGCCCTTTCCAAACCTCGGCTCAGGCTCAGGCTCAGGCTCTGGCTTCATTTTGTGAATCCATTTTAAAATAACAGGTATCAAAATAGAGGCTGTTGGCTGCAATTCGGAAGTAGATTCTCCAGTTTGAAAAGGAAAGCAGAGCTTCAGCTTCAGTGAAAAAACCATAACCTACATTTCCACAGCATATGGATAAGTCTGTGACTTGCTCTATCGAAATGAGTCTTATGTCACTTAGCACGATTAGAAGTGACAGGTAATTAGACGTGGGGAGCAGACATGGAACAGTATTGATGTTAATTGTCTTATGGAACTAGTAATATGCCTCTGTGTCGTACCAAGCTACCAACATCCAATATAATGAAGCTCGTGATGTATACTCCTTCTGATTACATTGATAACGCCATTTGTCAAAATTTGTGTCACATGACTCATTTCGATAGAGCAGTGTACACGTGCCATCTGGTTTCCTGTGTATGTATTATTATGAGTGGCCCATCTCTCTGGGCTCGTCCCAATTAGACTGACGTCAGTCTTCTCACCTTTAATTGGGAATGACAACAATGTTAATTACCGGTTACATTGACGGATATGTCATTTACCGGTGTTAGACATGCTAGTGACATATTGCCACAAGTTAAGTCAATCCTGGTGGGATGAAATGTTCAGTTGTGCACAAGCGAAATTCGCATATCTAACAATTTCTTGCTTACTTTGGCGTTACTTATCAAACCCTCAGCAAGAATACTTCCATATTCTGACCCTAAGGCACTTGACTTCCCTTGACAAAGTCGATTTTTCGTGTCTCGGACCACTTGACATTCTAATAACCCGGAATATCACTGGTTAAATGAAGGTTGTTATGAACAAGGACAGGTGTTGATTGATCAGCTGTGTCAATAAAGTAGCAATGTATGCATTGGTTGTTTGGTTAAATAGCCCTATTTGCTGATATACAGCGCCACTTAATGATAAATTGCTATCAGTCTCACTACCCACAACAAAATAAAGAAATAAATCGATAAACCTTCAAGAGTTAAACATTTTATGGATTAATTAAAATTAATTTCACACCATTGTTAGAAACAGAGGCTGCAATAATTTGATTGAATTTACATGATTTATCGATGGTAAAGGCCGTAACAAATGTTTGTAGACTGGCATGTTATTTTCAAGTCTGGTACTTTTTGTCAAAGAAATGCAGATTCATGGGCAAAAATATCAAGAAAGATACAGTAACAGTCATCTGTGAAATTTCCAGTCCCATACAATGCCCACTTTTTGAGAAAACAGTGAAAAACGGCCACAGTATTTCTTTCACAGTCACCGTTAATTGTTGATCTTTGAAAGATCAAAGTTGTTTGTGGTCATTGGTTTTAATCTTTTCTGGATAAATACACCATTTCAGGCAGGGAACTTTTAACGGTATGTTTCTACCAGCACCATCTTCATAACCTTTAAGTTATAGGTAAATATGTGAAGATTTCTGTTTCGGTATTCTACTAAAGTATGATAGTGCCTTTAAGTGACAAATTGAAAATTCCAAGTAAGATTTTCTTTACCATTTTGCGAGTACTCTGTACTTTAAAGATACTGCAAAGCAAGCACTATATTTTCCCAGTCTCACGGGCATAGACAGCAGAAGCAGCGCATGTTCATCACATGAGCAAGTCTGTATCTCATATTTATGGCTGCGGCTACAAATAACACACACACACACCTATGGCAGCCACTAGCCAATGGCTGTAGCCGTTTCCCATAGACTCGTGTGTTACCTCTAGCCATAGCCTGAGATAGGTGATGATTTGAGAAATGTACATTACCCGACCAACTACAATATAGGCCTAACATCTGTATATTATGTGATATGATAAATCAATTGCTTGGCTAGAATTCCCATTGCTCCTGAGCTTTCATATTTGTCACTCATGCACCATCCATCATCGGATTGTTACAAAGCAATAGCGCAACAACAAAAAATTTCCCGAATTCTGATGACCTGTCAATTAACATTATGCCTCGAAATTAGCCCAGTCGATGTGATTCCCAGGCGACAGCAATTCAGAAGTTGTTTGTCTGTTTGTTGTAATTTGTTTTTCAGGCTAGATGTTAGTGTCCCAAATCGCAGACATGTCATGCACCATGTTGTATGTCAACTATGATAGAGAGAGGTTAATAACATCTTCTTAGATCATTAATTCCGTTTCCGGTGTTCTGATTCTTGCCCCGGCGTTGACTTCGCCATGTATTGCACCTAGGGACCTATGCCTGCTTTCAAAGAAAGAAAAAAGCCTCTGCAAGTCGCTCCATCTGTTGTATTCATAAAGGACCCTAGCTAGTCTGTTGTGGGCCCAGGTCAGTTCGGATGACCTTTAGGGTAAAGCGGATTAAGGTTTACCTGAGCATTCATGCGGCAATTTAGCAGGTCCCCGATTACCTGGTGTTATTGAACTCACAAGATGAGGTCTTGAGGTTTGGCCTGGCAAGGAGGCTCTTCTCCCTTGAGGTTTGCTCCCGGAGTTCGACCTGGATTAGATCTGCTAGTGATGTATATAACTAAGGATCCTGACAGCAGCTCTCTTGGCCTTCCATGTCTGAGTACGAAATGCACAACTCTGAATGCACCGAGGCAATTAGTAATTTTTGTAAATTAAGAGTCCATGAAAACCAAAAATGATTTTTGAAAAAATATTTTTATCCCTACAATATTTACGCATTCCTTGAAGAAGGAATGTTTAAAGATGAGAGTAATGTGAAATTCACACAAAGGAACTGATCCTAACCTTGAAGGCTTTCTGGATAGGAAGCTTTCATTGGAGGTGTTGTGAAACCTCGGCTCAGGCTAAGGCTCTGGCTCCATTTCGTGAATCCATTCTAAAATAACGGTATCAAAATAGAAGCTTTTGGCTGCAGTTCAGAAGTAGATTCTCTAGTTTGAAAAGGAAAACAGAGCTTCAGGTCCAATGAAAAAACACAACCTATATTTTCAGCATATGGATGACAGAGCTGGAGCCATTTAGTAAACCCCTATAGTCAACCATAGGTCCAAAGATTGTGTTGTAATGTCATGGTACACTCTCTGGACTATGGCAGGCCAGCAAGCCTTATATAAACATCCCATGCTCTGGCCTTTTGACCGCTGTCCTCTCAAGTCCAATATCACAAGATGGATGTGGCCGGGATTCGTGTGGTCTCAGAAGGGTCAACAAGCCGACATGTTGTTTGTCTCTCTCTGTATCTGTTGAGAAAGATCCTGCTAGGATCAAAATGTCAGGCCATCTTAACATTTTAATCTGTCTTCTAAAAGCTAGATAGTAGTTTGTAGTACAGTATAATTAGGAGCAGCTTGAACAGATCAGCAAGCTATGCTAAACTAGCCACAAGTCTTGTGCAGTTATTTTTGCTTGGCATGGTATGAGGTTAATATGTGTAGGTATGATTATCAGATGAGAATTATCAAGAGTTTTTCTGTCTTCTTGATTCACGAACAGTTCTTAGAAGAACCTTCGAGAACGAGCCGCTCGGCCAGCACGTGCTGCCCCAGCAGTCCATCCAATTGCTATGCCGACCGCCGGAAGGGGTCCCCGAGCCCGAAGTGTTCTGGGAGAAGAACGGCGTGCGCATTGACACGACGGACACCCACTACCTGCAGACTCTAGAGGGCCTGATCCTCAGCCACACCAGGCTCATAGACAGCGGCAACTACACGTGCGTGGCCGAGAATCGGGCTGCTCGTCGTGAGAGCGAAACGGCCCAGGTCATCGTATACGGTAAGAAACTCCAGGACATCTCATTGTACTTTAAAAATATAAGCAACTCCAGATAAAAATCATGAACTTAGGGACCTATTGGCAAAAATTCATCCCAGATTTGACCCATTTTGATTGCTAATCGCTGGCATTGTTCAGCTTGATAATTTTATTTCCATATGGCATTATTTTAAGCCATACTTTAAAACAAAACCACCAAATAAGCAAATTTTTTATGTGTCGAGATTCATCTGCACAGCACATGCTGAGAGAAACAAAAATGGTTTCCCAAGGGGCCTGACCAAGATTGTCATGGGTTACAGAAACAGGTGGTGTACCAATTTATGGTAATATTTGGCCCTGGTCTCACGTGCCCCTAATATTTGATGGACGTCTTCTTCAAAGAGAAGCCCATGTTTGTCAAACACTGGAGCACCTGTGGATATATTTCATCACGTTATTATTCGAGGATCAGGCAAATTCTCAAAGTATCCCCTACGAAAATACTGAAAGCCAATTCTGATCCCCAAACTTCTGTGCTGGTCGTTACGGAATTGAATCTGTAGTATCGCAGATTCTATTGGTATCAATTTGCTGATGAAATTTGACCAGTGATCTAAACTCAAGCAGTTGCAGACCAAGAAATGAAGTCCTAAATGGTTTAATACCAATTGTCCAGATTTCTTCTTAGGATGGGCAAGCAAAAACCTACACAATGTCCTAAACATGTTAAAAGTTATTTTTTGAAAAGAACTTGGAAATGTAACTTTTCTATACCAATCACTTATCACATAGCATTTGTTGATATTTCAAATTCATAAGCTGCAGTTAGTTTTCCTGCTTGATTTTAGCTTAGGTAGTTGTTTTTGATCTATCGGTTGATTCTTATGTATGGTTTATGTCACTGAACAAGCCTATAAGTGGCATTTTGTGTAGTAGAATGGCCTTTAACAATTGAACTTATTCAAAGTATAAAGAAATTTAGCACGTCACCAACATAGGTCTGAAAAGCTCACTATGAAAACATGGAAGTTATGTATCATTACCCTTTCATTTGGAACTTGTTTTCCTTCGTTCTCCACACCAAACAACTTCAAGTACTCCCATCGGTTTCCCTCAAGGGCCTTTGATGAGCAGTTTGACCAGCATTTGACACTCTCTTGATATTCATGACACTCTCTTGTTTCGTGTTTGCAGTGGACGGTGGCTGGACCTCCTGGAGTCGATGGACAGTCTGTGACGTCACCTGCGGCACGGGGGTACGAGAACGCCGCCGTTCCTGCACCAACCCACCGCCCAAGAATGGTGGACAGTCCTGCGGCACGCAGAGCGTCCAGACCATCTCATGCACCGAGGACTGCCCAGGTAAACATATAACTGTCTATAAAGGTCTGGCCTGTCCACTCTGGTCAAGGTCGGGGTCTAGGCCAATTATTATCAAGGCCTGCTTGTGTTGGCTAGCTAGTCTGTGATTACAATCATCCAGGTCTTATTATAAGGTCTTTATGATCACAATTACTTTGCCAGGCCAAAAAAGACCCCCAAATCCTCTGCATTATATTGGGAAATGTCTTCATCAGCTTGCAAGCTGTGGGTTTTTGAACAATTATGAGGCTGCATAGAGAAGGAGACACACTCTTTTCTAGAAATAAGGTTCTGAAAAAGAACCTGTGAGAAATTGTCTCAATGTTCCAGCCAGTGTTCTCCGGCCGTCCTCAGGAGAGAGTGCGGCTGCAAATTAAGATTGTTATGGTCGGAAGAAATACAAAATGGTAATTAACATGAAATTATGTGATAGGAGAGGAATGAATATTCCCTGCAAACTAGGCCTTGATTGCTCCGTGGGTTTTTTGGTGGCAAAGCCCTCGTGGGTCGTAAATTACCTCATTTTTCCCAGACATTCTGCAACTGTGAACTGTTGAAGTTGGTTACGCACCTTTAGATTAAGTACAGTCCATATTTCAAACTACTGCGTATGGTTGACCGACAGACCAAAATAAGGACCTATAATAATAATGATGGTAAGACTTAGGCGAGTCGGTCTCTCTCAGAGAAACCTTTGAGACGGATTCAAGCTTTTGAGATCAAGATCCTCCTTCACAATGAAATATATCCTCTTTCAAAATTTGCTGCCTGAGCCTTCCCTCCTAATTTGTGGTTGGATATCCTGCCAGTATTTCCCACTGATTAGCTTTGGAACAGGAGAAACGCATCGCACAAAGATGTACGTCAAACAGATGACAGTCAGAGTAATTACAAGAGATTGGATGTCGCCTGAAAATACGTCAAAGACAGTTTCTTGTCTTCTTAATGATCACTCTGCATGCACTGATGGACTCGGTTTTTTAACGTGTATGCGAAATCTCATATCCCATCCTAGCAAAGTATCCTTCATTCATCATCTTAAGCTCACGCTGTGGCGTGAAGAACAATTCCGAATCAGCATCCGTGAACTTCTCCCACGACCGACCGGAGATTTGAGTCTTAAGACCTGTTTGTTGTTTCCGGATCCGGATCCGGATCTTCATTAATGATCGATGTGTTGGTTTGCACACACTAGATGTTGCACATCTCGTTGGAGCAAAGCTGCGGTCTGACCACTTATTGAGACTCCGGATGCATTGGAAACAAGAGGAAAAACTCTCTTCAAGATCATGACGTCAAAATGCATCAGAAATATGACCATGGGTCGATTTCACCAAACTCATCGTAACTTACTTTCAATCGTAGGACTTGTGATGCATTGCAGCTCCACGTAGGATACGATGGGTTATCCTTTATGTCTTGAGTTACGATCGATCGTAGGGCTTCGTGAAGGAAAATTTCAGTAGGAAAAACCAGGACTACAGTTCTTGGACAGATTCGCTGGAATTGATGCTTGTTGGGGGCTGCCTGGAATTTGGTTAAACACAAAACAAAAGGAAGGCCAGCATAACTTGAAAGATTTAGAGCTGTGCCATATTCTGCCAAAAGAGGGCGCTATTCATATATTGTGTAGTACTTCTGTATTGTCAAGTTTTTTGTAATTAGAGAGGAAAACTTTTTTTTTAAATCTATTAGCAGGTCCTGAATCCCTGTATGTTTCAATAAACTGCTGCAGGATCTAAAACTGTATCGGATTTTAAAATGATTGTTAACACATTGTTCCTTTCCGAGATCGTTTGTTTGAGATTTTGTTGTTGTTGTTGTTTTCTGTTTAGTCCACGGTGCCTGGGGTAGGTGGTCTGAGTGGTCCACATGCAGTGACGCCTGTAAGCATGTGCGGAGTCGCTACTGCGACGACCCAGCGCCCAGCAACGGCGGCCAGGACTGCTTTGGGGAAAATGTCGAGCGAAGGAACTGCACCAATGGACGCTGCAGAAGTAGCGGTAAGCAAAAGATATCCCAGATTGTTGTTTTGTGTATTTAATCTAATTATGCTAAGAGTAAAGAACTCTTAATTCAAAGCATTTGATATATTTCAGGTCATTGTGGTTGATAAGCAGTTTGCAGCAGTTTATTACTTGTATTGTGTTAATCTAGTTAATTAGGCCATGCTGTTGCTATTTCCCCAATCCTCAAGAAAAAAGATATTGAATGATAATGATGTACATGGATCCTGAATGAGCTTATGATAACGTTTCAGGTAGACACAGGGCTTGATAACCCTATCCCCATGGCATTTTTCAGAGAAAGGAACCTTTCTGACTGAATATACCAAACTCCAGCACTGGGTCGTGTCCTGATGTGTCATTCCTTTCGAACTTAGCCCAGTAGCAAGCCTCATATGAAGTTATGCTGCCTTTCATCACTCTAGCCGTCAGTTGTGGCAGTTACATCATTATTTGACAGATTCTCCAAGTTGACCATCCCATTCCTCACATCAAACAGTCAGTCTGACAGGGAGAGTTAACCCATAAACCTTTTTCAAGTTCCGGTCCTCGGTTATAACTGTTTCCAACCTGCAACATTTCTCTGCAGTTTCTAAAGACGCTACGACCACCGTTAACGCTCCAGTGTTGGCGGCCACATTGCCAGCCAACATCGGCAATATGGTGCCTCGCCCTCCTCCCAGCACTGCAAATAATGACCCCAAAGGTAAGACACAGAATCTCCCAACATCTCACGTAGCTAGCTACCGCCCATGCCTGGATATTGTCGCTCTAACTAACCCATTGACGAGAAACCATCACACAAGTCTAACATTTTTTGCCCCAAATTTCCGATGCTCTTAAGCACATTCATTTAAGAATGGATTCGTGAAATGAAGCTGGAGCCTGAGCCTCTGTTTCATAAACCCCATAGAGTTATGGTATCATATGGAATAGGGACAAGCTAGTTCACCGTACATAGCCAAATAAGATCAACCCAATACAATTAACAGTAGGAGTTAATGGACCAGGCCTAGGTGCCAGTAGGGCTCAAGGCTGCAAGGGAAACTGAACATGCACTGAGTGAGTGGACAATCGGAGGTTTTATTGACCATTACCCTGGGAGAGAGTGGACACTGGACAGCCATATATCAAATCTTCACTTAATCCTTGACCTCCTGATACAGGCTCTTTGTCCTGAATTATTCAGCCAAGACCCTTGCCTCCGGTATTACTAATATATAAACCTGATCCAAGTAAAGGATGAAGTCTTGAAGAAAGGTTATTTGGAGGCCTGAATCTGCTAGGTGCATTATACCAGGGGTCGATTTCACCAAACTTATCATGACTTGCTATCAATCATTTGGAGTCATTGAAAAGTGAACAAAGAAAAATTGACTTGAGTGGGATTCGAACTGGCGACCTCCTGAATTCCGTACAGGCGCTCTACCAACTGAGCCATCCAGCCCTACATTGGTGGTGACCCCAATAGTCAAAGTTCGTTTGGCAGTCAGAAGCCACACCATCAGATTTCAGTCAGTTTCCCTTGTAGTTGTTTGATGATTATAATCATTTGGAGTTATACAATGCATTGCAGCCCTACGTAGGATACATTGGGTTATCCTTCGTAACTAGAGTTATGGTCGTTTGTAGGGCTTCATGAAATCAACCCCAGCCTTCTTGAAGTCAGTGGCCAGAACTATTACTAGGACAAGGTGCCTCTGCACGACTTCGTCATTTTGAAATTTCTTTCTCTAATTATTGTTTTTAAACAATCCTCAGCATGTTACCATCATATGAAAACCAAAATGTGGAACCTTGTGGAAGCCACTTCATTGCACGACTTCTTCATTTTGAAATTTCTTTCTCTAATTTTCGTTTTAAAAGAATTGATTGCATATTGCCACCATCCATTATGAAAACCAAAAGTTCGTAGAGTACTTTGTGAAAGCCTCTTAATTTGCATCATCTATTAAAACTTCTCCTTGCCATCCTGGCAGGATGGCAAGGGTTTGGAGTTTTCTTTAATACTGTTGTAAATAATTTGCTTATGAATTGATGAGGACAGGTGCATTGAGTCGCATTGAGAAATTTGTCGGAGGAACAAAAAGTTGAAGGAATGAAGTCTGACATTGTTCCAAGGGTTAACAGTTACTGTGTTCGTGTCTGATCTTAGTGCTTTGACGTGCCAGTACATGTTAGTTTGATCTTTTCTTGTCGATAGTGAAAGACCCAGTTTATGGAGACCAGATCCCACTGTATATAGGCGTGGCCCTCGCCGCTCTCGTCTTCCTGCTCGTGTTTGTCTTCATGATCGTCTGCGTGGCAACGCGGCGGAAGAGACAAGGAACAGGGTTCTCGGCTGGAACCAGAGGTAAGATTGTAATCAATTTCATCATTTGAGATCTTCCGGTTGACGAAGAAATGTCGGTCAGTCTGGGATTCTGATCTTTTTTCTGATGCCCGAGTAATAATTACATTGATGCCGTTTGTTTTTCTAGATGAGTGTAATATGGCCATGTTGTCCGTGCAGCCGGACTTGACCCAGTCGGCCCCCCACACCATGTGCACCCATGTGGCCCTACCGAACCACAACAACGAAAAGGTGGTGATGACCACGTCTCCGATTCTGCAAACCGAGGCCTACTACGAGGATCCCAAGGACATCAAGCCCAACGGGATGACAGTGACGTTCTCTCCGAAGAATGGCATCATGACCCACCTGAACGATTATTCATCGGACTCGTCCAATTATGCCGTGCCCAATGGGAATCCGATTATCGACCCATCTATGCACCAGTATATCCCGCTGGTGGCGCCCTCGCAAGAGTGCTGCCATCAGATCCTCCACAACAGGCCCCCAATGGACTTGCCCTGCCGCAGCATTACCCACAATCCCACCCAGCAGAGGTGTTCGGAGCCCGACGGCGAGGACGACACCACGTTTCACGAGCGCCGGCTCCGCGACTCGGCCGTGCACTCGTCGGAAGAGGAAAGCCTGACGCCGGGATCGCCGTATGGATCCGATCACGGAAGGGCGCCCTCTATTGTTAGCGCAGGAATCCCCTCGCACATAGACTCTCACTGTATGTCGTGGGGTATGGTGAGCCATCGCGGCGGTCGGCTAGTCATACCCGATGCTGGTAAGACCATTGTACACTCACTCCTTAAACTTTTATTGTAGTGCCTTCGAGTACAAACACACATTTTTACCTGCCCGTCCCTTCTTTGTTATTCTCATCACATCATAATTTTGACGAACAGTAAGTCACCTACCTAGTACCCAGAGCCTGCTGTAGCTAACCCACTGCCTTCTTATATTAATGCTTTCTGAAGTCAGACGTGATCCAACACTTCAGAAATGAGAATCGTTGGGAGTTTTGAGACATTTGAGCTTGTTTCATGTCCCTTCCAATCTAGGGCATGCAATGTTTCAGGCACGTGATCAGTGATCTTGCAGATTCACGTTCCATGCAGGATACACTCAAATGGGTTCAAGAGCAGCTTTTGCCACATCAAAGAAAAGACCTTTTTTCAAGTTCCATCTCATGTTTGTTTTCGCGTCTGCAGGTATCAGTATGTTTATACCAGAGGGAGCCCTTCCCAAGGGCCACACCGAAGACCTGTACATAGCGGTCAGCCGAGACGTCAACGACCGGCCACGGGTCAGCGGCAAGCAGACCATTCTCAGCCCGGTCATCATCTGCGGACCGCCAGGCCTGACGTTTGCCAAGCCGGTCATCATCACCACGCCGCACTGCGCCAACGGCATGAGAGGGGAGTGGAGATGCTCGGTCTACAGCAACATGTGCCGAACGGGTGAACAGGCTTGGGAGGTAGGTCAAGGATGGTGACTCGTGGCTGGCGCCACTTGCTGGAATATACTAGCCCATGATACTTCCTCAAGAGATACTGTTCACCCTCCTTAGAGGCTCATCTCTCAAAACTCTTCATCTCTCTCACTTTCAGAAAATAGCCACCGTGGGTGAGGAGACGATAAACACGCCCATCTTCTGCCAAGTGGACAAGAGGCAGTGTTCCATCGTGACGGACCAGCTCACCTGGTTTGCCTTTTTGGGCGAGTCACTGCCCAACCAAGCTGCCAGCAAGATCCTGAAGATAGCCGTCTTTGGCCCCGTCCTGCGAGCCACAATGGACTATAGTATCAAGGTCTACGTCATGGAAGACACGCCAGACACATTAGAGGTATCAACTTACACAAATCAAACAACAAATAAACTGTTCTATTAATTTGCTTGGAGTTAGGAACAATGGACTATAGTATCAAGGTCTACGTCATGGAAGACACGCCAGACACATTAGAGGTATCAACTTACACAAATCAAACAACAAATAAACTGTTCTATTAATTTGCTTGGAGTTAGGAGGCAAGATTCCTCATAATTTTCACTCCCTGTTCATCAAACGTCATCAGCTCCCAGCGACAGTTTTGTATAACCTTTTCTTGGTTTCTGTTTTCCTGGCAGAATGTGATCCAGATTGAACAGAGGCTAGGCGGCCGGCTTCTCCACAGACCAAAGCAGCTGCACTTTATGGACACCGGCCACAACCTCCGACTGTCCATCGAAGAGGTCATGCCAGGCTGGCAGTGCAAAGTGGCCTCAAACTTCCAGGTAAACTATTCCATCTGCCACAGGTTGTTGAGAAGATTGATAAGAAGAACGTACAGTATCGCAGTTTTGTGAGAGACCGAACCAAACTGAATCCTTATTTCTTGACGGTCTTCTTCTTCTCTCAGGAAATCCCCTTCTATCACATTTGGAGTGGTGCGTCCAATACCTTGCACTGTGCCTTCACACTGGGTAGAGTAGAGCCCAACATCAGCATGGTCCGATGTCGCATCGAGGTCTCCCAGGCCTCATCGCCCAGCACGCGGCAGGTCATCGACATCTCAAGATGCGTGGACGACGTAAGTAGAAGCTAACCAACCAGTGTGGGGATTGGTCATCATGTCAAGCTCCTTCATGTTGGATTATCAGTAATTGTTGGAAATGAACACTCTCTAAAAGCCTAGGGTCTCTCTACTATTTGCTCCTCGGCACACCTTCACAGCCAAGATGCGGTCTCTACTAGGCCTTCAGTTCTGAACCAACAGGGAACTCACCACAGAATTGCTTGAAGATGCCCAGAATTTATCTGTTGGAGTATATAGTTCAATGCCTTTTTTTTCAGGGCTTCCCCTTTTTTCTGCAGATTCATGTCCACCATGCGATGCATTATGCTGTCTGAAGATTCTTTTTTTATTGGCAAGAGCCTTGCATGGGTATTAAAGCTGGACATGGGAGGACCATGGATAGAAGTACTTTAAGGGAGTTCAGAAGAATTGAATGAATGATTTTGTTTCCGTACCAGGTGTCCTGCGACCACAGCCACTCGGAGCCAGACGTGGCCAACTGCAGCTCCAGCTACGGCTCCATGACCCTCGAAGCCCCCAACAAAGCCTTCCGCCTGTCCAGGCCCTTCCGGGCCCAGCTCTGCACCCTCCTTGACCCACCGAGAAGTCGGGGCAACGACTGGAGAATGCTGGCCTCTAAGCTGGGAGTCGATGGGTATGTTCTTTCCCTGCCACACTCTCGCTTCCCTCAGAATTCCCAAGTGGCAAGAAACCCGTGAGTGAAAAAAAACTTCAAGCACTGTCTGAAATCTTAGGGCCATGTCACACAAGGCAAATCCCACAGGCAACCAAGTACAGCTGCACTGAAGAGGAAAACTTCCAAAAGCTGACTGTAAATTCTTCTTGATGATTGCTTACAACTTAGCCTGTTAATTGCCTTGTGTGACATGGGCCTTGGGCCATCATAGTTAGTTCCCTAATGAGAATAGCACTAACTCATTTAGAAAACAAGTAGGAATAATTGGAAGCAATTTAAGACAATGAACATGATGATTGAACTTGTCTTCTTTTTTCCTCCATCCCCTCCAAAAAACAGCTACATCAACTACTTTGCAATCAAGCCCAGTCCCACGGACCAAATCCTGGACCTGTGGGAGGCACGCCACCGGGAGGAAGGAGCCGTCTTAGACCTGGCCAGAGTCCTGCAGGAGATGGGACGGCAGGATGCACTGGCCGTCGTGGAGAAGCAACTTGGAGCCTGGATGTAGGCGGACGGAGAGTTAGCATTGTCTACAGGTGCTCCCATCACTGTTCTAATAACTAACACACTCCTCCATCCATGACTCAATTTATATGAGTATGAGACAAATACATATTTTTTGTATGAGGACTTCGCTAGGAGTACATACTTTAAGCATTTTGTCCCCCACGAGGATTTCAGTACCTTTTTCCATGAGCATCAACACTTGGGGTATGACCTCATGTTTACTTGTACTGAATTACAAGTAACAGTGCATTTCCATGAGTCAGGCTAGTGCACTGGAACTGAATGCAGTACTACAGTATTACATCCTTAAGACTTGTATTACAGGTGCAAGAGCCCTAAGATGAGCGGCATTTGAGATGCAAGAACTGTGCCATGCCTCTACCCTGACTTACAAGTCTTAACCTCCACAGACTCTGTATCAAGGTGCTTGGCAGTCTCTGCTCGGAAGCTCGTAGCTTGTTGTGATGGCCTGCTTGTCCGCCTTCAAGCTTACACCCGGTGTCTTCGTTCCTTGAAGGGTCACACGTATCTTCCTTAGGTTCGTGAATAACTCTCCAAGTGCAGAGACGAGCACACTCGAAGAGCCAGCCACACGAAGCACAGGCGAAGCTTTTGCAGAGTGACAATTCTAAGTTACCTAACTACAATCCGACAGGTAGTACATCGTTGGACCTCGGCCTAACGGACAGGAACACCTTCTGCTGAGCTTGGTCTGGAAACGCTGGATCCTGGATCTACTCGCACCAAAGACCCACATACCACTGAACATGCTGCAGATGAAATAGATAACACATCCATCCTGCCACCATGAGGAATGGACAAAAATGTTACCAGGCTTCTTGCTGACAATTTTGATTTTGCTGGCTTGATGGTGAACATCCATGTAGGCCTACCTCCCCTAGGCCTAAAGCTAATAGATGCGATTCCACCCCAACTCCTCGCTAAAAACCATTTTGGGACTTCTTTTGCTGCATTGCGCAAATGTCACAACAGAAAATCAAATAAATCTCCCACCATGACAAAAAGTATAGATAATTAAAGATTTTAACAAATCAGATTTTTACGATGCTTCCTTTTTTTTCTAAAAAAACAAATTTTGTCCACTTGGGCGAAAAAATTTAAAAACCTTTTAGCATCTAGTAATGTAGGGGTAGATTATAAGCTCTACTTTATGTGGTTCTTTTTTGTCCATTTTCAAATATAAACAGCATAGTTGACACAGTGAATTGGTCAACACATTCGCTGACGTTTTCCATTTTGTGTTGAACTCTGCGCCAATTTTTATCCTCAATTATTTCCAATTTGTCACGTAAGTTTCGCATATCACAGATTTTTCTTGTCAAAACGGTGGATTAAAAAGAGATGACATTGAAATCCAGAAGTGCTAATCAAGAAAAGAGAACGAAGGCTTGTGAGAACTGGAAATAGAAAAAGGGAGAGGAAAAGTTCGAAACCAAGTCAGAACTCGAAGGATAAATAAAACTTAAAACCTTGATAAATACAAAAAACTCCTTCAGTTCTGTGGATTTTTATTCCAACAATTTGGTAACACATAAAAAAATAATGCGGTCCTCGCAAAATTAACAGATCAAAATATATTGTTTCAAGTTGCTTGCATTAACCCTGAACCAAATGCGATAGGAAACATCCGGTCTTGAAATATTTTTCAAGACTTTGGAAGTAGTGGAGATTAAAATAGTTTGATTTCCCGGCCAAATTTTGCCTCAAGTTTAAAGGAAGGATTTGGCACTAAGTTGCTATTGCACAGCGTTGGGTCTGCACTGATATTTGAATCGGTGAACATGCCTACTCCGTCTATTCACAGGCTGATATTGAGAATGGAAAGGTATAACAGTGAAAATTGTAACTACTGCAAAACTATAAATGAATGTCTCGTGGTCGGACCCACAATGCACCAAGGACTAGCAATCCATGCGCTTGGCACCGTTCTAAAAACCGTCTTATATTTTGCATGAAGAATGTACAGTGTAGCTATCCTACAGAAAAACCACTTGTAATATATTATACAAATCGTCATACAAGTATAGTGATAAAAACAAAACGAAAAACAAAAAACTAAACTTATTTTTATGAACCATAAATTGTAGTGAAATTAAAGTCATGGTTTTAACACTATGCAACTCAACAACAAATGTTTGTTTGATTTTTTTTCCTGTAAATAATGTATAGTTGAATAAGCCTATTTAATGATAGACATGTTATTCCGACAAAAAGCCGAAACATTGTTCTGAACAATTAATAAAAGACTAACAAATTCCCTTTTATAAGATACATTAACAAATGTACTTCTAACCGGGGACCAATTTCATTGAGTTGCTTAAGCACAAAAATTGCTTAAGCATGAAAAGTCTTCCTTGATGAAACAGGATTACAACCCAAATTTTCATGTGATGTTTACTGCTTTTGACTTGCATTCGACCATTGTTTGCTGAGCATAACATTCGCAAGGAATTCTGGCTGGCACACTGATTTTATTTAGCTAGGTGTTTCATGCTTAGGCAAGTTTTGGAGCTTAAGAAGCTCTATGAAATTGGCCCCTGGTTAGTATGCCATGCAATACTGACTGTCCATCCAGTTTACAAATTTGAGTCGGACAGTTAATCTGCAGCATCCATCATACAGTATTTTTGTGTTCATCTTTAAAACCTAGCAGTATTGTACATTTCAACATTAGCTTAAATACAGCATGCCTTTATGTTACTCAGTCATAGGCTGTGTCGGAAATATCTGTCTACGGCTTGAAAGTACACTGGAGTCTATGGGAAGCCATAGCCCTAGACGCAATTAAAGCCACTCTGATCAAATGGGCCTACACCCACACATTGTAAATAATGTTTGTTTCGACACTTTTGGGTAAAGTAATTAAGTCTTGATAAATATAATAACACAAATCCTGGTTGCAAATTTGCAAAGTACCAGGTGATTTTTTTTTCGTTCCTGTGTAAAATGTAAGTAAATCCTTGATTATTACTATTTTTATATTTGACAATATCGTGCGTGATCAAGACGACCAGTGCTGTACACTTCATTCGTGTCTTTGTAAATTGTTAAAATTGCAAACTTATAAAAGAACGGTTGTATTTGATAATAGGATGCATGAAAACCAATGTGTGTGTGGTTGTTGTTGGGTTTTTCTTTATTCTTTCGTAAAAAAATGATGAAATAAGGTGATTTTGGCGAGAAATGTCCACAAATGCTTCCACATTTGGAGAGAATTGTTCTCGCAAGAACAAATACATCTCCTTAGTGATTGGAGTATGAATTTTAAAAAAATATCAAAGTTTAGAACAGTGACTATTTTCTTTGTTTGTTCTTGTAGCAAGACGGAACGAGGGCCAAACAAAATAATTGTGTTTGATTACAGAAATGCAAACAAAAGTTGATACGAAAAACAAAAATCAGTTTCTGACAACAAAAATAAACCAAAAAACAACATGCAAAAAGAAACAACTCATTGTAAAAAAAAAATTGATAAAAAAATTATTGGAAACATCACAGATTTCATCGGGAGAAACAAAACTTTGTGATTTGTTTTCGTTTTGATATGATTCTAATAATTGTACAAAATGTAAAATTGTATACAATGTACAAAAACAAATATGATTCGATCACTTTCCTTTCTCTCTTTTGTCAAAAATATTGTAAAAAAAACTAAAACAAAATGTCAATTGAAAAAAAGTACTATCTTTCCTAAACTAGTGTAGATGATGTCATTGTTTTTATTGCTATATTTTTTTCCTCGTTTACTGGATAATGAAAGTATTTGCTGTTTTGTAAACAAAACTTATGAGGCAGGGTAAATGACTAAATTAATTATGGGCAGGATGACATAAATCGATTGGTCAAGATTCAAGCAGAGGCCAATAGGCCTTATTCACGGTGCATCCATCCTGCATTCGAAGCAGTGCAATCAAACCGAGGCTTGGATTCAAAATAGTCTGGTACCCGTTTTCTTTTTAGAATTGGTGCATCTTTTTTTCAAGGGTATACAAGGAAGGTGACAAAATGGAAGCGCCATGAATAAGAACTGTAAGTTGGTCTTAATTAAACTCAGTCGGAATGGACGGTTTGAATCCATCAACCCTAACCCTCCCTGCCAAGGCAAGCTGCTTACCACACACTACCACAGTCACCACGGGGCTGTGCAGGATCTTAGGCCGTGTCCGAAACGGGCTTCCAGAGCTACGGCTAGGTCTATTGTCTTGATGTCTCCGCGTATTTCCAATGGAGCGAAGACCTAGCCGTAGCTCTAGACAACATATTCGGATGCAGCCTAAAACTACGCATTACCGGATTGTGGTGTATTGTGGTATTCGGGATACCCACACAGGAAAAAACCTATACAACTGTGGTTTACAAATGGGATAAATTAAAATACTCGTAAGAGTTGTTCCAATTCACCATGAAAATATCTCGATCGTTGGGATAAGAAAATTTCTGAAAAACCGAAAAGTTGTTTTTTTAACTGGTGCTCTTGCCAGCACCCTCTGTTTTATTTTCAACACAAGAAATTATATGAGTTTCACCAAATACAACTCATCCTGTGAAAACAAGATTTGTATTCCATCGCTATCAGGCCATTGCCTTACCCAATCAAAATGGCAGAATGACAAGATGGCGGTATTTCTACATCCGGGAGAAATGGCCCAAGTTTCAAATTATTTTATCGAACATCTGCCCCGTTCGGTCGTATCATAACAAGTTATGACTGCTTCTCATACATTTATTTTGTGATAATTTCGAAGATTGTAGTACAAGTACGCTTCATCAATTATTTGCAAAATTGGGATTTTTTGCTTTTGGCACGCCGCTTGCAGCGAGTTATAAGTACGCTATGGTTTGGACTTATTTTGTATGTAAATGATATCATTAACGTGTATGTTTGACTTTTTGCGATGAACAGCTTTCAAATTGTTATTTTGTATATTTGAATTAAAAAAAATTAATTTTGCTATAATTATAAGCACTATATCATCGAGATATAAAAAAATTATATTGTTAAAACAATGTACGGGCGGAGTATGAAGTTGGTGATCTTTCCCCAACGCGTCAGAAACTTGCTCTAATTTGGGAACTTTGTTTTTCATCTAAACGAATTTTAAAGTTCGGGTTAGGAAAATAAAACCAGTACATATCGTGTGTGTCGCGCTTATCTTAAATTTCGCTGGCTCAAAATACATTTGCTATGATCATCAGTAAACATAAGGATAGTATAACACTAGAAAACAATGCTGTACAATACTTTTTAAGGTTTTGATTAAATTTTTTTTGGCATACTTTATGGGTGTTGGTGATTATAACTCGCAATAATCTTCTATTATGGTTATGTATGAATATTCATGAACAATGACGGTGATCATGTGACAGAACTGTACAGTATGTGAATGAGAAGTTTGAGGAAATAAAAAAAATCCAAAATAATGTTTATACCCGTGTCATGTTAAGCATCTTTTTTATTTATTTTGTTTGAAGGTAGTATCATACTTTGGTAGCATACCGGAACAGAAATCTTCACAGATTTACCTATAACTTATTGGTATAAAGATGGTGACGGTAGAAACATACCACTAACAATCTTCTACCTGAAATGCTTTATTTATCCAGAAAAGAGTAAAACCAATGACCAAAAACAATTTTGATCTTTTAAAGATAACAAATAATGGTGAAAAGGTTTAATAAGTACTGTGGGCGTTTTTCACTGTTTTCTCAAAAAGTGGGCACCGTATGGGATTGGGAATTTCACAGCTGTTATTGTATCTTCTTTGATATTTTTGCCTATGAATCCGCATTTCTTTCACAAAAACCCAAGTATGATGTCACCTTTAAAGTTGTGCATAATGTGTTATTTTTATCCAATTCTTGAAGTTGGGCCAAACTGGAAACAAACGAAATAACAGAAGTCAAAATGGTGTTCTATTTTTAAAGTTTTTGTAGAAGCATAGTTTGTTTTCACATTAAAATAGGGCAAGATGGTTACATCCGGGACCATAAATCACCTTGGAGGTATTGATGCGCCTGCCATTTAATGTCATTCACCATTCATAACGGACTCACAAATCATAATGCGAGTACAATGCCATTGGTGACAATGTGAAGAGCTTTTATCGCCAGAATGAGGCTAATAAAACACAATAACTGTCTGTCTGGGATGTCCACACACATGGACACCCAGTACCCGTCCGTGGAGGCCTCATTTTTCGTGTTTTGAGACGAGAATTGTCAAGTACCGTATTAAATGGGAGTTCGAAGTTCGAAGCCACTAAGGAGGTAGGCCTTATGAGGCTTACATTGCCAGACAATGTTCACAAACACATCAGTGCCTAAGATGACAACTATTATTGAATTTTGGGCCAGGTTATTTCTGCGTCCGTTATAATTTTTTGTAGGCCGTTCATTCACGTCTATAACTCATTGTCTATACTTCAAACGCCGTTCATGTAAGTGATGAATAATTAACTAAAGTCTTTTACTTTCGTTGCGGCGTGGGACATCCTTCCTCGAGTCCACGCCGCACGGTTGGTGGTAGAAAGTAGAACTAAGAATCAATATGAAGAATTCTTCACGAGCCAGCTACACAATTGATATCGACCATAGAAGCACGACATCCGAGAGGCCTAAGACATGAGGTTTGGAAAGGGACAAAGGATAACACTTCGCAACATCAATACTCCGATAAACATCTCCAAAATAGGAGGCAGCACTTGGGGATACTCCGTGACCAAACCATCACTGATCTTAAATCCTTCTGGAGTTATGATACCACCAGCTAGTCGAAGCTTCATCCACTTGATTCACTTGTTGGTGCAGATTGTCATACAAGTCCCACTTCATGCAAGGAATTCACAACACGGACTTAATTACGAGCGATGAATGAACCCTGTTGAAGTATCTGGACCGGTACCCAAGTCATACCATTGTGCGTCCGTAATTGGGGCAACGGCATCGGCAGACGTCTGTTCCGAGCACCACCAACACAGGAGGCCATGTTTGACAAGGATGGTATTAACAAAGATGCGAACGAGAGAACGAGAAAATTGACTTGCCGAGCCACAATTTCACCCTGCCAGTCTTAAACATAGCTCATCAACCCCACACAAGTTAAAACATCAACCTTATTCCGGGCTTTTGAACTCTACATTAATTGAAAGAAACCTACCCACCTCTCACTTTTGCCCACTGGAACTACCCCTCAACACTCGGCGGGCCCTCTGTGTACTTCAACGGTTCATCATTGCCTGGAAACAAATGAAAAACTCAGCATGCAACCACCAGCTTTAATTAGCTTTTCCGAATCATTGACAAAACCATGTTAACATTACGGTGCTGATCCTAACAGGGTGCTAACATCGTTTCGAGTGGGACACAGTCATCGTATTTACCTTCCACCCACCACAATAACCAAACTAGTACCCAGTGTGTGCTTTTATAGCTGGACTAGTACATGGAGAACATCATTGAAAAAACCTTGGCCTATGTAGTCGTTTTGCACCAAATGCCTGTCGGTAGAATGTCAATCAAGATGAAGAAAAAGGTAAGACTGCATTTTTCCTTATAGACTTTGGTTGTAATTTTAGTAGAGAACATTAAGCCTATAACATTACATAAAAAACATATTAAAGGAATTAACCACACAAATTCTTTGACCGAAATTATGTAGGCCTACCAGAATTGTCCGGTAATCTTGTCAAATTATGAATTGAATCACACAGCAAAAGCACGTGTGATACATGTGTCATTACACGTGCTTTTAGCAATGTGTGTGTGTAATAACGGTGCTTTAAACTCCAGTGATTAGATAAGTAATTAAACAAAGTGATCTGTGTGTCATTTGTGGGTTTTGAGAATAGTGGTGAAGTGGTGGTGTTGATTTTGTTAGAAATCGATGATAATATCAGTGGGGTAGTGAGGGCAAAATGATAAAGCTAATGAGGAGAAACTTTGATAAAGATCCTGGTAGGATCAAAACGCGTAAGGCCCTCCTAACTCCAAGCTTTTTATAAATTTCGGGTCATTATTTTGGCTGATGAGCAGTTTGCAGCAGTTTATTACTTGTTTATAACTTGTATTTAAGCTTAAGAATAATTAAAAGGCGCTCTCTGCTAAATGGCACCACAAACACCGTCATGATTCCTAATCTAACTTCATCTCTTTTTGAAATCTGATCTAAATAATTATACCCTCTCGACTTTGTGAAGTTCAAGTTTAAGAAGGAGAAATAACCAACCGTCAATCTTCCAAGAAACATGCCCGTTGGGACATGCTTACCAAGTCCTTGCCTGTTTTTGTTAGTTCATGTTTTCTGATCGTGTCTGCACGTACACGAGAATAATGATAAGAAATCCAATGTAAAATCATTAATCTTTCTAACACGGATACGGGAACATTTCTTGGATTTCCCCCTGGCCGTCCAACAAGGAAATGACTCCGAATTATGGTGTATAGGGTTCCTTGCTAAACATACCAACTTATCAAAAACACTGTGGGAGTTTTATGACTGTTGCTACCCCCTCCTCTTGCTTAGGTCAAAGGTCGCACATAAAATAATAAATATGCCTCTTAGTACCAGTCAAAAACACTTGTCCTTCTAAGTTCTAGGAAAACAAACGAGACGTATACAAAATAAGTAGCGACTTTTATGAGATTTACGAGAATTTATTTGCTGTTTTGTAAATAAAAGGCAGAATTTTTAGAATGTTTGTTGGTAATGAAGGGGATCAGGGTGTGATTTGATCTTTGATCAGAGTTTCAAACAAATGGCAAGCTGCTCCAAAATGAAATGACAGATCTTTGATATGTTTGTTGTCATTTACTCAGTACTGAAATAAGTACAAATCGGAGGAGAAAATAACCAAAACACCGTGGACATCGAATGACTGTTTGGTAAAGTTTTCATTCTTTGTAGAAATAGTACTTTACCAATTGTAATTTGAGATCATGCACGGGACATAGAACATACGGGAACATAGACAAGGTCTCTGGATGCCTTTTTAATTATGATTGACGGGGCAATGTTGTTGAATTATGATAAAGAAAGGATTATACAGATTTTAATCCGCCGGCCCAGGGGATCAGTCAAGCAAACACGAAGGTCTGGGCGCAGTTCGGTTAGTGGTGCTAGAACTTAGAAGCGCCTAGCATCCAAAGCATTAAAAGTTATCCTTTTGCATGAAACATAGTCTTTCATCATTCTTCTTTCTCTGGGTCGATCTCATGAAGCCTTACGATCGATCGTAACTCGAGTTTCGAAGGATACCCATCATATCCCACGTAGGGCCGCAATGCATCATAAGTCCTACGATTGATAGTAAGTTACGATGAGTTTTGTGAAATCGACCCCGGACTAACATTGCAAATCAAACGAAGGCCTCGCCGTGAAGTCGCTCGAATCCGAATTGGCAACAGTGAGCTCTGAAACCCGCACACAGTGAAGTTTTGAGGGGAGTTCTTCTTGTCTGTTACTCATTAGAAAATGTGCAACCTCTGAGCAAGTTGTTTGGAAGTCAGAGGATAAAGTGACTCTTGGTTTTCCATTCAGATGTGTACTGATAAATTATATTTGCTGATGACCATGTAGGACACCTGCTGTGTCATCATGTTATCTTTAAATGCACTCTAATGCGTTTATGCAAGGCTTACTGATCAATGTATCATTTTTTTTATTACAGGATGTGGACGACGTATCTGTGTAATACCTCAGATTATTGGCTGGATGCCAGACGCTCTTGCTACTACTGATTGGTGATATCTGTGACTCATTCTGATGACACCTTTGAACTTTTACATGGAAGTTTCGACCTATGTAGGTTTGTTTCAAGCTCGTGAATTGGAGTCTTGTGAGGTTTGTCAGTGATTTGGACACTGCCTGAGCATTGTTGACACGATTCTTGGTAGACTCTGAGGAGGAACAGTCACCATGACGGGAGGACAGGGCAGCACAGAGCGACACTACCGCAGGCTGCTTGACAAGCTCAAGAGTCGCTCCAATCGCATATTCGTCAAGGCCCAGATGCAGAACCGCACCCAGGACCAGCGCCTGAAGAAGGTCGTCAGCACCCTGGAGAAGGACCGGGACCTGCGCATCCGGAAGTCCCACGAGGGCATCTGGAAGGTGTCGTCCAAAGAGTGCCCGATGCCCCGGCTTGCCAAGCCAGCGGGTCAGCCGTCCTATCTCGGCCGGCCCAAAGCCACCACCTTACCCACCCCGGCAGAGCTGGCCACTCTCCTGCCCAAGAAGCGAGCCAGCCGACAATACGCGTCAGCTCATCACACTGCCCACTCTGTCGCCACTGAAATGACCAGCACACAACCATTGAAGCAGTACACCAAAATGTCCAAAAGGAGACTGTCGACTTTGACGTCAGAACAGCTTCAAATCAGGCATTATCGCAACCATCTGACCGACCTGGAGGAAGCTCTTGAGGATGCCAACGAGACTGATGAGGTCAAAGCTGAAAATGGTCCCGAGGACAAGACCGTGGGAGCAACGCAAGGAGCAGGAGCCACCTCGGAGGATAAGTGGGCTTCCCCCGTGAAGAGGACGAAAAGCAGCATCAGCGAGGCCGACAGGATGTCCATGGACGAAAGCACCTTTGCGGCCGAGGAATCGGTCAGGATGGTCATGAAAAAACTCGGCATCCGCCCCCAGTCAAGTCCCATGTCTTACTCGCAAAGGACCAGGCTGAAACATCTTAAGAAAAGGCGCCCTCAGACCAGCACAGGCACGCCCTGTGCCACCATCTCCGAGCAGAAGGGCTCGGGCAGCAAAGTCCTGAGAACAAATTATTTGGACATGTACAAATCACAGATGGAGAGTCACATGAGACGCATGGCTTCGCCTGGTACAATGTCTGCGCCCTCGGCGAGGACTTCCGATAGATCGACCCCCGATATAAAGACCATGGCTTCACGGGAAACTGCACCAACCACGATCTCCCAGACCCCGACTAAATTCTCCTCGTCCAATAAATTCTCCTCACCATCCTTCGCTCATGGATCGCGCGGCATCGCGACGCCGACCAAAAAGCAGAAGTCGCCACGGTCCACCCTCATGCAGGACACGGCTGCGTCCACTTCCCGCTCGAGTCCACAGCGACAAATGCGCAGGGTCAGCACGCAGGTCATGCACGCAAGCGCATTCGACACGCTGCACGAGGAAGTCCAACGAGTGCAAAGTTATGCCAAATTTCGGCGGGAATCGCTCCAGGTGGAAGACATCGCAAACTTGCAGGACGTAGAAGAGGGAGAACTCTTCGACGAGATGAAAAAGTGTCGGTACATCAGATGGGGGAAACGGGACGAAGCAATCATAGAGGAAATGGAGGAAGGGGAGCCCCTGCAATTACAGAATAAACTTGCTCTTTTGACTCTGAAATATGCGCCACCATCACAGTCCAAAAAGAAAGGGCGGGACGAAGATTCTTGACCAAAAGCTTCCGAGAAACAATCAATTACTTTTCTTCCAAAGTTTGATAATTTAATGGAGATTCTCTAAAAGAATTTATAGTTTGTATATAATTTGATAAATTGATGAAATCATTGAGAGTAATGTTTATTGAGATGGCAATCAAACATGTTTATGTTTGTGGGGGACAATCAACTAATAAGTTATAACCAATCAATCAATGAACCAACCAACAGGTTGCCATTTTAACTTCGAAGAGGAACGAATTAATGTGTACACTCCTACTAAGTTCGAGTGCAGATTGCTTCGCAGGTTATACCTCCTCCCATTTGCTCGCACTCTTACCATGACGCATGGCAATTTCGAACCAGGTGCAAATTATTGCAAATTTATATATACTTTAAGAAAGTTATTTATATTTTAGAGAAATGTATGCAATAATTTTGTGTACAAAATGAGATTTTGTTGTTTTAAGATGACTGCAATGCTTTGAGAGAAAATAATTTAACTTGAATGAGTGAAACGTGTCTGTGTATACACCTCTGGTGATTTTCAGTGATTCAAAATAATGTTTGAAAACTATTTTGAGGGTCATTTCAAACAGGCAATTGAATTTTAGCAAGGACAGAAGTTGCCTCTCCTAAATCTGACGCGCGGTGGCGCTCTCTTGTATTGGCACATGGAATCTCTTTACACGGGGAAGGAGGCACAGAAGTATAACAAATACATGTACATACTTCGGTGGGAAGAGCAGTAGACATAATGCTATTTGGATCTTTAGGTTTGCCACGCTCCCCGTCTTAACTTCGAAGCGGCCCAAACTTGTAATGTCTTTATGATGGATGCACCCCATTTGAACTATAGAGGGCTCCCTCTCCATAATTATGAAGGATAATTTTCTGCTTGCCGTCTGGCATGCAGGGTGATCACTCACTACCAAACTCGTGTGGGTATTACTAATTATCTATATTTGGCTTATTATTGAACCGTTATTTGCGGTAATAATGAGCGAACAGTATGTACATGTATCTGAAATAGTCTTCGAAATAGTGGAAACGGCAAATAATGGTCTTCGGCAGATGGGAATTCATCGAAGTGGCTTTTTGAAAGATTCTTAAACCCTTATCACAATAGTTTCAAGCAGTTTTGGCCCAAGTTAATAAGTGCCCCCTTTGTTGATGATTCCCCGCCCCCTCAATGTCCTGTTATTATCTGTTACATCTGTGTCTCAAACAAATTGTAAATATATAGGCCTACCTTTAATTAAAATATTCTTTAAGGCAGATAATAATTTATTAAAAAAATGAAAATCAGCTGACTTCCGTCAAACAACAGGCACAATACAAAATCTCTTCATGGGCAACAACTTTATTTATTATTTCAGCAGACTATTTACAGATAACATCATTTTACTGTACACAAAAATCACAACCCAATGTTACTAATAACAAGGAAAAGTCAAACTGCATGCAACAACAGGCATGCAAATTAGCCTATATCAAAATCAGTCACTATAAGTTCATAGTGACACGAAACAAAACTCACGTTTTCCCAAAATGTTTTGCTGTTTCAAATAATTCATCTATAAGATTTACATATTTACACATTAATCATCAAACCTCGGCTGGAATAGTTTATAAACTAAGTAAGGTGAATTAAATCAAGTAGTTACCGGGTAAATAAATAAAACTTAGAGTTGACCTTCTAAAATCAGAATCCTAAATGAGTCCATTTCAAGTTGTGTACCTCGTGGAACATTTGAGTTGAAATCTTAAAGGAACAAAGAACCTCGCGATGTGAATGTCTTAAATTAAACACAAGGAAGCTTAAGAAGTTCGTTAACGTCTGGATCTGATCTCACTCTTCCGGGCACAGGTCAGTTTGGTCACCTCACGGGTACAGGTATCGCATCGGACCTCACAGCACCAATGGAACTTGCAGTTACAACTGGAGGACACCGTCACCTTGCTGCGCTTGACGCCGAGCCCACAGGAGGTGCAGAGTCGCTTACAGCTCCGGGCTTCCCACTCGGTCACTTCTCCGGTAGCACTGCGGGCTCGGAGACACTCCCGTCCCAGGGTCCCCTCTGCTCGGACGGTGTCGTTGACGTGGCAGTAGTTGGGAGAAGGCTGGAGGAAGACCAGGTCGTTTTTGTCGGCCGAGGATGCGTCTCCCTGCAGCTTCTCTGCGCTGGTGTACAGGCCGCCGTTGACGAAGTCCACCTGTACCGCCGTCTCGTAGCGTTTACGGAGCGCCTCTCCGATGATGGCGAAAGCCCCGAGTTGGTCCCAGCAAGTCTGTATGGAGCAACTGCCTGAAACTCCGTGACATTTGCAGCGACGGTTCAGCGTCTGACGGACAGCCTGAGAAAGAAAGAAAACACAAAGGAGATGAAAATAATGACAGTCACATTATGGCATAGTTACACTTAATTTACCGGTACTGTCGTCACAGTCTTCTCGAAAGCCACTCGAACAGGCAACTCGGCCTTTTCAAAAAAAATCTTAATCATATTTTGTACAGTGTTTTTTTCAATGGCATAAGAGTGAAGTGAAAAAAATATCAACAGCCGATCCGTCTATCAATTAATCAACCATCTCGTATCTGGTACATCTTCATAGTTTCAAACTGGACGTCAATTATGGCCTTTTCCCAAACCTCAGCTCTAGCTGTCATTCATATGCCGAAAGTATAGGTTGTTACTTTTCAATGAAGCTGAATCTATGTTTTCTCGTTCAAAATAGAGTCCCGGAATTTCTGCCATCTGACAATGATTGAATTGATGTGCCAATATCTTTGTTTTTTTTCTCAAAGTTTTGGTATTTTATATTTACCTTTCTGCCGATCTCGTTGTTGTGTAGATTCATCATAGCCAGTGCATCTTCACCTTGCTCCATGCCGTCCACGAACACCTTGGAGATACGCTCACCAAACTTGATGTTGTCGCTGCAGCCTCCCCACTGCCAGCCGTCACCCCCTGCAATAAGAAAAATAAATCAATGAACATGAAGGAAACGACTTATACCTGTCCAAATGTTCTAACAAAACCAATCTAGGGTGATGAATGTTATACAATTCTTGGCCGGTAGCTGTTTCAAACAGATTTCAAAGGTCTATCAAATTTTCAGTCTGGGTCTATAGCTCCGAAGACAAAGCACTCTTCATGTAGCAATCAAGAAAGATTCTTCTCAACGTCCTTCTCGTCCAAATGTCATCTAAACCTCTTTTACGTCTTGCTTTGGTTTTTAATGTACCCAAACAGGACCGGTACGTCAGTATTTTAGTTGGTCCAGCTATCCTTGGGCAATTGAGAAAGATACTTCTAAACGTCTTATTGGTCTAAAAGTCTTCTAAACTTCTTCGTCTTGCTTTGCTTTAAATGTACTCAAACAGGACTGGTTCGTCAGTATTTTAGTTGGGCTAGCTATCTTTTGGATTTCGAACAGGCCCAGTGTATGGGTGACACGTTGATTGGTGTCTTACCTTTCTTGCCTCCTCTCTTGGATTCGTCACAGCTGCAGTCTTCAAACATGCCCAGGGAGCAGTTTCTGGTCAGGGAGTACATGACGCCGGCTGAGCTGATGGCATGCACAAAGGACATCTCTCTGGTCGCTGTTGAAACAAAATAGATAAACCGATTTAAAAATAAGTTAGACACATGTATAGTTTTTTTTTCGAAATGTGTGTGGTCATGAGACGGACCGGTGAGAGTATTATCTCGACGTTTCTGCCAGTGTGCTCTGGCCGTCCTCAGAGGAGAGTGAATTACAGCACTGCATCTCATGAAAGAATATCATGTTGCCCAACATTTGAAAATGAACTACCGTAGATTTCAACGGAGTAGAATTAATAGTCGCAGACTTCGCAAGCAATTTAGATCTTTCTTCCGGATTCCAGTTTCTATTAATGATAAATGATTGTAAAGTGAGCACTTGGCCATGGACTTGCGCCATGTGTGTTCGGCTTGATGAAAGAACTCGGTTAGGACCGCAGAATTCTGTTGTTGTTTGGGGTAGGGATTGATTGTCTGAGTGGAACTTACGTAGAGGCTCGTTGAAGAGGGCGAGGGATCCTTCTGGGCAGTTCCAGCGGTCCCACATGAAGCGTCTTCGGCACTCCGTCATGGCCGTTACTGCTCCAGCACTAACACTGTCTGAGTACGTGACATACCTCTGCAAACCCTGAACAAAGACAGAAGGAAGAGAAAGAAGAACATTAAGAATGCATATCAAATAGAAAAAAACTTGGATAAGAATTAATTTGCTAACATATGGCGGACTAGACTCCTGGTAGTCTTCTGACGACGAACTGAACACACTGCTCGAAACGTTGACATGCTAGTCGCAAACATGGGAGTTCACACAAACCTTAACTGTGCAAAACTTAACTTTCGTGACTTCGCGATTAAACCGAGCAAAGAGAAAGTGCGCGAACCTTCGAATACTCGAATTTGGTTAATTTCGAAAATGGAAATTTGTTTTGATTTGCTTTTTCGGAAACATAAAGGGCCAATGTCGCGATGAGTAATTAAGTAAGGTTGTTTGCCCAGTAGTGACCAGTTCCTGGTCTATGATTCACCCCTGACACAATACCATGTTCCCCTTTGACCCACCGCTAGTTGTCCCAAACATGCCCCGCGCCATTACACTAATCCCCAAACTTCCATTGAAGGTTCAATTCCCGTCAGACAATGCACACAGATTAGAAGCCACGTATCGAAGCCCGCCAGGCCAGCTTTGCTAATTTGCCAGTAATGAGATTACGACTACGATATCTGGGAAACTCATTACACTGTGGGTTTTAGTGAATGAAAGCGGTGAGGCAGGAACTCTCTTTGATGTCCAAAAGAAGAGGGCAGCTAAAACAAGATTTACCTACTGGTCAATTAAGATGCCCTCACCCCTTGTGGTGAGGTACAAAAAAGGAGGGAAAAGTGCGGTGATACTTCGTTAAATTACACCCACAGTCACAATGCAGCAAGTTGAAACGATATGGCTACATGCTGGGCTTGGGGTATAGAATCCAGCTTAAGAGGGGATGTTCTTTTGCAGAGTGAATGATTTTTTTGTTGGTGATGTCCTGCCTTTGACAAGGAAGCATTCTGACGCATGACACCGTATGATTCATCAAGGATGGCCTACCCGGCCCATATGATTTGGGAATGCTACATGTTTCATGTCTAAAACGATGATCCTATGAAATGTGACGGGGATAGGTTTCGTTTCGAATACAGAATACTCTAGTGGTCGTTCTTCTCTATAACAAAGGCTATCCGGTCAGCTTCCACTCCAGAGAAGGGTTCAAAAACCGTCTGGAAATGCCAAGAGGGGAACAATTATGGGGAACAAAAAGCAAAATGTCTGCCGGCTTCCTGCCGCAACTGTCCTTAAATCGCCCCTCGGGGCACGAGAGCTACTTTTACCGAGAAAGATGGACATCACTTAAGAAGGAGGTTGCATTTTAGAACATGAGAACCGCAAGTAGTAATCGGGACACATCCGAGTTTCAAAGAATGTGGAAATGGTTCTTTTGTCCATCAAAAAGGCCTCGAAACTTTTGGGGGTAAAAGAAAGAAAACCAAAGCAATGTTTGAAAAAATGTTTGAGGCTGTGCTTACCTTAGATCCTGCGAGAAGAAGATTGCTGGCGGGCGCCCTGGAAAACGAAAAAGAGGAAACACGGTCGATTAGTACATTTGAAAAGAAGGGGCAGATTTCATGGGTGGAAGCCAACAAAGTTCCCGCTTGTCCTCTAACATCTAACTCTGTTGCATAACTTTCCTGTTTTACGCGATGAGAAAATCGCAAATTGTGATTCGATATAGGCCTGTAAAACAAGTCACACAGCAAGTTTTCATACTCTCTTTTCCAACTTTTAACTTGACCCGGAATAGACTTTTCAGATGGAGAGTAAGGTTTATGTCTCTCGTAATTTGAAGCACGATGTTGACCAAGATGTGTAAAATGAGAAATAATGTATACATTTTCGATTAAGAAGTGGAAATTATTGACTTTATGCGACTTACCATCCTCTTGCAAAAAGCTGTCCTCCCGCTAGAGTCATCATAGAATACAGGACGACCAATCCCAGTGCCATGGCGGTAGCTCCACGAACAAAAATGAAGAGGAAAGATTTCTAGTGTCTTACTCTGAGAAGTCTATAACTTTCTGGGAGATAACTTGGCAAATGCGACTTGGGATCGAAGAACAAAAATCAGGAGGAGTAACTACGGAACGTGCGACTGCTTCGAAGTACTGATGGAAAATGACTTGGGATGTTGCAGGATTAAAAGTCTATCTTGAGATGGAGGAACAATAGCCGTCATTGACAGTTGACATGATTCGCCAGGACAGGGTCAGATTGGTGGAGCTGGCCAATCAGCGACAGCGTTACGTGTCCGTGCGGCGGCCATCAAAGCAAACCGCAGAGTTTAAAAGGCAGCCGAGACTGTCCTTTGCGTGGAGGTCGGCTCACCGCGCACTAGCGAGTTGGGACCGCCGAAGATTTCCGCTTGGTCGCGCCTCAATGAAGATGCTCCTGGCTCTAGCAAAAGAACCATTATCTTGATCCCCCAAGATGGGGGCTCAGGAGGAGAGGGGGGTTAGGTGAGAGGGAAATGATGCCTGTCGCCTTGAGCGGAAGGCTTTTAAGAACCGCCAACTTGCCATCACTTAGAGTGGATTAGTGTGGGTTCATCTTCTCTGCTTACTTGAGAAAATAGTTGTTTTGGGACTTGACAAAAGATGAGATCCCCCTTTTTTCAAGACGGCTTTGTCATCCCTGGGTTGACTAAGTGTCACTCAAGACATATCAAGTAAAGATAGATTTTTGAAAGCGTCACAGAGACAAATCGAGACATGTTTCTTGTAATTCTCTGTTAGTATACGCTATCTGATATAGTGTCACAACCCCACTAAAACTGTAAACGGGAAAAGTGTGTTTCAGTTTGCTAACAGCATGCTTGATTTCCTGAACTGATTGAATCTAAACACCCACTCACAATTTTAATTCGAAGTTGTCCATTCCATTCCCTTAAATGGTATGAATAATGTGATAATGGTACAGATTATGTAACTTCTTATCGGGTATCCACTTGTCATTTTGATTAACGAAAGCTAAATGTTGGCTTGGGGCAGAGTTGACTCAGACTGAGTTGGCTTGGGGCGTAGACTCAGACTGAGTTGGCTTGGGACCGAGTTGACTCGGACTGAGTCAGCTTGGGACCAAGTTGACTCAGACTGATGAAATGGCTTGGGGCCGATCGAGTTGACTCAGACTGAGTTGGCTTGCAAGCTTGGGACCGGGTTGACTCAGACTCCGCATGCCATTTGGAAAATTGCCGAGGTGGAAGAAAAACGGAATTTTAATAATTATGTATCATTTTTCTCGTTTGCTTCAGTGGATGTAGTCACTGTGATGATGTAAAATCTTGATGACTGCCGCTGTAGGCTATAACGCCCTGTTCCTGATAAAACCACTGTTTCTTGGCTAACTCACCCTCCACTCTTATGAGGCATTATCAGATGAAAAGAGAATATATAGAAAAAACCGGCTCATTATCCGAAAGATTAAGGGGAAAACAAAAATAATATGGACCTTTTCAGATACATGTATCTTGACTAAACAAAAAACTCGTGAAGAATTTAAAACATTTTCAACACAAAACGTCAGGCCCTCCTATCTCCAAGCATTTTAAAAACATTATTTGAAAACAAAAAATAACCAAGGACTTTGTTTGTTGTCTTATTTGAATAAAGTTTTCGAAAGGGACCCGTCTCCCAAAAGAGCAAGGAACACCAAACATCCTTGGTCGCATAAACACCGTTCACTCTTATCGTCTGCCAAAAAGCGGCACACTGAAATAGTTATAGCGCCCTCTGTCTCTGATGTCAAACATAAAAAATAATTCGTCTGGCTCTAGGTCTGATTTCCAGACGTCGCACGTTCATTTCATACGATAAAATGTACATCAAAACATTCGACAGTCTGACTTCGCGCTCAGATGTGAATTAGGAGTGGTCCAGTGTTGTCAGTATTTTGACGTCTGCAATTTATCAGTTGTTTACAACTTTTTAATTAGCTGTCTTGGGCATTTTTGGAGTGAAAACGACTTCACAGCAACTCACCAAACCTAGCCAATATGTCTAACCCCTGTGCCGGTTGCAACAAAACTGTCTATCATGGTAAGTAAGTGGAACGGTTTTTGCGAGGTTTTCTGTTTCTGTTACAAAATGCCAGGCCTTACTGTATGTTAGTTTACTGCACATGCTGCACACGTACACTGACACTGTACATTATACGATTACGTGTACGTACTGTAGACCCGCCCCAAGCATATTGGGGATTGTAAAGTTCAGGACCCACTGCTTCCTAGCTGCACATACATGTATGCAAAACATGCGCAGCGAAACATATTCACAGTCATTTCAGCATGTCATTGTCTGAAAAAAGTCTGAAGAAAGTCTCATTTTCCGCTCATTTATTTAATATTGATCTGAATTCACAAAAAATTGTGTCCGTATCGTGAAGAGAACAATTCCTGAGGTTGTACTCTCTTGCAGGCCGACCACTTAGAATTGTACAAATAATAATAACAGGGGGTCCCAAACTTTACAAACCCCATGATCATGATGGTGTGACATTGAATCCCAGGCTTGTCTATCTGGCCCGAAAAATCAGAGAAATCAAGACAAATCAGCACTCTTTGTAATGATGTGATTATTAAGATATATGGCCTAATTGTATCTAGGCCTACTGATATTCTCATATAAACAGCAAGAAACAAAAGTGTTATAGAAATGAATTCATGAACTCTAATAGTAATAAGCTGTAAAGTTTTACATTTTACATTTTATAACTTTCTCTACATTACATTGAATAGCCAATCAGTTCCAATTAGGTCATTAATGAATGAATATTAAATTTTACAAGGTCATTATGACATTCTTGAATAATTAATGAGCTCTAAATTTGTTATTTAAATTTATGCAGGCCTGTGTATTCATACAATTTTATTGCAACTTGCACATGGCCAGCAAATGAGACTGCTACTTGTAGCCAATCCAGACTTATAAACTTGTCCAAAATGCTCAAAAAGTCAATCTGAGGTTCAAGTTACCCAGGTTATTAATACTTGTAATTAATACCGGACATCACACCTGTATGTATTTAATTATGGCATGGTTGGCAGACTACAGTAGTACTAGTAGTATAGTGTGTACATTACTTGTACGTTATAATTTGTGTACAGTACTCTAGGCTATAGAGTCAGTAGACAGTATAGGGTCAAGGACTATGCCGGCCCTGTTGACTGGCCTTGGTGCTAGAGAAATACATTTATCATACCATAAAACTACAAATGATCATTATTCACACATGTGCCATATAGTATATATTGGGGCAGTTGAGCTCCAGGGGACAATTCCATAAAGCTGCTTAGCACAAAACAAAAATTTGCTAAGCATGACATTTCTGTCTTAGTAAAAAAACAGGATGAACAAACAAATTTCCGTGTCTTGTGTATCACTTGCAATTGTTCTTTGCCTGTTATTCGCTCACCATGAATATCAAATGGAATTTTCAATGTTGGATTGTTTTATTGGGCAAGACATTTGTGCTAAGCAATTTAAGTGCTAAGCAGCTCTATGCAATTTGCGCCAGTTCACTTCAGTACCTGTATGCACAGATATAATGTACAATATGCACTCAGTCTGCACCATCAACCACTTGACGATCGGTACAATTCTTTCCTTATCCACCCAGACATTATGATTGTTGCCATTCGTTTGACTAATTCAGTTAGCTGAAAATACGATTACCTTCAGGCTTCATGGTTGACAAGATCAGCTGTAAGAGCCAGAGCGGGAGGGATAGAGCATAAGGGCGAGTTAACATAATTGATACGGCGTCCTTGTCTCTTCCATTTCTAATGAGCCATGGAGAAATTTATCCATGGCTGAGCTTACTGTGAACGTGTAGGCCTACGTAGCTCTGAAAAGCCAGGAAAGGAAAAATATTTATGAAATTAAAAAAAAGCAAAACAAAAACACTCTCCACTGACTTAAGCTGCAATCAATACTTCACGCATGCTGAATGTGGCACGTGCATCATATTGATCTGCCATTTATCATATAGACAAGTCTTTCCATGCAGGTTTATACATAAATGCCAACAGTGTAGATTTCTACACTGGGCTTGTTGTAATATTGCAAACTTGTATTTTATAATATGTTTAGGCTTACGAGACCCACTGCATTTGTAGTTGTACACCTGCTGGCATGACTGCAGTGAGCGCTGATTAATTAATTACATGTAGGTGCCTTTAGGTTAATATCAACCTGCAAGGCCATTAATATTAAATACTAATATACCATATACATGTACATGTGTATGTAATACAAACAACATGTCGTGTACATACATGTACGTGCATGCAGGCTTCAACAATAATTTAGTTTGTGAAATTTTAGTCCCGTTAAAATGTCATTTGTCAGGATGTTGTTTTTCATATTATTTGGGTTTTAAATTCTAAGCCTTGTCACACTATAGGCCTAATACTGCCTGGTGGATTTGGCAAAATTCTGATTTTGTTCAAAAATCCTAATATCATATTTTGCATAAAGCTGTTACATTGTACAATATGATTGACTATAATCCACTGTTGAAAAAATATGTCTATTACCATAATGTACAGTGTACTTCATGTACATAGTACAGCATACACGTATGTTAAGTGTATAGGCCTATATCATGAACTTGAAGCATAGAATAAATTGGATTCTACAGATAACTGTTGATAAGACAGGACCATGTCTCTAATAAGGAAATGTTCAGTAAGCTCCAGGGGGTCCTCAAGAAGCTAAACAATAAAGGACATTCACCTCTTTATCTTCACCATTTTACATCTGGCATGTCTGGAGTCTTTCAAAATGCTGTCTTTTTGGTCAATGGATTTTGGTGTATTCAGGGTTTTAAAGTTTGAAGTGATGTAAGCACCATGACTGCTCAAAGTTTGTTTCTATTTTGTAAAATTCTTAAATTTAAGGAAATGTGTTTTTATTTATGCAGATGGGTTCAATGTTTTGACATCAACGTGTCTTTTTAAAAAAGTTTCAATCCTCCCAGAAATCAGCCAAAATCTCAACGAGTATTTTGGTTGACTCGGCCGAGCTCCAAATTAATGTCAAATTCTTGCTGCGTGTTGTAAGAGTACAGTATGGAATGTTGTTTATTTTATGAAATCATAAAAAACATTATTTGAGCCTGTGGGAATCTGGAATCTTGTCAGTGACAGTTACAAAGGTTAACCGACAACTTGGGACACAGCCAACATACACTGTACAGTATTACAGTTTACATGTATCATACCGGTATAGACTTTTGCAGTTACAGGATACTGGATAGGTAGGGTACAGAACTGGTACAGTATTTGGCAGGTTACAGGGTCACATCCCACCTCAGTTCACTTTTCTTTGTTCACTTTGTAAATATGACTAGAACCTTTTTGTTCCATTATACATCTTGCTGTACTGTTTACAGTTTTGCTCTAAAATACATACGCACCGGTACATGTACGGCAGTGTTTATCATTCCAACTCTGATTGCCTTGAACTTGAAGGATGTTTACTGTCTAGACACAAAGTTGATATCAATCCAGGGACCAATTTCATAGAGCTGCTAAGCACAAAAATTCACTAAGCATGATATTTCTGTCTTAGTAAAAACAGGATTAACAACCAAATGTCTGTGTGTTGTGTATCACTTGCAATTGTTCTTTGGCTGTTGTTCGCTGACCATGAATATCAAATGGAATTTTCAATGGTGGTTTGTTTAATTGGGCAATCTATTTTTGTGCTAAGCAATTTATTGTGCTAAGCAGCTCTATGAAATTGGCCCCGAATGCTAGCTGGGTTAAGTTGATAATAATGGCGGTAAGATCAATCACGTTGTAATAATATTTTCCAGTAACCATGAGGTAACACCTTCTCGATGTGACACCAGCACCCAACAAATATCTCGCTTACATGTACTTAAAAAACAACCGATGGACTGTTCCCTGTACATCTATACATATCATTAGATCTAAACAGCTGGTGTCCACTCATATGTAAAACATACATGTATCAATCTTTATTGCAGTAATGACAGGCAGGTGTTACTCAGCTCTACTAATAAGCTTAGTGTGTACACGTAGGCCTATGTAAAATGTCAGATGAGGGAACGTGTGATGAATTCTCTTAGAAGTGTCAATAAATGTACATGTACACTGTGCAGGCATGCAAAATGTACATTTAGGCCTATAACTTAAAGGTAATATCATACTTTGGTTTTTGTCAAAGAAATGCAGATTCATGGGCAAAAATATCGAGGACGATACAATAATTAACAGTCATCTGTGAATACGTTATCTGTGAAGATTTCTGTTTCGGTGTGCTACCAAAGTACTACTTTTAAATCACGTGCATGCACATTATATATATGTATAGCATTTTTACATTTTGTGGACATGCAGTGCCTTCTTGGCAAATAGACCTAGTATTACATTTTGTAAACATAAACTTGCTCACGATACAGTTACTGGTACAAGGTTAATATTGATTAGCCATTTAAGACTTGAGCTTGAAGTATAATAAGTTTGCACATTTCCAAAGCAGTTACTGTGGCGTTTATCATACCAGCAATTGACTGTTTGGTGCATAATGTTTGTGTATTGAACAGACGAAGCACTGTTTGATTCTAGGTCCTAACCTTAGTCCTTTAAACTCTGCCCAACTTGACATACAGTCAGCAGGGGGTACATCAACTCTCTCAGTTTCTGCAGACCTGTGGTGAAATATTGTTTTTCTGTACATGTATTATATGTACATGTACACTGAGTGTTGTTACAACTGTTTTATCCACGGTTGTATGCAAGCTCCTTATGTACTGTCAGTATCCCACTTCTTTCTATCATGAGTCAGTTCTTGCCATTTTAAGGCCTTTTCAGACTAATTCCTTTTCGATCCGTGTTGAAACCAACCTGGATCCACCACGGTTCAGCCCAGCAAGTTCTTGAACCAGTTCGAAGAGACGCAACGTTCACACTACTTTTTGGGTGAACTGGCTAATACGACATCGATCATGGCCAAAAATGCAGTTTGGAACCAGGTTGAGATTTTCAACCCTGGTCCTTGAGGGTTGATTTTGATCTGGTTAGGCCGTCCTACCCTGGTCAGCCTGGGGTTGAAACTTATGTACTGTCAGTAATCTTTCCACTTCTTTCTATCATGAGTCAGTTCTTGCCATTTTAAGGCCTTTTCAGACTAATTCCTTTTTGATCCATGTTTAAACCAACCGGATCCGCCACGGTTCAGCCCGGTAAGTTTTTTATCCAGATCGAAGAGACAAAACTTTTTTGGTGAACCGGCTCATACAACACAGATCATGGCCAAAAAATGCAGTTTGGAACCGGGATAAGATTTTCGACCCTGGTCCCTATCTACCAGGGTTGATTTCGATCTGGTTAGGCCATCCTACACGGGTCAGCTTGGGGTTGAAACTTTTCAAGTGTGAAAACCTGCATGGGTTTAAAAAAATCTCGGGGTTGGAACCTGATCGAACCCCGAGATTTTGGATAGTGTTTCTCAAATCACCTTAGGAGTTGTTTGCCTAATCAAAGTATTTTTTGGTCTTGACTAAATGAATACATTTATAAGTCACTTTAGTCAAGCCCAAAGTCAATTTTGTCCGAGCTATTAGCCACAAGCCATTTGAAGTCAATTTTCATGCAGGCCAGTTACTGCTTGGTTGTTTTTGTTAATTCCTATTTGTCCTGGCTAGAATGTTATCATAACCTGGTTATTTTATCCCCTACAATAATGCTTTCATCAAAGATTAACCCTCAGTTATATGAGCATTTGGAATGCATTGTGCATTATAAAATGCATGCTTAGGAACTAAGTATGTGGGCTGCACTCTGGCAACCTACAGTGTGTTGTTGCTAGGATCAGTACTCTAGACCGACCCTTTTCAAATAAAAAACGATAAATAAATTCACAGTTCACAGATGTGTGAACCTTTTGGGTGTTGGTCGTGCATTGGCGCGCTGTGTATTGCTTAGTGCTTAGTGATGAAAAAACTTGAGTCAATAAAGTAAGTTTGATTGAACCTTGATATAAAGCCACATATTTATGGAATTCTGTGGCAGATTTATATAATGCCGGCACACCACACCTTTTTTATGACCTAAGCCCTAACTGGCCAGGTATTCTTTAAGAGCCATTCCAAATGCAACGTATTGTAACAAATGCAGCTATGGTGGATTTTCTTGGACTGTAAAATGAAATACAGTAACACATGTGTAGCACATAACACGTTGTTTATGAACATACGTGTACATGCCAAAGTGGTAAAGGTACAGTACTCTCATACATGTACTTCGGTAGCATACCAAAACAAAAATCCTATCAGGTTTACCCTTCTTACAGATGGTGGTGGTAGAAAGTAACATAACTGTTTTAACATTTTCTGCCTGAAATTCAGTATTTATCCAGAAAAAAGGAAATTAACCAATTGACCAAAAACAATTTTGACTTTTGGAAGATCAAAAATCCTGTTTTTAAATACAGTGGGCATTTTTCACTGTTTTCTCAAAAAGTTGGCACCGTATGGGACTGGAAATTTCACAGATGACTGTTACTTCATCTTTCTTTATATTTTTGCCCAATGAATCTGCATTTCTTTGTCAAAAACCAAACTATGAAATTACCTTTAGAGTATCCGTACACAAGTACATGTATACGTTATAGGCCTAATGTAAATATGGGAATGTATCAAACATACTTTTTTGTTTGAGTCTGTCGCATTGCATCACTAATAGGCTTCCGAGTCAACTCATACCCTTTTCTACCCTAGCCAACTCGTACGAAAAGACAACTTAGGCCTGTACAACTTGTACTACAAGCCTTCAGAATTTAGACCTAATCACATTTTGACACTTTTTTTCTGTTTTAGGTAAGAATATTTGTGATGAAAAACAATACTAAATTTGATGTAAGAGGCCAATTAGTCTCTTACATTGTACACCTATAAAATTAAACATTTTGCTGAAAATACTGAAGGTACAACTTTGGCAAAGGAATAAGTTGACCTGACTTGTTCCTATCAATAGTGACTTGTAATGTAAACCATACCCTGTACATTGTAGCCATACAACACATTCAAGCAGCTTTTGTGTTCTATGTGTTGCTTGGAAACAGGAAACCTCTTGAGAAGATCAACTGGTAATCCTGTCCCAGGAGGTTTCAGGTCATAGAACGGGTCAATAGCCACAGGGGAGATGAGAATACGCCCATCTGTGGTCGGCATGGTTACTGTATGGTTTCCATCACAGAATTCAGACAGTTTCAGTCAAGAGTTTAGATTAAAAGAGGTTTTTGGTTACACCATGTACAGTAGGGTTCAATCTCCTTTAAATGATTGGCAGTTCTGAAAGGAACTTCAACGTTTTTTATCTCGGTTTTGATCTGTTTCATTGGGCTCAGTCACTCAGAGATAGTTTACATAATAGTAGTAAATGACCCATCCAAAACCATTGCCATTATATGTGGGTGTGGCCGATTAAACACATTGAAGAAGTTTCATATTGAAGTTGCCATATTTCATTTGCAGGCTGATGATGCTCATTAATCGTATTTTTGAGCTTGTGCAAGATTCTTTACTGGGTCACCTTCATAGTATGGGTTAGGTACATGCATACACTTTGGGACAATTTATTTGGAAAATCTAGACCAATGTCTTGTGATTTTTCCTCTATATCCCCCAGTAGTACAAGTAATTCTGCCCACATACTGACAACTGTACATTTGTAGGCCTACATCCTCTGTGAGTTAGACAGTGGTAATTGGAACATGGACAATTATACTCACAGCTTGAAAAGATAAAATGTGTACATGTATGCATGTAGGGTCACTTCTGCAGTTTTCCACTACAAAATGTCAAATTTTCAAATTTTTAACAAATCCTGAGTGTTGAATATCAAATCCCTTTGGGTGTCAGTAAATGCTGTTTTTGTAAACACAGAGAATGTTTTGTGCTCAAAAACTACATTAACAACAAAGGGAAAACATCATTTATACCCAATCACAGCCAGTCTTACATAAATGTACTACTTTAAATTGCTGATCCTTCTAAGTACATGTGCCGGTAATAGCTGAACAAAGTCTGATATCTGATGTCATGAAACAAGCCAGTGCATGATGATATGTCACGACTCAAAATGTTGAAGCATTACAATGAGCACAAGGCATAAATATTGGCAGGCCCACTTTCTAACCTCAAATAGAGTCACTCCATTGCAATGTGTACTGTAAGGATTTGCTAGATAGACCAGCTTACAATATTTGCTCATACCATATAATCCATACTAAACGCCCTTTGTATCAATTTATTTCCAGCCAGCATTGTTTTCCTTGTATGAAAGAAAAGATTACCAGCCAAACTGTTTTATGTTTGGTACAGCATATTACTGTAAATCAAGGATTGTTGGCTAAAAAAACAGGGCAGAATGAGTATCACATTAAACGTAACATCAGTGTCCCCAAATATGGGGTCAATTTCACCAAACTCATCGTAGGAATCATGATGCATTGTACTCCACGTGGAAGTCGTATATGATACGGTGGATTATCCTTTGTAACATGAGTTACGATCGATCGTAGGGCTTCGTGAAATTGACCCGTTTTTCTTTAAATCACTGTAACGAACGATCACTATAATGAACCGTGCATCCCGCCATGTTCGTTAAAACGACATACATGTACCACTGTACATGGAACTTACATGAAGTTTACTGATTTGTTCCTTTTCCTTGCAGCCGAGCAGTTAGTGGCAATGAACAAGAAATGGCACAAGCCGTGCTTCAAGTGTGCAGACTGCAAGCAGACTCTCACTCCTGGAAAGCAGAATGTGGTAAGAAGACTGATTGTATCCCTTTGGTGTACCGACCACACCCTGCCACCTGACCACACCCAAGTGTACCCTGCCACACCCTAGTCCAGCCCAACCCACCTGAATTCAAACGGACTCTTACTCCTGGAAAGAATTCTAAATGTATCATTTTCTATACCAACCACACCCTACACTGTACCACCTGACCACACCCAAGTGCACCCTGTCACACCCTAGTTAGCCCAACCCACCTGCATTTAAACAGACTCTAATTACTCCTGGAAAGAATTCTAAATGTATCATTTTCTATACCAACCACACCCTATGTACCACCATACCACACCCAAGTGCACCCTGCCACACCCTAGTTAGCCCAACCCATATTCAAACAGACTCTTACTCCTTGAATGAAATCTAAATGTATCATTGTCTATACCAACCACACCCTATACTTTACCACTTCACCACACCCAAATGCAACCTGCCACACCCTAGTTCAGCCCAACCCACCTGCTTTCAAGCAGGCTCTGACACTGTGGAAGTAGAGAACAGTAAGACTTTGGTGTTTCACTGCAGGCCTGCCTGAACCCACTGGTACCCTAGCCTTCATTATAACCAGTGCTATCTGACAGTGAATTATTCCTCCTTCCGATGTATTCAGGTTGGAATAAATCAAGCAGTTAATCATGCAGTTAATCGGTCGCAAATTTTGTCCTTGATTCTAGCACCAAGATCAGCCCTACTGTAAGACGTGCTATGGACGTAATTTTGGACCAAAGGGTAAGTCAGTATTCATTGAGAACTTCAATTCTTGTAAGGTCAAAAAGAGTTCTAATTTTAATATATAATCATCAAATTAACCACGACAGAAACTGACTGGATAGATTTTAAATCTTTGAAAGGTGAACATAGACAAATTGACTGTGGTGGGATTTGAACCTGCGACCCCCGGAATATCATACTTGTGCTCTACCATACCAACTGAGCTATTCGGCCCTATGTTGACTGTGTCCCAAGTAGTCAATTAATCCATTCAGTTTTCTTTGAGGGTGTTTGATGACGTTTGGTCTGAACGTTTCGACTACCGGTAGCCTGCTCTAGTCTAGGACTAGAGCAGGCGCACTAGAGCAGGCTAGTTGAAACGTCGAGACCTTACGAGAAGTGTGAACGAAATAGAAGTGCAAAAGTACCAACGATTCTTACATGGTGTTTCCGCAAACCTTATATTGATTAAAAAGCTATGAACAGTGGAACACCCATCCTGGCCAGGATGGTAAATTTGGAACTGCAAGGGCAATCTAGCCAGCTTGCTGCACTCTAACAGACTAGACCCATTGCACCTGGTGCCAAGCAATGTCGGCACAGCACCCAAAATTTTGTTTTTGCCCTTTATCATGTTTACTCTTGGTCTTTTCCAATTCAGCTAGGATTAAGATCACTTTCCCAGCAATTTTTTTTTTTCATTTTATTAATTTTTTGGGGTTCCCTTTGCCTGTCTTCAATTTTAGGATACAGCACTGGTAACGCAACAGGTGTCAATAGCTACGTGAACAAGTAGGAGATGGGAACCGGGCAAAACGAGAAGGGAACCGGCTAGAAGTGATGAGAACCAGTGAGTAATAAGGCAACCAGTGAGAAATTACAAAGGGAACAAGGGAACGTCACTAGGGAACCGGTGATTACTTACAAGGGAACCAGGGACAGTCATCACAAGGGAACCAGTGATTACTTACAAGGGAACCAGGGAACAGTCATCATTATGGGAACCACTGTGCACTGTAACCTGGAGATCAAGTAAATTTATCATTTTCTTGCCGCATTAATACTCGAGATCTGAATTTATCTAAACCAGAGCCCTGTTCATTGAATTTAGACAGGACTTTGGAAACACACAGAATTGACAGGCAGTAACTGTACACTTGCACTGTAACACACTGTGCGGCCATTTTGTATCCAAGTTCTGAAGTTGTCCAGTCTATTGCAATCCGCGTCTCTGATCGAAGCACGCTCAAAGAATTTACTGAAGTTCATTTTTTCCACATTTACAATGTTATGAAGTCTGAACTACATTTATGCTGGTAGTGATTTTAACTGATGCATCAATAATTTGTTGATATTTCCACGGTTCTGTCGTGGAGATATTTACATGATGGCTGTTTCTTGGAGATAAACAACAATGAAACAGTGGAGAATGCACAGTTATAATGTGGGACACACAGGACTTGCCATTGTAGCTGTGCTTTTTCCATTGTTTGATTATTGTCATATAATGATGGCAGTTGCAAGGGGTCTGTACATTGCAACTTATGATGTTTAGAATGGAATTCACAGAGAGTTTACACGTTTTGACTGATTGATTTCATACTACTGTACATTTAACACATATTCATGTCAAGTGTTACACTGAGTTTCTAATGAGTTGTCAGTATTTCATAACAAAGTTAATGCCATATATAGTATTCAGTTTGTCAGTTATTGCATCAGTAATAAGCCACATTGGATTAATATCTTCATATATTTCTTAGACGGCCTGTATGATTATTATTTGCATCTTTCTGCATTCAAGGAGCTAGACCAAAAGTCATAACCATTCCTCTCAATTCTATCCTCGTTTCTGAAAAATGAGACGATCTGCCTTACCTCAGTTGTTAAAATCTGGAGAAATACATTCCATGCTTATCAGTAAAAAAAAAAAACACAGAAATATTTTATGAATCCATAAACAAAATTGAAATTTGACAGATGTTGGTCAGCCTCACATTATCTATGCTATTTAGATATTACAGATGATAATTTAACAGACCAGGCACCGCCCTCAGTAATGGACATGATTGAAAACCCTTGGGAATTTTTTTTTTCATTTCATGGCCTTGGAAGCCATCACTTGGCTGTGGCGTGCCAGATACCTGATATTTACAGATAATTATTGTGTTTGGGGTTGCAGGCTGGGCAGGGACATGTTAAGCGCGGCGCAGTCTGGGTCTTAAAGGTTCATGTAGTATCATACTTTGGTAAGACACCAAAACAGAAATGTTCACAGATTTACGTATAACTTACTACAGGGTATGAAGATGGTGGTGGTAGAAACATTCCGTTTAAATGTTTCCGCCTGAAATGGTGTATTTATCCAGAAATTAGTAAAACAATGACCGGAAATCTTTTTGATCTTTTAAAAGATCAAAAATAAAAGAGAAAAGACTTCAGAAATACTGTGGCCGTTTTTCACTGTTTTCTCAAAAAGTGGGCACTGTATGGGAGTGAAATTTTCACAGATGACTGTTACTGTATCTGTCTTGATATTTTTGCCCATGAATCTGTATTTTTTTTATAAAAAACAAAGTATGATATTACTTTTAAAGAGACACAGTGTCTTAGTCTGGGTTCGTTGTCAGATAAACAACAACAACAACAACAACAAAATCCCATATACCCTTCTGCTGTTATGGCATGAAAGGTCATTGACATTGTCCTGATACGACCACTTGAAAAGAATCTGCATTTCTTAGAAATTATTGATGAAAATAATTTCCACATGAAGATTAATCGTACGAAGCTTTTCCAAATGTCATATTGTTTGATGTGATAATTTGTGCTTCCACTAACGCACTCATGTCAGACAAATTAATATCATAGTGGATCTTGATTGAATTCAGCAGACAGATGAGAAATTTCATTACCGACGGGACGTTACGACTCACATTGCCCCCTTTCCCTAGGAAGACGTTGAGGCAATCCCCAGGTCTGTGCTCGGGCCATTCATGTTCTAAGGGGCTTATGTTGATGATACCGGCTCCAGGCTTATGTAGCTTGTCATCGTGTACATCATACATGCTCCAAATAGAACATTGTATGTTCGTTCAATATGTGTGGTCTTGCAGGGAGTGGCATACATTTGATGCTGCGACCTTGTGGGTTTGTTACAGGCATGAGAATACTGCCTCCATTACCTTTTACATTTTTGATTTCAACCGTACCCTAAAAAAAAGCTTCTAGGCATGAAGTGGCGCTGACATTTTGAGGGGAATTTTTAGGGCACTGTGTCTCTTTTGATACTCGTTAGTCTGTCGACATTTTAACATCACGGAGAGGCTTCATTTATAATGAGAACCATCTCAAGATTAAAACGCGATGACGGATGTCTAATTGGATTCAGGGTTGCGGAACGATAGACATAAACATTTAAGAGAAATGCACTGAGAAATGTGTAGGTGTTGCTAATCATAATCCTGATTATTAATATGCAGCGACTCAGACATGAGATGGCCAGATAGGTGTAGACATGCATAACTGTGATATTTTACCACTGAAACCCTGTACGTTAGAAAAAGAACTTTCTAAAGGCAGCCTTACTTTTGGGTTACAGAATTCCCTCAGAGCTCGAGTCAAATCAGAAAAATTGTTATTGTTTTTCATACGGAAAGATAACATGTTTGAACAAACTGGAAAAGGCTAGCTGTTGACAAACTTCTGTCAAATTTCCATTCATTTTTAGATAACATTTTTTCCACAATTTTATCAATTTTAATCAGATACTGGCTGAATTGTAACACTATTTTGATGATCATTTGTCAAAATATGGCATCCTCTGTGTTTGTTTATTGACAATATGATAACCATATGATGTTCGCACATATTCTAGATTCATCAAAGACAATATTTGTCAACTACTTTTTATGTGGAGATTTATTCTTTGAGGTATTTTGGGGCCAGTCTTTGGGTAATTTTTGATTATATTTGGACATTGTTGAATGTCTTTTGTTTGACGATATGATCACATTCCATTCACTCGAATAAGCTTTCATTTGTTAAGGATTGACAAAATATTCCTCTTTTTTAGCATGAAACATGTGAGTATTAATTCAGTTTAAATCTTAAGCTCAGCTGTCACGGGTCTTCATCCTTGACCTTAACGCATAGTACATTCAGATAGTGATGTACATAGGATTATGATCAAACCAAGAAATATCTTGTGGCTTTTTGAAACCTCCAGCCCTGGCTCCAGCTTTTGTTTCCTCTTCTGCTCCATTTAAACAAACAAACAAACAAACAAACAAATATGGAGGTAAAGAACCGGTTCTTCTCAGAACCACACACTCTCACTGAAGAGATTACATGGTGTCACCGCAAACCTACCTTCTTTTAGTACTTCCACCATGCATAGCTTCAAGTCTTATTTAAACATGGAGGTGTTTATAAGGGCTTAATGCGGTGTCAAAAATACTCTGTTCCGAACAAGAAAATAAGAGTTTCATCTGGAATGAAAAATTTCAAAAAATATTTCCAGCTTTTGGGTGATGAAGACAAAACCTGGAGCCCAGTGAAAGTTCTTGCAAGTTTGCATCTATAAGAGACTTACCAACTTGCTACGTGTATAATATAATCTAGAAGGATACTTTGAAGTGCTGCAAAGGGAAATATTAAGGAAGGTTCTTAGTCAATCCTAGTAGTTAGGATTTCCATGTAAACACATATTTCTGGTTGGTTTACCTAACTTCTTATTCTTGTTTCTTATCATTCTTAAAGGTGGATTTTCATTCAAACCAAATATTCGTAAAATAGTTTCATGCTTACTTACTATTCCTAAATATTATAGATTCTACATTTAGTTAAAACCATAGAATATTAAGAAAATATATTTCACGCTTACTCTTCACTTGTATTCCTGTAAGTATTTAGAGAACCGATAGTTTTGTAATCATAATACACTGAAATAGACTTAAAGAAATAGTATGAGAAAAAAAAGGAAATACCTAAAATAATAATACATGTAATAATGGTGGATACTTATAAAGCGCACGTTCCGTCTTTCGACGCTCACAGCGCAACCATTCCAATCTGTGAAATGTACTTAGTTAATATATGCATGCAAAATGTCTTTTAAAAGAGATGTTCAAATACGGTGCACTCAAAATATGGAAATATCATTTCAGATTGTTGTCTTAACAGAACAGCTTTCTTGCCTTAAAAAGCATATTTCTGGATTATTGCCTTGGTAAATTTGGATTGCAATGTAGTGTTATATTTCATTTGCATCTGCAATGTATTCTTGTTAAGGACCAGAGCAAATATGGTTTTCTGTAGACATTCCTTGCTCATGTACATGAACACATCATGTCGTATTTTGCAAAAACAAAACGTACCAAAACTAAAGATTATTTTGGTCTGTTTTAACAACTCTTCAAGACCACAAACAAGACTACAACAACTCTTGTAATTTTATTATCCTTACTTGGTTCCAGTCAGCTGATATCAAAGACAGGCTTTGCTTTTTTAAAATTACATTTTCCTTTATTTTGATTACTGTTTTCTTAATTAATTGCTATCCTGTGTTCAAATGAGTTGGGCTTTGCCCCCAAAAAAGTAATATATTATCATTATATTAGATTCATTTTACCCGTTATCAATTGATTTTAACTGTATAAAATTAAAAGCTACTGTGAACTTTTGATCTTGTGACAAATTATTGACAATTTTATTTACATTTTAAAGCTTAAAATGTGTAGTCAGTCACTTGCTTTTGTTAGTTTCTGTTAATGTTGATACATTGTATGAATATTTCCATATTGTTTGTGTTGCATGCAATAATAAGTACTATGGAATACTTACTTCTGGTTTTGTGTGCATGTACGTTTGTCCCAATGGCTCGTATTCATAAAAACTAGCAGGTGCTTCCAAGTAAATACTTCTAGTAAGTATTTAGCATAAGGTGAAGCTTATACTTGATTCCATATTCATAAAACAAGCATTTGGTACAGAATGCTTGACTTACAAACTTCAAGGTAATGCTTTGTGGTTTTGTGGTTATTGCCAGTGGAATACAGATTGGTTTGATGTTAATGGGATTACATGAACAATTTAAGGGGAGGAAACCATTGTCAGAGGATAGCAACTGTTTGGCTCCGTGCAGGTGAACAATTAGGGCAGATTTAGCCTTCAGAAAACAGGGGGGTTGGAAAGCAAAACGTGTCATTTCGATGAAATCAAGTCCTAAACTGAGTCGCAATCTGAAAAACTTATCGAGGGACGTGTCATGGCTAGAGCACATCAAATTCTTCGTTTACAGAACAGAATATTTTTGTTGAGATTTTTCTCCAATTATAGGGCATAAAACATGAAAACATTCATCAGATCTTGGCATGTCAATTGTACATAAATATTGTGATTGTTTTTTTTTTTCTCCAATAAAGAAATAATATTGGAATGAATTCATTTGTAACTGTGTTCTTATTTCAGTGCCTTGTTTCTTTGGAGTCATCAAATATTAAGTTATACTAACTCAAGTTTTGGATTCTTGCGTTTAACCAAGCTTTTGGACTATTTTGGACTAAGTTCATCTGGACTCATCATTTTCGTCATATGCGGTCTGGTACCCGTCTTTCTTGGCACTGCTACTACTGCTACTGGGGGAATTACTAGGGGAACTACCGGGGACACTACTTTATACTGGGGGAACTACCGGGGGGCACTACTTTATACTGGGGGAACTACTAGGGGGCACTACTTTTACTGGGGGAACTACTGGGGGAACTACTAGGGGGCACTACTTTTTACTGGGGGCACTACTAGGGGGCACTACTTTTTACTGGGGGAACTACTAGGGGAACTACCGGGGGGCACTACTTTATACTGGGGGAACTACTGGGGGAACTACTAGGGGGGCACTACTTTTTACTGGGGGAACTACTAGGGGAACTACCGGGGGCACTACTGGGGGAACTACTAGGGGGCACTACTTTTTAATGGGGGAACTACTGGGGGAACTACTAGGGGAACTACTAGGGGAACTACCGGGGGGGCACTACTTCATACTGGGGGAACTACTAGGGGAACTACTGGGGGGCACTACTTTATACTGGGGGAACTACTAGGGGAACTACCGGGGGCACTACTTTATACTGGGGGAACTACTGGGGGAACTACCTGAAGATTCCATTTGGCTCTAGGCTGATGTCAGTCCACCAAAAAAATTGAATTATCTATTTCCGCCTTCGCCAGTTACATTTAACTGGCTGATGGTGCGTGGACAGACCAATTATAGTTAGTGTGATGCGCTGCAGTGGAGCATACTTGACTCTGCCTAAAATTATGACACATTTCAATAAATGGTCGCACCATTGGACAATGTTTTTCATTTCATTTATTTTTATTTTCCACTTTCGCAGATGACAGTATTTTGTAAATGGTAAAAAACCACGGAGTTATAAGGGTCAGAACGTGAAGAATTCAGTTTATAAGAGTAAGTTGCTATAGAGACGAGAGTACTGTACTGGTTTTTTTTTTGTGGCAGTGTATTTCATGGCGCTGCTTATGCCTACACTGTGTAGAATTGGAGCTTATTTGGAGATTTTCTTTAGGAAAAGGGCTGGATGAGTAGTCTTCACAGGGAGACTAGGTTACTGGTAAGTAGGTGATGAGGCTGGCTGGCTGGGTAACCTTCACAGGGAGACTAGGTTACTGGTAAGCAGGCGATTAGGCTGGCTGGCTGGGTAGCCTTCACAGGGAGACTAGGTTACTGGTAAGCAGGTGATGAGGCTGGCTGGCTGGGTAGCCTTCACAGGGAGACTATGTTACTGGTAAGCAGGTGATGAGGCTGGCTGGCTGGGTAGCCTTCACAGGGAGACTAGGTTACTGGTAAGCAGGTGATGAAGCTGGCTGGCTGGGTAGCCTTCACAGGGAGACTGGGTTACTGGTAAACAGGTGATGAGGCTGGCTGGCTGGGTAGCCTTCACAGGGAGACTAGGTTACTGGTAAGCAGGTGATGAGGCTGGCTGGCTGGGTAGCCTTCACAGGGAGACTAGGTTACTGGTAAGCAGGCGATTAGGCTGGCTGGCTGGGTAGCCTTCACAGGGAGACTAGGTTACTGGTAAACAGGTGATGAGGCTGGCTGGCTGGGTAGCCTTCACAGGGAGACTAGGTTACTGGTTAGCAGGTGATGAGGCTGGCTGGGTGAGTAGCATTCACAGGGAGACTGGGTTACTGGTTAGCAGGTGATGACGCTGGCTGGGTGAGTAGCATTCACAGGGAGACTGGATAGCAGGTGGTATGTCTAGCTGGCTGAGTAGTCTTCACAAGGAGACTAGGGGAAAGTTAGCAAGTGATGAGGCTGGCTGGCTCCCCAGCCTTGGCTAGGTGACTCCCTGAGTAGCAATGCTAGCCGGCTGGTAGCCTGACAAGCCACTTTGCTGCATGACTGGTCACATGGATGCTCGATTGGGAAGCTTGAAAGGTTTCTTGGCTGGTTGAGAAGGGAGTAGATACTGTATACAGTAGTTGCATGTTGGTAGCAGTGTAAAGGCAGATCTCTGCAATGAAACAACCAAAACGAATACAAACCACATCAGTTGAGGAGTGTACACAATTTTACGAACAATTTTATGGATTTGGTATATTTGGTATCATTTGGAATTTGGGACACCACCAACATGGAGCTGGATAGCTCACTGCGTAGAGCACCAGAACGTTATTACGGGGGATACAAGCTCGAATCCCACTGCAGTTAATATTTCATTGTTCACCTCTCAATCATTTATCATCTCAGTAGCCAAAATGTTGATACTTTTGCAGAAGAATGACTTACTAGGAATGGTACTGCTACTGCAACTGTTGCTGGTTGGCTGGTCTGGTAAACAGATCGGCTTGATGAGTTGCTACCATTGTGAGGGTTTTCAGATGTATCTCCCAGATGAATGGACGGTCAGTGGATGAGATATGTGCACTGCATCAACTGCTGAAATGGAAATTTGTATAAAAAATTAAATATTTACCCCGGTACTTTAAAATTTAAATGAAATATGAATGATTTAAAGGGATCGTACAGAACTGGTTTTTGCAACAAAACCGTTGCCGACAGTGAAAGCACATTATGTAATCCATCTTATACCTTAACTGACAAACCTGTAGAAGTTTGAGGTCAATCAGCCATCTGGGTCACGAGAAAAGTGTGAAAACCCGTTTACACATTTCAACGAATGAATAAAATACTTTGAAGCGATTTATTCCAATCATAAAAAATAGTTTCATTTATTTCTCAACAAATATGGCATTTCAGACAAAAACATTTCATGGGATGTTTTCTCCTATCATCACCATTGTACTGTGTAAGTTTTATATGAAAGTCTGTGATCTTGAAACTTGTCTTAATTACCAATAGGCCTACCAATTCTGTACCATCCCTTTAAGAAAAAGAAAAGGGTCTGAAAATAATCCTTGTGGTCTAAATCATACAAACACCGAAATGGAAAGGTCCTTGTTTTAACTGAAGTGAAATTTGCTAAGCCGGACTATGAAAACAGCCAACAGTCATGCTTAACTTGCACATCTACTCCCTCATTCGCTCAGACTTGGCCACGCCCCCACCCACCCAACTACACTCACTGCAATCGTACACTTCAGAGAACTAAACAGTAAACAGCAACAAATTTTACTAATATTTCCCAATCAAATATCATTTTAGGTCCCACATTTGATGCCTAATTCTGTAACGTCCATTTCACACAGTTTTCTAACAAGATAGGCTTTTTGAAAGGTAAAATATACGGTTCATTCTCAACACAAAATTATTTACTCACGTTTCAAAATGGCGCCACATGTGTCAGATGATAACTACAGAGGGCGTTCTACAAGCTCCAGCGTCTCAGCAGTCAGGGCAAAATGGCCAATTAAAAAGTAGGCTAATAATTAAAAATACTCGCAAGCCTCTTGAATTTTTTTTTAATTTTGTATAGGTTAACCAATGACTTTTGTCTGAAAAGGTCATGGAAAGAAAAAATACCTCTTGGGCGATTCCAAACAGTGCACAAGAGTTTACAATGCGTTGGCCCATTTTCACAATTCACGAAAGTTGTAGAGCCCACTCCACTGATCTTCATTATCCACTGATCTCTGGGCCTTCAGTGCTTCAAGCTGTTTTGGAGACCTAAGATGTGGCCCTAATTCGCTTTGAATGTGGACAGTTGCATCATAAAAACCAGCAAGTGGGTTTGGGATAAATAATTGACATTTTGGGGTTGTTTGTTTCTTGGGGTAATTAGCAAAAAATCTCATTGGTTAACAAACCAAAAATTTAAAAGAATTAGGTAGATGAGGGTTCAATCTATCATTTGCAGCATTACACCAACAAAAATGAGTCTCCTGCATAAGGTTTTTCGAACAATTAAAATTAAGTGTTTTTACACTATGGTCAGTGAGAATTATTTTTAGTGTGGCGCGCATGAATACCGCCCTCTTTGTGTCGAATTTTGCAATGCTATTTTGAACAGCGCCCTCTTTTTTCTAAATTTGAGGGGAAAATAATCAAATAGCGCCCTCAATTATTGCAACAGGCCTGGGGTATTCTCAGGAATTTTCAAAGAAAGCACTCACTTCACTTATCTAGTTTTCAAAATACAACAATTTGTGAACATTTCATCACAATCAGTATTCACATTTCAAAGAAAACAATGCATTAATTATTTCTGTTGTTGCCATTTCATCTTTATGTCATTGCAGATAAAGGTTTTCTGATAAGAAGCAATTCTCTTGAATTAAGATGACACATTTTCAGATGGAAATCCTTCAAAGAATTGAAAAATAATTATGTGCCATTTTGTGAAACTTATGCAAACTCCAATTGTACAAAATGCAGTACTGTCAACAGACAATAGAGACCCAACAGTTCAGAACTAACCAATTATTTTTCATCCTTGGTAATTTAGGAGTTGTTAAAAAGCAATAAAAGAATGTTAACAAGTTTGATGACATTACGGAGGACAAACAGACAAATCATACCTCAGTTAATTTTTTGGTCCATGAACGACTTTAATAATTACTTCATGACTTCAAAAATGGGGCAGTGATCGGAATAAGCATATTATTGGCCGAACTGCAGAATGCCTCGGGCAATGAAATGGACTGGTGCGTCTAGCTCAAGAACCTGTTAAGAATTTGATGGATTAATAAGTGCGGCGAACCCAGTCATGAGAAATGCTGTGCTTGCTTCATTGAGCAAGGCACTTTCCGCTTCTTTCAGCACAGGTTTAAAGGTAGTATCATACTTTGGTAGCATACCGAAACAGAAATCTTCACAGATTTACCTATAACTTACATGGTATCAAGATAGTGGTGGTAGAAACACACCGTTAAAATCATTCTGCCCGAAATGCTATATTTATCCAGAAAAGAGTAAAACCAGTGACCAAAATTATTTTTGGATCTTTTAAAGATAAGAAATAAAAGAAAAAAGACTTAAGAAATACTGTGGCAATTTTTCACTGTTTTTTCAAAAAGTGGGCAACGTATGGGACTTAAATTTTCACAGATGACTGTTACTGTATCTACCTTGATATTTTTGCCCATGAATCTGTATTTCTTTGATAAAACCCAAAGAATGATAATTTTTTATTACCTTTAAGTACACGTACCTGTATGGTTAACACAGATGACTGATTGAGCCTCTTAATAATTACATAGCAGCCAAAGCTAAACAGATTTATTACTGAGTATAACATTTGGCACAGAGCCCCAGGATCATATCGAATGGAGCACTGTGATAACCTTACATGATGACAAATACTATTTTAAGAACATCACATTATATCTGTTCATACATATATGAAAATATATTATTTAGTTTGAGTAACCTTCTTGTAAATTACATACATGTACATCTAGGTTTTTTTTTACGAGAAAATACACTGCTTTCCTTTTTAATACACACCCTGTTAATGTGAAGAGTTGAAATTTTGATGAAAATACGAGTTTTACCTTAAAACCACAAATGCATAATTATATAGAACACTACAAATCTGTACTGATTTGTTTTTTTGTTTTGGTTTTGTTATTTTCAAAGCTAGAAATACGGACAACAATTTATAGGCTGCAAATTTCCTGCCTGAAGCTGATAAATGTGTCTTGTACACCAAACCATTATCTTGTTTGAGAGTAAAAGACAGACAGAGGTTCCAACAAGTTACAAACAATTAACTTGAGCAAGTATGCCTAATAAAAGATAAACCCAACATTTTGCTTTCGTTCTAGACAATAAAAGTAGACCAAAAATACGCTAAACTTTACATATAATGACTTACATGTAAACACACAGTTCATAAATACCTTTCCAAAAGGTTATTAACATACGTACACAGACACCCCAAAGTTTGCCTTGAATTTAGAATGAGTTTAGAATATCTATCGTTGTAGAAAAATACCTTTGTAATACTGTTACTCATTCTTAACAACAACAGGTTCTATTTTCTTACAAGGTGTATAAAATTGTATTTCAAAAAATATGGCAGCCACATGTTAATTCGTTTGGAGAAAAACATTTTATATAAAGTGAAGTTTCCCAGCTTTCTTTAAGTTAACTACAAAACATTCTTGAGCCCAGTCAAATCAAATATTTTCGGCTCACAGCCCAAAGCTCTTTGCATTTCAGAGTCAGCAAGTTTTCTTTCCCGATGAATCAGAAGTAAATGGAAATAAACCAACACTCAAAGGAAGAACATGATTTCCTCAAAATCGTTCGAGCTCTGTCATATGCAATCAAATCAGGGCAAAAAAAATGATTGTGTCTGGCATGTATAATGTAATGAACAAATTGTGCAATTTTTGGTTCGGTTCTTAAAGTGAGAAAGTTCTTTTGATGTTTACTGCTTGTGACTAATGCATTCAGCCATTGTTTGCTGAGCATAACATCCACAAGGACTTTTGGCTGGTATACTGATTTCATTTTTGGTGCTTAAAAGCAGCTCTATGAAATTGGCCCCTGGTGTCAGATGTCTATATTTATGCTTTTGTGCAAATATGAACACAATGTTTCGATTTGACTCCTAGATTCTAGGGCATTTTTTCTTCAAATCTGCAAGGATGACTGAAGATCATTCAAACCTGCCTTAATATTGACAACAGAGGGCAGCAAACATACATTTTACAGCAATGTGGTTTTCTTTAGCTATTTTTGGCACATTTAAAAAAAATTAACTACTTTCACTTATTCATGAGTTGTATTGAATTTGTCTTCCTACACACTCATTCAATTCCCTGTAAAATCAGTGTGTAAAAATTAAACAAAAATAACAAAATTACATAAAAAATCTGCAAAGCAATGATAACAAAAATGATTGTCTACCAACAACGGTCATGACCACAACACCAACGATCTTGAGAAATTATACATGTTTACTCCAAAAATTGCCTCCTCAATATTTCTGCAAATAAACACATCTGTGGCTAATAAATTTTAAGTATATTATTTTATTATTTTAAAAGAAAAAAAATAATTTAAAATTCACAGGTTGGAAGAATGGTCTATCTGTGTTCTGCAGCGCTGGGATTCAATAGGAATCCAAGGGAGTTAGGGTTAATGAATGCTAAATGTTTGCTCATTAACTCAGCCGATTTAAATCCAGAAAAGTATACAATTCTACGTGTAAATGTCCCGAGTAACTTAGCTCAGTTCACTGGCTCACTCATATTGGTATGGCTAGAGTTAGGCCTTGTCCCAAATCTCTGGCTGCGGCTGCAAATTACACGCGCACCTATGGGGGTTTAATACGAAACTCAGGCTCAGGCTCAGGCTACAGCTCTGTTATCGATATGCTGAAAATATGGGTTGTGGGTTTTCATTGAAGCTGAAGCTCAGTTTTCATTTTCAAACCAGAGAATCTACTTCCGAACCGCAGCCAAAAGCCTCTATTGTGATACCTGTTATTTTAGAATGGATTCACAAAATGGAGCTTGAGCCTGAGCCTGAGCCTAAACACCATACGGCAGCCACTAGCCAGTGACTGCAGCCGTTTCCATAGACTTGTGTGTTGTTTGAAGTCGCAGCCGAAGATTTGGGACACAGCCTTGGTCATGATGTACACATTATAACATGGACCAACCACAGAGAGACTAACAACACTAGACTATGGAAATGACAAATATATGATACAAAATATGGCCAAATATTACAATACAACCAAAACCATTTGCAGCAAATCAATAATATACCGTAACCATAAACCCCAATGGTGCTCGTAATCATTCATATGATTGAAGTTTCCACCTAAATCCTTCCGAACAGCCGAAACGAATCCCCTGTTATTGTGGGGTTTAGAAAGGGCTTAACATGTGGCCTGATGATTCAAATTGGTACGAGTCCAAAATGTGTGTCATCAGCACAATGCACACTGTTTCCTTGTCTCACATGTACAGTATATATGTCACAGTGATCTACCCCGATGGAATATGTACGTGCGTGGATTTTAACCTCCTTAAATCTGACACTATCCCTCATTTGCGACATCCACATTCAAGATTCCTAGCTCTTGGATCACCACAGGAAGACAGGGTATATTATACAGATTCAGCCGTGTTACCATGGTTACGCATGAAAGAGACAAGTACCATTAAATGCTGGACCTATGTGCCTAGTTATACCACTCTTGTGCTAATATGCTAGGATCCTGAATGAATGACAATGAGCTTGTTGCACTACAGGTCCTTGTTAGGTCACACCTAAATGGGTACTAAAAACATTGGCTTAATACATATGTTACCCACCCGGATGTATTGCTTCAGTCCTAACACGAAAGGATACAGTTGTAGAGTCGAGAAACGCAGAGATCAAGCTCCGAATCCGGTTGTCTCTTAAACCTTATCCTGAGGTTGGTGTACAGGAGCTCCTAGCCAGGTATGTTTGATCTGTCCCATGTGAAACATCGTCATGTTGACTTCGCTCTTGAACGCTAAGATACCAAGCTGCGAATGCGACGCTTCGTTGACTGCTCGCGACATCACACACATGCGATACTGCTCCGGCGTTAAGTTCGTATGGCAGTCCTTTGGGTGGTACAAGTGAAAGATCGTCGGATCCGTGACGCGGATAATTTTCAGGTCTGACTGAATGTAGCGTCTGTAGAGGTCAACGTCTTCGCCGCCCCATCCCTTGATGTCCATATTGAAGCCCTTGATGCTCAAGAAGTCCGAGCGGTACTGGCAGGTCATCCCGAAGCCAAAGTCCCTCCAGAAGCCCATCTCGTGGTGGACCATCAGCTGAGGAGTTTCGGGCATGGCATCATTAATGGTATGAATGATCTTGGGATTGTAGAGGCTGAAGACGATGGGGTAGTACACCGTCCTCCCGGGTACCGTGTTGTAACGGCAGTGCTCTACAAACTCTTTGGTGAAGGCGATGTCCACGTCGCAGAAGAACATCAGGACGTCGCTCCCATCCCAGCTCTGTACCCCTTCCTCCAGGCCTCGGCCTCGGGAGAATGGGACATTCAGTCGTATAAGCTTGTAGCTGTGAAAGTTGTACTGGTGCGCCATGTTGAACAACATGGAGTGGATCTCGCTTAAACCCTCCTCTCCAAAGTAGACCACAGTTAAATACACATGCATTCGGTTATCCAAGCAAACTGCTTTAAAACGCTCTATAAAAGCCTGAAATTTGTCCACTCGGCCCGACAGCGGTATAATGATGTTGACCAGAATTTTATTAGTATCTATGATCTGCGATCGGAGCTTCTGCAGCGGACTAAACGGACGCAGTATTTCAACACTCTGGTAAAAGTTGTCCTGCGCGCCACGGAATACTAAATTGTAGTACGTTCCGATCGTCCTCTCCGATTTGAATATACCGTCCACGAAGTTATCGATGGAAAAACTGTTGTAGTTGTTGTCCTTCTTCTTGTTTAGGATTTCGATGGCAAAGTAAACAGCTTCCACCAGGTCCTCTTTCTTGTCCCCGCGTGGTCTCTCCGAGGGACGGTGCGACAAGCCGCTCTCCAACGAGAACACCAGCTTGGAGTTGAGGCTGCTGAAGGGCACGACGTCGTACTCGCTGTGGAGAGGCTTGTGCAGGTCAATCTTGGCCATCTGCTGCCGGATGAAGTCGGCCAAGTCATCGTGGTTGTCCACGTCACTGGATCGCTGGGCCCGGATGCCGCCCTCAACGTCCTTGTACTTCTGAGGCTCCTCCAGCTGCTGGGTGGTGCTCAGGTGCTTCTTGAGTTCACGTTTCAGCTCGCTGATCTGACGCTTCAAGGAGGACACCTCCTGGCTGTGCTTCTCCTCCTGCTCGCTCAGAGATGCGATGCAGTCGTCGTGGTACTGAATGTCTCTAGATCTCACCTGGAGAGACTGGTCGACCTTTAAGAAAAGCAACAAAACACAAACAAACAAAGTTTAGAGATTCATCAAGTTAAGCATCGTTATTTTCTTTGATCTGTCAATTTAACAAAATATAATGACAAACTTGTATCAAAAGCTGTGTCTTTATGCAAATTTCAGCACCCAGAACAACTCTTCACAATGGACCAAAAAGCTTTGGGGCAAACATTTCAAGAAGACAACAAAGGTAATCAACCTCGGACATTGCCTTGGAGCCCCTTCAAATGATCCAACAGACATTTCAGTTGACCTTAGACAAGGAAAAAGTGTCCCGCCTTTTTAAGAACAAAGTTCATGCCTAGCAGCTCAACAATAGTGAGCACATGACCTCTTGTCATTTAGCCTATGAGAAAGATCCTGCTAGGATCAAAACACATAAGGCCCTCCTAACTCCAAGCACATGAATATTTAGACACATAACAAAAAAGTACTGTTTATTACTTGGACTTTCTGTCAAGACCAACCTGATCCATGGGCTTGGGGTTGACCCCCTCATGCTTGTTCACGTCCACACAGGTGTCTAGATTCGCCAGCAGTAGGAGGAACGCGAGGCAGAAGATGATGCCAAACTTGATGCAGTTCTGTAGGGATGGCGACCGCATCTTGCACAGGGGCCAGCTTGACGACAGCGATTGCACATGGTTGGCGGCCATGATGGAGGGAACTTGACGCAGGTCATCTGGAAGGAATAGGGTAAAGAATCTAGATCAATGCATGTGTTGGTGATGAGATGTGGGATGGGGCACTAACCCTTGAAGTAGGAAGAATACTGAATCAAACATACTTCAACAGTTTAGGTCACAGGTTTGGTAGGATTTGGTACTGAACCTGACAAACTTCAACAGGCTCCAGCTTTTGAAGTTTGATTGAATTGGTATGGATGTGTCTATGCCTTGGTGTGTGACTCCAGCAAGCTTTGAGCTTGATTTTGTAATTACTTGATAAATGAAGACAGGGCTTTAAAGGATCATTTGTTCGATCCGGTAAGCGATGCTCCGTACTCTGTATCCATTATTCAACAAAAACCCATTTGATCTGCATATCCAGGTCTCTGTGGAATGGTTATGTCCTACTGTGTGCTAGAGGGTACACACAAAAATTACAAGATCTGTTATCCATAGTAAGTGGTTTATACTTGAAGACATCAGTACATTTTCATGACTTAAGTGAAATTGTCCCCTTACATGTAGGCCTCTACACTGCAACAGTGTGGTACTTTTTGGGTAATCAATGGGAGACTTTTGAGAACTGGTCTTCAAGTCAACAGCACAAAACAACGCGCGCATGCTCACAATTGCAAGTCTCCCATTGAATTCTACTTCTAACCCACACCAAACATTTGAACTTGAAGGTGAAGCCAACAAAACCAAACCGTCTCAATGGGGTATGCACTTCAAGGGCAGCCGTGTCAAACATTCCTTCTTGAGAACATAGAATGTTTCCTGGTGAGCAAGTAGCAGACATGTAAGATGAACTGCTCAGTAATGGAGCCGCTCACAACAGTGGGCCATTTCTTTCTTTTTAACAAGTTGTCTCAGTGAGACACATGTACTGTGCTTTCACTATTACATGAACAAAGTACATTTACTGTTACACTTTATAGTATAAAATAATATGAATCATACATGTATCTTTCTGCTTTCCTGTGTTCTTATACGGGTAAATATCAGAGGTCCAAATTTAAACTCACCACAGATGTGTGTGAATTAAGTGGGAGGGGAGATATTTTGATATGTGGGTTTATAAGTGAAGTTTGACAAAAGAAAATTGAATTGGTCAAACTTTCTTTCTAAACTAACAAATATTTTAACAAACGAACAAAGATAATTGACTATTGGGGTCACCACCAACGTAAGGCTGGATAGCTCAGTTGGAAGAGCGCCTGTACGGTATTCAGGAGGTCGCCGGTTCAAATCCCGCTCCAGTCAATTTTTCTTTGTTCACTTTTCAAATATTTTAACAGACAGTAATACACTGTAAATTATGTGAATAAACATAAACTGAAAAAAAGACTTGATCCAAAAGCACACATATGTCATTCTTTATAACTTTATAACAAGTATAACTTCAATAATTGTTGCGAAACATTGCTCACGATACAAAATTAGTTTTGCACATATGAAAAAATTACAGTGTCATCATCATAAATTTTGCAAAAAACAAAAATGAAAGGCCTGTTTCAAATTCGAACAAAGTACTAATGGTCTTTGATCTTTTGAACATGAACCCACTCCACTTGTATCATAAAAGGCATTTGACGTTCTCTTTCTTTTTTCCCGTCCAAAATGGGACAGACAATGTTCCCTTTAATAAAGACGAACATTCCGAACATTTCTGGATCTAAATCCTTCTCAACATCAAGTGCCCATGTTCTCAGGAATGAAGATTGCTCCCCTACTGCTGTACACTGGTAAAGTATGTACATATGTAATATCTACATCCGTAGCTTCCAGCAACATTTCCCCTGCATGAATATACATACTGTACATGTTCTTGATAAGTAATGATTCAGCTTTCCTGGCCAAGGGGGATAGAATCAATAAGATGAGGTACCCCTTATGCAGCAAACCTGGGCCCCAATAAATTGCAGGATATGCTACGAGCCAAACCAATATTTCAGAATTTCAATTTGCTGGTTGACAGATAAATGGACAGATCCACACACGTGTACATGTGTAGGCCCCTTTTATTTCTTCCTTTTTTTACTACATGTACTTGTTACAAAACAAGTAGAAAACAGGCAAGGGGTCAATTTCACAAAGCCCTACAATTGATCGTAAGGATAACCCATCATATCCTTCAAGTTCTGCATGGGGCTGCAATGTATCATAAGTGCTAAGATTGATAGGATGGGTTTGGCGAAATCGATCCCAGGACTTTCGTCATGCTAGCCCGAGGTCATGCCCTTTCCCCCATTGGTCATAGCCCCGATGACCCAACCAGATGTTGTGATATATTGAACCCAGAATCTGCAGAAATGTTTACTTAAAATTTATAATAATCCAGATGCAGTTTCCTCTCTGACAAGAACATTTCAGGGAAAATATGTCACTACAAAATATTGGTATTTAATTTTACAAACAGTAAGGTTTCACACAAATCTGAAGACAGAACAGCCATTGTTGTAGGTCTTTATCGAGCAGGTTTGTGTGCATGGCGCCGTTCCTATAGCTCCATGGTTAGTGTACTATTAAGAAAATCTTGCTTGTTCTACCACCAATGTAGGCCTACAGTGTGAAACAAATACTGTTTGGTTTCCACACTTTTAGTTTTGTAAGTAGAGCCTTTTTAGCCAGAAGGGTGTCTGGGTGCTGTATACTATGACAACATTGTCTGCAGATTATGGTAACCTGCCATTTGCACATAGCATTTACACCACAGTTAGTTGCATACAGCAAACACAAAACGCAGAGGGATATTTATGGACACTTGCTTTGGTGCGTACAGACAGTGGAACGCCCCTACAAACACAGCAATAGTACTGCAGTGTAGGCCTACATACAAAACAAATCAGCTAAATATACCCAACACCATGCTTACATGTAGCTCCCAATGTTTGTGCACAAAACAACTTGAGCACCGCTGTTTCAAATCAATTAACGTATGACCCAATAACAGACTATTTCTGTGGATTCCACTGCATTCGTTATTAAAAGCAACCTTACGCTGTATTTCAGGGAACAATGTTTGCTAGTGCTGGCCAAATTCAGAACACTCTAAATTTTCTGCTCTTGACTTGAGGCATGTTACTGCAGAACTGATTCAATAGACTCTCAATATGGTGAGAAAATCTAACCATCTGACTGTGGTAAGCTCAAATCTGAAATCGTGCTCGAAGTACATGAATGCACTTTTGCGTGCTGACTTTTAACACGAAGTTTTTCTTATCACGACCTCATTTCTAGTCATTGAAAATTTTACTCTAAACCATATTTGGCTCACATTTTACTGGCAGAAGGGCACTCACTTTATGGACAATAAGAGGAAAAAAACTTCCACTGTAGGCCCTACATGTACGTGTAATGTGAACAAAAATATGAGGCTACAAATTGCAATTTTTTTTATCTGAATATAATTTACATAACAATGGAAAAAGAAATGGCAAAACGTCTGACAGGAAATGGTTTCATAAAAAATCTGTCTGCTTTCTGATCCCTCATGCGTGAACAATTGTTTTATATCATATATTTTTTGGCTGATGAGTACATTTTTCATTTTTCAAAATGTCTTAGATCTTGTTTGACAGGAAGTCAGTCGGACCGATCTAATCTCTGAGCCTGTTTCCTTGACTGATGAATATCAGTAGCCGAGAACAACATCTGTGTTATTCCAAAATTTGCAACAATGCACCGAGCACATTGTTTTTGTTTGCCCCTGTACACATACATCATGTGTGTTGAGATAGCGGTGGGGATATACTGATGTTCCTTCCTACCCTTGACAAAGATTACAGTATCCATGGATTGCTTGCTGATAATTAGGTCAGGCGAGCTAGATCGGGATTTATCACGGGGTTTGGTTGCTGCTGCAGCTGCGGTTTTGTCTGGGTTGACCTGGGAGAGAGAGAGTCAGTGCAGTGCAGTTAATTGCAGTGTCAGCAGTCGCCGCTGCTGATGCATGTACATTGTAGAGTAGACATGATAGCTACATGATATAATCAGAGCGCATATGATATACAGTACATATGTGTAACCATGGGCCAATTTCATAGAGCTGCTTAAGCACAAAATTTGCTTTAAAAGCATAAAAAAAGTCTTCTTTGATCAAATAGGTTTACCAACCAAAATTTTCATGTGATGTTTACTGCTTTAGACTTGTATTCGGCCATTGTTTGCTGATCATAACTTTCACAAGGAGTTTTGGCTAGCATTCTGATTTAATTTAGCAAGGTTTTTGGTGCTTAAGCAAATTTTGGTGCTTAAGCAGCTCTATGAAATTGGCTCGATGGAGCTAGGAGATATTTATGGTGCACATCTGTTCTGTACATGGCTTCAAATTTATTGGCCTCCGTTTATTTTCAGGCTTGTCTACATGTAGGTTATGTCTAATATTGGGTTTAAATACCATACAGTAACAATACAAGCTTGTACAGTACACCATACTGTAGGCCTACATTTGTACTTGTACATGCTGTACAGGTGTACACAGGTGCATAAACCCTGTTCCTAAACTTTGTATTTGTAGTATGGTATTACCCCAGGCATTACACAGGTACTGATATTTGCACAGTATACATGTACATGTACACCACGAGCTGCAGCCACAACAACAAGCAGGCAAAATCTCCAAGCATGTAAATCACTTCAGTCCAACTTAGAATACGTCAGAAAAAAATAAAATACCCGCCAGACCGACTTTTTGAACTTGGGGGGAGTTTTTGATGTGATGGTGTCGTACTGTACCGTCAGGAGCTTGGAGGTTGCCTGGTGGTCAGGGCCAAGACTATTGGCAGTACGTGACGCACCGGAAATTTCAGGGGGATCAGTTTTAAACGAATATATCAGACCGACACAGAGGAGTTGGAGGGTTGACTGGGAGGATCAAGATTAGGGTGGGTTGTCTGACCACAGACAGAAGGATCCTAGCTGTCAGAGGTAATTTAATCAAATGGGGTAAGGTCAAATGGGTACGTGGAGCTCTGCCAAATAGAACGGAAAAAGTAGGCAGACAAGAAATGAACAGCAGCAAACTGCTCATCAGCCAAAATAATGACCTTCCTAACTTTTCGATCTTCGCAGGGTCTTTCTCAAAAGCTAAATGACACGAGGACAATAACATACAAGTAAAGATACACATAAATGGATGAAAGGATCGAAGAAAGGGGTACAGACTAGTGACCAGGGAAACAGAAAGTATGGCTGATCGAGGGGACAAATTAAAGGGGTGTGGAGGATACGCAAGGTCAAAGATGGGGATAGGCAAGAAAAACTTAGGTGGACACTAACAAAGTGTGGAAAACGTTGTAGCATCATCAGTTCATGACAAAACAACTTCTGAATTTTTTGCATTTTTTTAATGGATGAATTTTTTTTTATGGATAACTGAAAAGCGAAACAAAGGAGATGTTCGTCCCGTTCGGACTGGAATTTCATTGAGGTCAAACTCACTGATTAAATAAACTTGACTCATTTTAAATCCAGTCTATATGCGGCTGTGATAAGCCAGCTATTCCATCGAAAACCTAAAGATGCTGGTGTTCATAATTTCTTGCATAAAGCTTTTGGAGAGAATTAAGAATTCGATTTTGAGAAAATTAAGGACTTGATCCCTTTGAACAATTGGATTCATGGGAAGATTATCCAATAATCCATAATTGTATCTTTGACGGCTGATGACCAGGACAACTTGATTAACCGTCACAAAATGAAATTTTATTTCCTGACCTCATTTAGGTTTTAACAGAGCAGGTAACGGATGGATCTATTGATTTTAGAGGGATTGATTCTGCATGACTTTCCTTGATCTTGAGGGAATTTGAGGCCATACACGTTATTCACGGCACATCCATCTTGTCACCTTCCTTGAGTACCCCTTGGAAAAGATCACACCAATTCTAAAGAGAAAATGGGTACCAGACTACTTTGAATCCAAGTTTGATTGCACTGCTTGGAATGTAGGATGGATGCACCGTGAATAAGGTCTACTGCAGCGAAACAAAAATGGCCTATTTATATAAGAGGGTCATGGACTCACAGTATAAAATGGAGCTTCACACGGACTTGAGGGTCCATGATGACTCGATCCCAAGTGACCCAAAGTCAACCGAATCCATTTGTATACATCTGCACAGGATCTAGAATAACTGATGATGACATAAGGCCAAGTCACCCTCCTAAAAACATTCCGACCCCAAATTGATCTGAACCCTAATCGGTTATTACATGTATAGGGCCTGTTTGTTTCAACACAAATGTTGATCGGCATCTTTTATCCTTTTTTAGCCCCCCATAAAATGCGATCTGGAGCAGCTTTTGCGCGCCGGATCACTGATCACGTTCCTGAAACAAACAGGCCCCTAGTTGGTAATAGGGACCAATTCTTGCCTTTCAAAGGGCCTTTTCCAAACCTACAACTTCGGCTTCAGCTCCGGCTTCAGCTCCGACTTCGTCTCTGTCATCCAAATGCCAAAAATAAAGGCTGTGGCTTTCCATTGAAGCTGCAGCTCCATTTTCTTATTCAAAACATACTTCCAAGCCATAGCCACAAGCTTCTATTTTGATACCCAACACTTGAAAATTGATGCATAAAATGGAGCCAGAGCCGAAGCCCGGACACGGAGAGCTGGATCATCTGTGTATCATTTGAAAGTCAATAACTTTGGTACATATGTAACACTACGATATTAAAAGCAATTCAACATAAAAAAATAATGTTTCTTGCGTATGGGAGGGTCGTTATCTTGTTTACTCGCTAACTCCATGTGAAAGACAGTTTCCCAAGAATAATCTGCACATGATTTGTCTATCTACAGTACCACATGCAAAAGTGATTTGAATAACAGCCAGAATAGATGCCCCAGACCCCAACGGAATGTGCATGATATTTTAATGGGGATATTTTCCATCTCTCAAGTCCGCAGACGGGTTTTTTGAGAGTTTTCTTGGATCGAGCAACGGGGTTGATTTCGCACTGACCCCCTAGGCTGCCCTAATGTGGCTCCACAATTCTGCCAGGAAATCTGATTATGTATCTGTGGTATGGATGTCGGGAAATTTTTTTTGTTTTGCATGGCAAAGATTTCATTGATATTCCCATCTGACAATCCTTGACTAACAAATAACACAGACATCATGTAAGTAGTGGGTTATCGTTCGTCACTTGGGGGGAAAAACAAACCAAACGTTGATGGAAAGGCAGATCTGATGTTTCGGTCTTTAAAAAAATTCTTTCTGCATGACATGTGGGTTGTTGTTTATAAAGAAAGTGCCACAAGCACTTTAGCGTAGATATCTTTATTATTATCATACAATATGTTTGCTAGTATTGAAACGCCATGCCCAATTTATGTCATTTAAAATTTAAACAGTATTTATAAGGCTGCGCACTTTATCTGCAGATCAAAGGCGCTGGTCAGGGTGTAATAATAATAGTCGGGAACTTGGAAGGCTTCATTTTGTGCATTTAATTTGATGAATCAATGATGAAAAGGCCAACAAGAAAATGTACGTTTTGATCTGTTGTTGAATGTGTGTGATATCATGTTCTTGTCCAGTTGTCTGATATAATCAGAGAGTGAGTTAATGTACGTAGATCACTGAGGGGCAAAGCTGGAAAAAGCTCTGTCGCTGTCGCTGTCTAGACCCTAGAGTGTCCATAAATGTGTTGCCGGTAAAGCTCATGGCCTGATCTACAGAAGTAGAGCGGGGTTGCAGCATGTTCCTAAGCGGGACTAAGCCATTAAGTGCCTTAAATTTGAGGAGTAGGCCTACATTTTTGGATTGAATATCTAATTTTGGATCATTGATAAAGAGATTGAAGTAGGGTACGTGTAGGCCTACAAGTAATCTTGTGTATAGAATTGTTGTCTTCTCAAGCATGATACATACTTTGCTTTGTCTCAAAGTATTAATTTTTGCCAAGTTGTCTATTTTTTTTCTTTTTACCTAGTTTCATTCAAACTGAATATACTTTTCCAATTCAAAAAGTGTAATAAATGAAAAAATATCCCATATGTCTGAAATTAATTGAAATATGTATGAATGTTGGTAATCTTGGTATTTAAAATTCCTTTTTAATGGGACGATTTAAAAGCTTTGATTGTTGTAGACAAGCAAAAATCAAATATCTGTTTTGAGATTTTACAAAGCGAATAACAGAAACCATTTTTATTTATTTTTTTAATTTGACCCTTTCATTTCTCAATAATATTTACAATAAAAATGTTCCATTGACAATTATATTTAAATAAGGTCATACATAGACAAGCCACATTTCTGAAAGCGCCAAACTTTTGTGTCAGTGTTGACAATTTCCATTTGTTGAAAGAACCAGCATTTGTTTATGTTTTTCAAAAATATTCTCCCTCAATACTAAAACCATATTTATTAAAGTGCCATTTAATCAAATAACGGACCCTTAATCGGTTATTATTTGATTCAATTATTTGTCTAATGGCTAGTCCCAGTACTAACATCAAAAACTGCTGTGGCTCTCAAAAACCAAGGCATTAATTTGTTTTGCATAAGTCTTCATAAAGCCTGGTCCATCCATCATAATGTAAATTGCCAAAACACAAAGCGAAATTTGCACAAACAATTTGCACAAGTCAAGATCTACCCAGACTGCTTGAGAAAAACCCATTTTGCAAATGCGTCATGACGTTTATTTCTCTTTTGTATGAAGCACTCACGAACTGAGATTCGATTCTGAAAGGCGATACCGTAAATCAATTTAGACGAAAATTCATTTCGTATTAAAAAAGATGCACTTGTAATTAGATGTAATGTAGGGCGGCTAGCTGGGGCCTACATGTAGGTAGGGTTTTGATAAATTTTTAGGATGAAAAACTGGCATTACTTGTCGGTACACTGTATGCCTAGAATTACAAAGATGATGAACTTACAAGTAACTTTCCATTAAAAATACATGTACAGTGTGTCCGGTCTATAATCAAATGCTGCATTAAAGGTACTGTCTAATAACAGTAAAACTTTGGTAACATAAGATTGAAGCAGAATTTGTATAATATGTATAACTCACAGGGTATTTTAAGATGGTGATGGTAGACCTAAACATACCATTCAAGTTTTTCTGCCTGAAATGCTCAAATTTATCAAGAAAAGAGTAAAACCAATGACCGAAAACAATTTTGATCTTTAAAAGATTTTAAAACATCCCTTGCAACATCCCTTGCCCCTTAAAATCTACTGCAGCATGACTGGACACCATCACTCACACACCAACTGCGTATCACTGCTCAATATATCAATTTCCTTTGCGGTAGAATTAAGGGGGAAAGGTTTAGGGAAATTGATATTTTTAAAACCTTGACCTCAAACTGATAAGAGACTCCTGGCTCTTTTAAAGATGGGCTGCTTTTTCTTGTCAGCAAGGTTTGAGGAGTTCAGAATTGACTGTCAAAGGCAGGGATACGATATCGCAAATGAGTCAACAAAATATCGGATTCGTGTTTTGAGAGTCAAGAAGGAAAAAGGAGATTCGCTTGTTGTGTGGAAAATCAACATTTTACGACTAGTTTTGATCTTGCTGTGTGTTTGCTACATGTAAAAGTATTCATTTCATTTTTTTAAGCCAAGTCATCTTATTACAGGACTAGAATTACACATATTGCAACATTTCTCTCAGAACAGAATTGGTTTGGATGTAACAAAAAAATCAGGATGCTTGAAACTGAAAGCGGACATGTTTGTTTGTTGGTCTCTGAAATGGATAAGCAATCGTGTAGGCCTACAATTATAGACCTAAGTTATTTTGCAACATCACAGCCTGAGTTTTTGCCAACCAATATGGCTGAAACTAGGGCGAGCCACCAAAGCCATGCAAAACCATGAACACAATTTGTATACAACATTTCATAAACATTGAAAGATACTGCTGAATGTAATGGAAACAATACAAGCAATGATGCTGTGTATTTTGTACAATGTACAGCTATGGAAAGTTTGATGATGTTGAATTTGCAACATTTGGCCAACCATGCCAACCACGAGCCAATGTTTGTAAATTAAAAGCAAGGTCTATTTACTCCTAGTAATTATGTGCATGAAATATGTGAATTGGTACAAACAATCTTTGATGCTATAAAATTCACGTCTAAACATGATACTGTGGATTGGTCTGTTCCAAATACAGATCAGGAAAGCAAGTGAAGAAGCAAAACATTTTTCTTTTTTGAAATCAGAAGAAAGAAGAGTTCACACAAAAATAACTAAAAAGTGCATTTCCCTTTTACTGCTACTGTCACAGAAAAACCCAAACAAACAACAGCGTAAATGTATAACTCTGCAGCAATGAAAAATAAACAACACTTACCAACTGTCACAGATGTCACATTGTCCGAATAGCTCTGTCCATTGGCGATAATCATTGGCATCAATCACGAAACAGTCCGAGCATGAGTCTATCGAGTCAGCGTCCGTAACGAATCCACGCATCTTGAGAATGCAATGCCGCGATGGCTGAGTTGTTGTGTGTTAGGCTATATGGCCGGTCGGAGCAATTCAATTTGGCCTACAGCATTACTGCACAGCAACAGACCGATACATGTATACATGCGAGCGATGACGATGCCACAGCTATGATCATCATCGGACTCCGCATCATGTGATGCACCTGCGATGCCGTGCTCACTGTGTCAACATTCAACTGGAAATAAACAGGAAAAGAAATGGACGAGGGTTAAAAAAAAAAAAAATCCTGGAGAAGTCAGCTGAACATTTTGAGGAAACCAACTACTTCGGAATCATGTTTCTTTTTTTGCTTTGTGTTTGATGAAAAAAGAAAAGAAATATAAAAATTTTTACCAGGAATTTGTGTTTTCTATCCTTAATTACTTCCAATTCTGAATGTTCCTATGGGATGAATGACAATGTCTACCTCACACTCAAAACAAATAAAACAACGACCTGAAAGTGAAACTGTTCTTAAAAATACCACCAGATATTAAATATCATACTGTGGATGAAATGAGACCTATCTCTATTGATTTATCTCAAGATATCTTGGATATCTGATTTTGGTATTTAAAATGAATGAGACAGTTCTCTTATTAACACTGGTTGTTTTCAAAAGTCGCCGGTTTGAATCCCGCTCCAGTCGATTTTTCTTTGTTCACTTATCAATGACTGGTCATTTGTTCTTTCTCAGACGTTAAAGTATATTGCTACTACAAGTACTGTACATGTACGTGTACTACATGTACTACGATAGAAACATCAGAGTTTCAGACCCTCCTAACTCCAAGCATTTTATAGGTTTCAGGTCATTATTTTGGTTGATGAGCAGTTTGCAGCCATCTATTAGGCTACTGTATAGGCCTAGTAATAGTGAGGCTACGTGTACACACGTACATTGATTATGATATTCAATCACTAGTATTCACTGCCAATAGGAAATTAGAACTGTCATGTGAATGTGGAGTCATATGACAAGTTGACACAACCACAACCATGGGTACCCTAACTTGGTAACGGTTGGTGGCATGTTCCAATTCTTCTAAATTGGCCGTCTTTCTTAGAGTACATTGTACATGAATTGAGCTCTGCAAAACACAAACATTTCCAACTTTCAAGGATTTTTTTGGGGGTGCCCACAAATAAGGTGTTTTTTTGTTTTTTATGGAGGAAGTTCCTAGTTTATTGACCCAGAAATGAAAAGGAAACTGCGTGTTGAGGAAACTGTACAGGTTTCATTTTTTTTTTTTCAAAATCAAAAAGTAGCCCTACATACATGTAATTTACAGTTTGCGTTTCCCATGAAAAATAACATAAGTGTATAGGCCTACATGCATAGTATCTACATGTAGGCCTACAAGTAAAGGTACAGTATATAGGACCTACCCAAACAGAAATGTTCACAGATTTACATACATTGTAGGTCTATAGGCCTAACTTTCAGGGTAGAAAGATGGTGCTGGTAAAAACATTCCATTGAAATATTTCCACCTGAAATGGTTTGTTTATCCAGAAATTAGTAAAACGAAGACCAAAAACAGTTTTCATATCAGGGTTAGATTATAACCATTCTTTATGTTTTATACAAAGAAAAATTCAGTCGTGTTTTCGTTCTTTTCTCGTGAATTAGATGTCTAATTGAGCTCATGACTTAGAGTCAAATTTTCACAGGTTTATTATTTAATGTAGGCCTACATATGTTGAATCAGACAGCGTGTGAGTGCTGCTCCGTAACCTTTAATATGGCCTATAAATCATGTATTATACCTTAAAGCAGACCTATGTACATGTAGACCAATCTGATTGGGAAAATTAACTCCAAAGTAATACCAAACATCATACATGTATGTACACATGTACATATGTAGGCTACATGGAATGGATTACAGTCTATGACCTAACCAGTGCACCTGTAGTTCAGAGATTCATCATAAATCTGCGCCAGACTCATATCCAGACCCTGGCTCCACACACACACACTACACATCCCAGCCACCACCTGCTCAGCTTGTTAATATCCTAGGACCTTGGTCTCTTGTTGTTGTGCAGGCAGAATTATCATTACATATGAGATGATAAAGTGAAGTGTCTTGGGAGACATCCCTGCCAGCCAAGCATTCTGCTTGTCTGGCCTGGGCACATGGTCTGGTTAAATTACCGAGCCGACCTTGGCTGCAAAGTGGGGAGGGGGGAGGAGGAAGTGATGCTATGGATTCATATGTGCAATCATTTAAAGGTTCACTGTAATCAAAACACATCTGAAGTTAAATACATCTCTACTGTTACAAAACTCAACCTGTCTATCTTTGTTTAAGCTAAAAAATATTGTATCATAAAGAAAAAGGAGGCATTTTAGACCATATAATCGAGCACCCCACTTTTCGCAACGAAAAACCTTGCTTACATGACATGCAGTCTAACACCACGCAGTATACTACACGTGCGAGCCTATATTCTGTATACACGTGAAGTCACAAGCTATTGTTGTGTGGGTCCGATCCAAGGGGGACTTTTTTGAAGGGGCGGGGCATACATACATCGATTTTGTGACTGTTTCGTCAAAATGAAGCATTTACATACATGTACATACAAATATTAATTTATATTGTCATTAATTATTCTATTAAGCAATCATTTTAAAGCATTTTCATCCCTTTCCCACATTTCATTACAGATCTTGTACCCTTCACTGGACAGGAATTGTGTAGTGACCCGAGAAGAAGAAGATTACAGTGAACCTTTAAGGAAAGAAGCATGATAAAAGAAAAGAAGAAACCTTTATAGGGGGCATGCGTTATGTACATGTGTATGTACCAAGGGGCATTATTGTAAAAAAAAAAGTCTAGCAGGTCTCATAGGGCCTGTTTGTTTCGGACGAATCCTGCGGATCCGGATCCCATTTTAGCGTACCCTCCATAGGACTTAGGAGAAGGATCCCGAAATATCGGATCCTTTGCGTGAAACAAACAGGCCCCTAGTAATAACCTCTAAGTGAGGGCAAGCCTGCCGTCTGCACATGTGGTAGCTGGGTGCAAGTACCTTCCGTAGACCTAGTACTAGCCTTCAGGGCCTGCTGATGCTGCAAGTTGCATGCATGCATACATAGCGTAGTACCGGTACTTCAAATCTGCTTTTAACTCTTGCCATGTATTAGTTCAATCATATTCACCTGTACAAGCAAAAGGCTCGCTTACCAAGCCTGATATTGAAACAGTTTGCCAACAGGTGTAGAGGGACATTTCTCTCAAGCACGTTGCAGGACTTGAGATAACCGAATGTCTAGAACTAACCAGGGTGCAGGGAAATAATTCTGTCAGTAACAGTGCCCTAATTCCACAGAGAGCTACCTGAGCCACATTGTATCATAGGCATACTGCACAGGAGCCAAACAATTTCTCACAATTTTTGACAGAGAAAAGTCTGTGATTTCAGAAATATTCAACGCTAAAACTAAAAGATAGTCAAAATCAATATCTAGCCTAATTTTCTTGTTTCTATAGGCCTAAGTCTAATAACATTAATTGCCGTACATGTAAAAAAAAAAAAAGTAATTCATAAATGGAAAGTCCAATTTTGTTTTCAAATCTGGTTCTAGTTATTTGGTTCCTAATTTCCTAAATGGCTAGTAAATTTTCTGTCATTCAAATATTTCAAATTTCAAATATTTCAAAGAACAGTACAGGATTGGTAACTCATATTTTTAACTTACTATTTCATTAATATTTCATGTAGGGACTATATGTTTGATCAGACAAAGTGTGCTGTGCTGTGACCTCTACCAATCATGTATTATACCTTTAAGACAGATCTTCACAGTGCCAACAAGAGTGGTGGCATGCATGTGGTGCTCCTGGTCAATGCCTTGAGGCCATACAGCCTTCAATTGTCCACTTGGTGCTTCAGTTTCTCCTGCAAGAAAGTGCAGGCAAAAGTGCCCCAGATAACTGGGAGGGAGGGAGCAATGGGCCCACTGAATGCCCCCCACCCCACTTGAAATCTTGATTTTTTTTAAGAATCCCCTTTTTATCAGTTTATGTCTCCAGTACCTCCTTGGTGCGCTCTCCCTTGTGCCCCATCAGAAATTTGACCCTAGTTACGCCAATACTTGCCTAGTCCCTTCCTATAAGGACATTAAGTTCCTGCCAGAAAAGGTTACTTGCTTTAAAATAGCACATACCGGTTACCGACCCAAATGCCATGTAATATTTATCGGTATAACTTGCAACTGGTTCTCCGCTGATCGTTTTATATTTAGCATACAAATTAGTGCTTTAACCATCATTTCCTTCTTTACTGTTCAATGGTACTGTACATGTACTGTAAAAGAAACGTACTTGTAATACAGTGGAACGCCACTATAATGAACACTGCTATACAGAACATTTGCCTATACTGAACATCATACTTGACTAAAAAATGTACAATACGTACCCATATCATTTTTATGGCAGGCCTTGAATTTGGTTTTGAAAAGGGCAAGGCCACTTTTCTATTGCAAGGCGCACTTCCATTGGAAAATCATAATGTCTATGACTATGGAAACATTTGAAGGGGGCACGAAGGCCAAGAACCAGGGCAACGAAGGCCATGGCCTCCGTGGCCTCCGTGGCCTCCGTTAAATTCAAGGCTCGATATGGTTCTTTAAATCATATAACGAATGACCACTATATTAAACGGACAATATCTGTGCATCCCGCCATGTTCGTTATATAGGAGCGTTCCACTGCAGTGTATCTAAGTTTGTAAACTAACATTCTTTTAAGAATGCTGATCCAAGGATGAACTCTATCTGGCAAAGTTCCAGCCACGTTACCAAGAATCTGTGTCCACCATGTGGCCCAAAGTGCAGACACAGTCTGTTCCTTCAAAGTTCCTTAAGAACCGTGTGAGTCAGCTACTGGCACACAGAGCCATCATCATCACACACAGACCATGAACTGTGCAGTGTACAGTGAACAGTTCCATGCAAAATGTACATAATTTAGGCCTGCTACAGCTTCCTGAGTGTAAACAGGTGACACTCTGCCGAGGTTTTCCGGTGAATGACGCGTAACTTCATTTCATATTCCTATTTTTACACTACATAGGCCCCCACATGTATTACAAAAAATTGATAGACCCTAGCAGACTTAAAGGTTATTTCATAGTTCATACTTTGGTTTTTGTCAAAGAAATGCAGATTTGTGGGCAAACATATCAAGGACGATTCAGTAACAGTCATCTGTGAAATTTTCAATCATGTTCAGTGCCTACTGCTTACGGTATTTTAAATTCTTTTTATGTGATTTTTGATCTTCCGAAAATTAAAATTGTTTGTACATTGGTTTGACTCTTTTCTGGATGAAAATAATATTTTAATGGTAGTGGTACATGTTTCTACCATCATCACCATCTTTATACCATGTATAAATTATAGGTAAATTTGTGGAGATTTCTGTTTTGGTATAGGGGCCTACTACCAAAGTATGACAGTAAAAAAAAAAACAAGTAGAAAGTTTTGATCATTTTGCTGGCTAATGGAAGTTATCTGTGCTGGCTCTTCTGAGTTCAGAACAAATGACACAAAGGAACTCTCATTTCAAATTCAAAACCCATATAACTAGAGTCTTTTTTATAATTTCAAAAGCTGAAAGAAAATCGCAAGAACACCTGACAAAACACTGTGCAAAATCAGACGGACATCCTGTACGTGAAAAAAAAATACACAATTAGGCTATTGGCCTACATGGGGCCACATCATTCATTATAAAATGGCTGCAATATATAAACTGTGATGGGAATACAGATTTATGCACAGTGCACTTGTAATGTTTGTTCTGCTCTCGTCAGTATGTAAATTCCTCTCTATTATTAATATACCCTCCATGTCCCATCGGAAGCTAAGGCCAAGCAGTCGTGCGTGAACTAAGCCACCGCAAGCCGCTTCCTGAGTCCTGACGGAGCTAGCCCTTTCACTTTCATTCCAAACAAACAAAACAAATTCACAATACCAAGGATGCCCTGCGGCCACAAAATCATTGATTTTTCTTTTTCTGACAAATATAATGCATGAATTTCAACACCAATTTTATTTCATAATTTGAGACCAAACTGGTCCGCATAATTTTTGTCTAGGTGTGTTTTTGTGTGTGTTTGGGATATCTGATCACATTATGATGCAATTTGCAAGCAATTCAAAATGTGTGCCGTGCATAAATATGGCCTGATGGCAGACAGGACTAACTTTGTAGGCCTACAGGATTGGTAATATACCAAAACAGAAATGTTCACAGATTTAACTTTCATGGTGTTAAGATGAAGCTGATAGAAACATACCATTGGAATATTTCTGCCTGAAATGCTGTATTTATCCAGAAATTACTGAAACAAAGACCGAAAACAGTTTTGATCTCGGGGTAAAAAAAACCAAACCATTCTTTATTTTATTAGAAAAATTGAGTTGGGTTTTTGCTATTTTCACATGACTGAGATGTCCGATTGCGCTCAAATGTTCACAGGTTTATTATTTCATGTACATGTTGGATCACACAAAGTGTGAGTGCTGTTCTGTGACCTTTACTGATAATGTATACCTCTAAGTTAGAAGTGGGATCATTAATTTCCAGTCAGTAAGCTGTAGGCCTACATGTACATGAATATGAAACATGTAGGCCTAGGTTTAACGTCAAGGGCTTGATGGTTCCTTTACTGCATTAATATTAATTGAAAATAATTAACCTTTTATCCTTTGAGTCCCTTGCCTCGTTCTACTTCCATTAGCTCTAGGCCATGCTGCACTAAGCATTCACTTGCGTATCATACCCATCAAACAGCACAGTATCTACTGTAATCATGGAGCTAGGAAGAGTCTCCATGCTGTAATCATGTAGGCCATATCAGATCGATGTACAGTATGCATAGTATGGTACATTACTATAATGATACATTTGGCCTCTATTTTAACATGGAGGAATAAAACACAATATTCCTCCGTGATTTTAAATACAGGCAAGATGGACTAAGTACAATCCGGGATTTTAGAGGTTTAATACACTCAGTTTTAATAGCTGGTACCCGTGGCCCAATAGATGAAGAGTCGTGTTTAGGTGAGCAGAAGCTGGGTTCCAGCTAACCTGAGTGTACTAAACCTCAGACACCCCTACAATCCTTAAAACATTATAACTGCTGAAACCCTTTTCTTGTGGCACTAATCTCTAAATAATAATAACAAAATTAAGTAAGACCATAAAATAAACCTACCACTTCTTTACAAAATTACATCCAGATATTTCCGGCGCAGCATAAACAGGAAACCAGCAAAATAACCAAAAAACAAACAAAAAACATCCTATTTGTTTGTAGTACACACACAAATTACTGACCTGGAATTTATAGTGTACAAACAAAAGGCACTTAGAGTGGATTCCTTTCTATAAAGCAAACAAGAATACATAATATGTACGCTTCATGTGCATGTGAAGGCTGTTGTTCCTTTTACAACTTTAGAAGGTCAACTGGACAGGAAGTGAATACTAAACGTGGGTCATTCCACAGGATTCTGCATGATACTGTGAGTGTGACGGCAGGGCCTGTTTATAGTGTTCGCATTACATACAGCAGACTGTACAGGTCTAAGTACATGTAGGCCTACATGCATTACACACCAAAGGGCTTTTCACACTATCCAAAATCACGGGGTTGGAACCGGATCGAACCCTGATATTTTTTTTCAACCCTTTTCACACTTGAACATTTTCAACCCCGAGCCAACGCGGGTAGGATGGCCTAGCCGGATCGAAATCAACCCTGGTAGGGAGCAGGGTTGAAAATCTCAACCCGGTTCAAAATTGCATTTTTCACCATGATCTGTGTTGTATGAACCGGTTCACCATAAACATAGTGTGAATGTTGCTATGTTGCATCTCTTCAATCCAGTTCAAAAACTTGCCGGGCTAAACCGGGGCGGATCCGGGTTGGTTTCAACACAGATCAAAAAGGAGATAGTGTGAAAAAGCCTCAAGGCTCAAGACTACAGGAAGCGATGCCGGAGAACATTCTTCTATAGTGCATTGAACATGCACACATAGTGCTGTCTCACCCAGCATACAGTGCGCATCAACGATAACGGTTTAATCTTTTTAACAAATGAAAAGAACGGCTCTCTGAATACAGTGTAATGTAATTGGCTGTAGAGTCGACAGTCAACAATCATTAGCCATATCAAAATTAATGGCTACAACTACGGATAGGGCTGTTGCAAATGAGCAACAGCACATCTTCCTGCATAAAGCAAAGCCTCTGAAGAGAAACACAATAGAATCTGGGAAGCTAGAGCAGGAGCCATGACAAATTTCGATCCAACTAAAGCAGCTCGAGTGCTCAGCTATTAAAATTTGGATCCAGCTAAGAGCAGGAGCTATTAAAATTTCGATCCAACTAGAGCAGCTCGAGTGCTCAGCTATTAAAATTTGGATCCAGCTAAGAGCAGGAGCTATTAAAATTTCGATCCAACTAGAGCAGCTCGAGTGCTCAGCTATTAAAATTTGGATCCAGCTAAGAGCAGGAGCTATTAAAATTTCGATCCAACTAGAGCAGCTCGAGTGCTCAGCTATTAAAATTTGGATCCAGATGTAGACAATGCACTTACATGTATAGCTGACTCATAAATCAAGGTATTACCACTTGAAGTTTGTGTCATCAGCAATTTTCCGAACCACAGATGTGCACAGCTGAAGGCATCCAGGAGCTCCTTTCGGCCACAACACAGACTTCCAAAGAGCAACTGGAGGTCAAAGAACATCCCAGAGGTCCTGGGCTTCTTCAGCAAAATCGCTAGTGGAGCTTTCTGATACCATAGAGAGTACAAGCTTCCCTACTCTATACATAGAGCTTGCTAGTGCTCTATGCTGACCATACAAAGATAGCACTGGCTCAGGCGCGGTTCTACGGGGGGGGGGGGGCTAGGGGGGGCTGTAGCCCCCCCAAAATTTTGTCTAGCCCCCCCAAAAAAATGCAAGTGAAAAAAAAAATTCTTGAAAATACTGGATTTTTTCAGTTATTAAGCGCCAATTACATAAAAAACGCGTTGTGTGGGCTAAAATGTGCATGTTTTCGACCCCTAATAAGACAGAGCAGAAGCGAGTGTTAGAAGAACCCGAAATATTGGGTCTTCTAGCCCCCCAAAAAATAATGGCTCTTCTAGCCCCCCAAAAATTTTGACTCTAGAACCGCGCCTGCACTGGCTGAACCTGCATGCACTTTCTTCAAAACATGTGCTGAAGCAGCAAAGCAGCCTCATCCTTTTCTCATATCTGTACCTGAACAGGCTGAGTGAGTGATAACAGGCCTTCATATCATACCCTCTCTGGTGGTGCATGCAATAACAGGCCATGGGGGCTTATCAGTTATCACATGCCTTCTGCAGGAACTAGAAGGAACTCCACCTGCATACATACATGTACAGTTCATATCAATGCTTCAGGATATTGTCCTGGAATGATGGATGGTCAATGCACCTGTGCAAGTTACTTGCTGTATCCATCATAAGCATGTACATTGTGTATTACATGTGAGTATGTGCGTGTATGGGTTGTATCTGATTACATACATAATGTATATTGTCCCTAGATAGTCACCTTGAAATGCTGAATCATCAGAAGATTTGGGCACGTACAAAATAAACAGGTCTGCTTGAATTATGTACAAGTAATTTATATTGACTGCACATATGGACCTACGGTACATGTAGTCTCATTTTCCAAGAGACAAAAAGAAGAAGTTGTTTTTGTAATACAACAATATTTAATCATCAAATAGCCACAAGGGAAAATGACCCCCTCCCATACATTTTTCTTTGTTCACCTTTTAAGTTGTGTTTCTGATAGAAATACTTGAAAACCTAGGTTGGGACACAACTGGTTCCAGAAATCATTGATCAGCAATAGGTAAATAGGGCCGTTTTCACCAACCTCATCGTAATATCATCAATCATACGACTTTCGATGCATTACAGCCTTACATACATGTATGATATGCCTGCTCAGATGGGCTATCCTTCGTTCCTTCTTAACGAGTTAGGATCGATCGTATGGTTTCGTGAAATCGACCCCATACAGGACTCCTTGTGAGTGCACATTTACACGTACTGTACATGAGTTTGTTATTGAAATCTGAATAAAATCAAACACTGTACTGCCTTGCCTAAAACTGAGAAAAACATATTTCTGTTTTCAATAGCAGATGTAAAGGATGAAACTTCTGCTATTGACGATACATTAATTTGTTTACAGACACAGTCAGAAATGGAGTCTCAAATCTCAACCAAAAGAAATTTAAGCAACAAACATTAATGTACAAATAGACCAGAGTATGCTACTACAATGTAATGTAAATGTAGGCGGCCCCTGTAGGCCCCTACATGCAAACAAAATATGATTTAGTGGGTATATGGGGCCTAAACTGTACTGTAGTCTAGACACTTTCTGCTAAGTGTGAAAAGAAGGGATAACGAAAACAAAAACCTGCCAAAAAAAACAGCCCATTTATAAGTTCAAAGGATGGATTCATAAGTTCACAACCATTCATCTTAATTCAAAAGAGCTATAGATCAAAAATGGCAATATACATTTACACTGAGTTCATTTTATATTTATTTTTCAGGGCAGAAGGTCAAATGATTCATGGCTGAGGGGGAGGGGAGGGGCATTAAGGAGGAAGAGGGGGGTTGTCAGGATGCAACAGTAGTTGTTTTTTTTTCGAGGGAGATCAATTTCACATCAACTGTAAGAGCCAGAGACTACTTACACTTGTACATGAGACGTGCAACTCATCACGGACACTTGAAACTGCACACCTGTATGTTAGACCCTTCTTAGTATACTAGAGGTGCATACTGAGTAGCTGCTGCTCTGTCAGCAGTTTTTCTCACAGAACATTGGATAGTACATTCAGGAGGTCCTTCATGGTATATCACATTATAGTGGGACCATAAATAATGTAGGCCCACAAGCTGATATACGACACAGACACTATGCTATGTAGGTCTAGGTCTAATGTACATTCGACTTAAAAAATGGGAAATTTAACCCAGGATGATGATAAACATTACTTTGCGTAACTTACAAATCATTTAAGCCGTTCATACTTGGATTTATTTGAGTCGAGAAATTAAGCTAAGACCATGGGTGAAGTAAGCGTCAGCTGGGAAAATAACGACTCATGGGGGCTCGGCTCCGTGACCTTTGAGGTTACATAATGACCTTCACTGCCGTGAATACAGTGTATGTACATAATTTATATGTCACTTCCTGAAGAAGTAAAGGATGCGTCACCAATGCAATGCGTCACCAATCTTGTCAACATTTTTGTTGAGGAGATTCCCGACAAAACATCAAGAAAATCTATTTAGAAAATGCAACGCAAAATTGACGAAAGTAATATCTGCCAGCAACATGCCAGATAGTTGCTGACGTTAAAGAATTTGTGCACAGTGCTCACTGCTTCTTCATGCGTGTGGTCATAGCACTTGAAAGGCTGACACAACCCTAGGCTGACATTTGACCAGTTCTAGTGTTTTCCTGAGTCGCACATTGGCAGTGGACAAATTAATCGTCTTGGTAAAAGTGACCTTGCTAACCCCAGATCATGGTTCTATGATATGGGTTACAAGATCACAAATACAGGCACCAACAAAGTGACAAAACGGACAATGGCGTTCGTGTGCACGAGTCCACTCTGCCCCTCTGGTTAGTCTGGTACCCAGTGTACAGTAAAGTAACTCACCTTAATTACGACTCTTCATCTGTTGGGTCTAGGTACGAAACTATGCAGAGTGGACTAATGCACACGAATGCTGTGACAATCTGTCACAAGAAACTGATTTCAAAATGTGAAATAGATCAGCGCGGAGTGACGTCATTCCAACTCGCCGACCTTGCAGCCGATGAAAACAAAGCATTAAAGCTGCCAGAATTGTTTAATCTTAGTATACAGTACTTCAAAGAAGGATTATTGTCTGAGGTAAAACTATGACTCTACAGTACAATGAAAGTCGCACAAAACACGATTTCTGCTTCCTGACAAAAATATTCGGAAAACAATTTTCTCGAAGACAGGCGGTTTGTGCATGATTTGCCCGTAGCTTGCGCAATCTACACGTTGGTTTTCATCGGTTGTTAAGTTATGAAAATAAAAGTACCCGGATGTCCGCGCTGATCTATAGCATTTGAGCAGACGATAGTCGATACCAATGGCATAGTGTTTGTGCATGGGAATAAAGCAACTTAGCAAGGGTATTTAACAAGCACAATCTTTCCAAAGACAAAAAGACACTCTGTCACTGGCTACATCACATGACATATAAGTTCTTGTTCTACTCTAGAAGTAGGACTAGTAGAAATATAGTTTCAAAACCTATAGAACCTATGATTTCCTACCTCCATGGTTTTACATACAAAATGCAACACTCACCGGTCTGACATGTTGGTCAAGTTGGTCAAGCACCGACGAATCTGCGCTGCAGCTGCATGCACTTGTTCAATTCTGTTCCTTGCTCAAGATCATTCCACTCGGTGTAGCTGTAGCGAGACTTCGGCCACTATTTTCACAAGAACTGTCCTCTTCTAAAACACTATCAACCCTTGAAAGTTGCACATCATCGGTACTTATTTCATACCCATAACATTTGTTCCCCTGTAGGTTTTTCGTGTCAAGCTGTAACTCAAATTCCCAGTTGCGATGAATCAGACTGATAATGGTACGTGTACACGTTTACAATTTCTAGTTCTACACATACACACACATTATGCAACGTAAACAAGTGCAAGGGATATAGCGCCCTCTGTTGTCGAAGTTCTCAAGCAATGACTGAAGACATTATTATTTTTATGCAGAGAAACTTTTCGGCCTCCTTGTTTTTATGAATTGTTCAAAAGATAAGTGAAAAACAGATAAATTGATGAATTGCTATCGCCTGAAATGCTGTTGAACTTTTGAATAAAAATTTTACAATGACATTTAAACAAAAATAAGGCATAAATTATTTTTTATTTGCATAATTATTATTTTTTACCCAACTGCGCAAAGTTTGGAAATCGAAAGTGAAGCCCAAACTATTAGTCAATGATAAACGAACCACAAACAAACAAATGGACAAATAAACAAACAAACACAACAAACACTAATTACTTTGTTCCAACATGACAAGTTTATCGCAGCAATAGCACAATTTGTCTGTCAATTTTATTTTCAAACTGAAATCAATCTTTACAAACAATACAAGTAATAAACTGCTGTAAACTGCTCATCAGCCAAAATAATGACCTGAAATTAATGCTTGAAGTTAGGAGAGCCTCACTGCTGACGAGATTTGATCCTAGCAGGATCCAAGTTATCAAAGGTTAAATGACAGGAGGACAAGAACATGCAAGTAAAGATACCCGGTACACAAAAATGAATGAGAGGATCACAACAAAGGGGAGGGGTTAGAGTGACCAAGGAAGGGGTATCAATCTTGGTGACATTTTGGGCTGAATATTGAAAATAAAACCTTCCCCGATTACTAATTTGGTTATCACGGAAAGTATTGTGCGCTGCTTGTCTTTCCAGTAAATGTACTCTAGATCACCGTGATGAAAAGAAACCCAAATTGCCACTAAAAACTAATCATAACAAAATAACAATCAGAAAAATGAACAACAAACAAATAAACAATAGCCACTTTCACTTGTTTGTTTTTTAATTCATTACTACTTAGTACTGACAAAAATACAATTGTGACCAGGAGAACAGAAAAATATAATAATTTTATGAAGTTAGTTCTAACGATGGGAATTCTAAAGATTTCAAATTGATATTAGCATAATAGACTGATTATTTTACATGTACATGCATAATGTGCTACAAATATACAGATTAAAATTTGGGAGCATGTTAATATAGGTCATACCTTTAATTAACATATGCAAATCCAAATGATTTATTTAATTACCAAATTAATACCACTTCGTTAGGAGTATTATAATACATAATTATTGTTTGAATATAATTCCAGGTGTTTTGAACAATTTCATTTACATGTCAGTCCTGGTGCTCAGATGCAAATGATTTTCTTCTCATAGTTTCATTTTTAATCAATTTTGAAACAAAAAATATTATTAAAACTTAACTTATTTTATAACTCCCAAACCTGTACAAACAAGTTGTCCAAAATGAAAATTAAAATAAATTTGTGACAAAAAATAAATATTACCAATGTTTCGATTAATTTCCAAACTAAAATGAAACACTTGTGGGTATTTTGACTGAAAGTCAACAGAAAGCACACAAAGAGTAGAACAATAAATGATCAGTAACTCATAAAAATATGGCACTTCGAAAATTATATTGTCCTGTAAAATATTGCACGTACTGAAATCAGACATTGCTGCTAACAAAAATATAAGGAATGATTTTTTTCCGTTTTAAGCATTTTGGGTATTTCTCGAATACCAGCTAACCGATTGGAGGAGTAACTTAAAGGAATACATATGCAGTGAGTGTAGAATTGGTGGATGAGCTTTAAATGTTCAAATTACATAATTTGGATTTTTTTCAATGTCAGCGACTAAAAATGCAATTATTTCTAATTAAAAATGCGTAATACGTTTACATCAAGGTTTCAAAGTGATTCAATGCTAAATACATGCATATATAATTTCAATTTCGTTGGTATGGTGCTATTGTCTGTAATTCCCTGTGTAGCACTACATAGCGCCTATCACAAAGTTTGGCTCCGGCTCAGGCTCCGACTCCATTTCATTAAACCATTTTTAAAGAATGAGTATCAAAATTGAGACTTTTGGCTGCGGTTCGGAAGTAGATTCTCTGGTTTGAAAAAGCAAACAGAGCTTTAGCTTCAATGAAAAACCACAAGCTATATTTTTAGCATTATGGATGACAGAGACGAAGCCGGAGTCTGAGCTGAAGCCGAGCTTTGAGAAAGGCCCTTAGTTATTTGAAGCCACCCATCACATCATGCATGAAGTCGTATTTAGAATTCCTGTGAAGAAAGCTGCTACAACATGTGCGTGCTCCACCTTACAACATCAGAACACAAATCTACTTGCTTCACTTCATTCTACATGCCTTAATTTATACTCGTTTCATTATATTCTCAGTGATAACAAAGTTTTAATTACATACCGCACAATTGTGGAATAACACGGTGGTACACATTTCACAACGATGATTTAAGAATCGTATTGGGTGGATTGTGGGTGCATGCAGGTAAAATATTATATTCCTAAAACAGTAGTACTGTACATAGAAGGCTGTAGTTTATATTCAACACAAATTCCTAATGAATAATTAATCATGATTATACAAATGTACATGTATTGGCGATGCTGACGTTTGGAATTGATAAAGTAGGCAGTGGTCTGACACTTATTAAAGATTGATATCGGTCTTAGTTCTTTGTGATATAATAATAATAATAATTTGGGAGGCTAATCATCCTTACTCGCAGCTGGGGTGCTGAATTGCAAAGGATGCGACTTCAACGTGATCGAGTTGCTGGCTTTCATGGGCACCCTTGGCTGCCAGCCACATCAACCCACATATGATCACGGAGTACAGCCTGAGATCAAAAGTGTTTGATTTCTGTGGAGGGTGGAAAACCGGAGAACTTGGAGAAAACGCACGTAGCATAGGAGAGAACCAACGCACAACTCTATTCACATATGAACCAGGCTGGATTTGAACCCGGGCCACATTGGTGAGAGGCGAGTGCCTAACGCACTTGCCACATATGCCTCCTATGCGACCCCTACCACACTGCATGTATGTTCATATACTGTAGGTATTTATACATTCATAATGCCACAGATATGTATAATAAGGGAATTATTCTTTGTTTTAATAACATATCATACCTTTCTTCTGTAGTGTTAATAAAATGGAAGATTTTTCGTCGTTCAGCAATTTGACCTGAGATTTCACTTGATGATTTGATCAGTAAAAATGCTCCGTCTACCCCCCAAAAAACTCCCAAACTTAATAAAATAGATATATTTTGTGACACAATCAAACCCTTCACTATTCGAGATGTATTATAGTAAGTACTGTTGATGCATGCCTCTTTATGGCCTGAGATGCAATGGAGCTAGGAAGATGTACACATATTCCAATCCAATCTCTCTTGGGATTCTAATTTTCTTTCTAACAAAAAATCACTGACATCGATAACACTCCACACGAAAATTCAATAATTTTTTTTTTTACCAGGAACATTTAACATGTAGTTTAAACTACTTGTGCTGCACAGTGCACATTTCGTGTACCAAATAGAGTGTCGGTGTACAAACCTTGACTGGAGTTGAAATTGCTGTGTGAGGTCGTGATGCTGGACCTAACCTGTCAAACTTGACCGTGCTACTACCAACACAGGCTGGTAAATGTACGACACCAAACTCTGAGCAGATTTACCTGAAACTTCTGAAAGGTCCGTTCAGACTACAGATATTTTAATAGAGGGATGGCACTTTTGTTTCATATCAGGCGTCATTTTGTCTGAAGTTACCATAGCTAAATGTTGATGTTACTGTCGAGCACAATCCTTCAACCTGCGCAACTGTTTGTCCGAAGTGACCTGTTTTTAAAGAACACCTGTGAGGCTGTGTCCAACGTTTTCTTTTCACCAATAGACCTAACTGAAGTGAAGGTAGCAACCAATAGACCTAACTGAAGCGAAGGTAGCAACGTGCCGCCGTTAACAACAATCCCAAATAAATGTTAAATTCAAAATTGCGCACGGCCCAGTTTAAAACTTGCGCAGGCATCAAAATTGCGCTCAATATTACCATGGTTGGTATGGCTGACAGTTCGTGCACAAATCCTAAAAACCACGTCACATACAAGGGTCAACCACAGTCAAGATTTGGCAGAGCGACTCTAGATTATCATTTAAACAAGGAAACATAATCTACAACTGTATGTTTAAATTAATGACCATTTTCATATATCTCTCTTTAAAAAGAAAAAAGAACAAAAAAAAAAAAAAAAAAAAAAGTCGGTACAGTTTGGATAATTTTTTTCTGAGTATTTGTCCTAGAATCCCCATTTTCATTCCCAGCTTAAAATGTGTCCTTGCAGTAGTATGCATGGCTTGAACTTCAGAGTGGTCGTGACAGTCGTTGCCTTGGTGGGGATTTTCAGTTGCCTTGAAGCCCATGGTCAAAGCCTTGGGGTCTGTTTGTTTCGGCACGCGATCAGGGATCCAGGAGATCCACGTCCCATGCAGGATACGCTAAAATGTAATCCAGCTCAGCAGGATTCGTGATCTCGTTCGGGAAACAAACAGGCTCTTGGTGCCCCAAGAAATGTACAGCTCCTAGGCATTGATGGTAACTAAGCGGGACAATTGATCCCGACTGGAGTTCCCCTTTAGAAAATAATCTACAAGCCCTGAAATATTCAGTATTTCAGATTATTCTTTGTATCTGTAATAATGTACTCTTTTACAGGACTATTATTGCCAGGACTTTTTAGTGACTTGCGTTTTTGTTTCTGATTCGGGAGTGAGTTTTAGGTTTGAGTACTGAGTGTGTCAGAGTTGGTTGTGATGGCCCGTTGACGGACGGGAGAAACAATAACCGATTTAATACAGGTAGTTCTCCAGCTCCTTCAGCAATTCCCTTTCCTTTTCGGTCATTTTGCGGCCCTTGTTGCTCTCCTTGGCTTCATTCAGGTCATTGCTTCGCTCCAGGGTAAAGTCGCAGGTCGTGGCTTGCATGTTCTCATGGACGGTGCAGGTCTGAGGCTTTGAGGTTTGGTAGCCCGGTGCCGATGCGTGCAAGACGTAGTCGCGCGAGGAGCCGTCTTCATTGGCGGCCAACAGACGCCAGTAATCCCCATCGACAGCTGTGGATTAAAAAACAAAGAAACATTATGCAGGTCATTTCAAAAGCAACCATTTCTCATCTACAGTGAGTTTGGAGGATGAAGTGCATCCCCAAATGAGTCATTGAAGACCTGTAGCTTGGTTTTTACCATAGACACTTCTAGCCCCGGGGGTCGATTTCACAAAGCCCTACGGTTGATCATAACTCAGGTATGAAGGATAACCTATCGTATGGGGCCTATCCTACCTAGGACTGCAAGGCATCATACGTCCTGTGATTGATAGTAAGTTACGATGAGTTTGGTGAAATTGACCCCAGAAGTTCCAACTTGGACCTCAGTGTCTCAAGAGTGCCCACCAGCAGCTCCAGAGTCTCCGCAAAGGTAACAGCATCATCAGCAAAGTCAAGGTCAGTTACCCTGACATCGCCGAGCAATACTCCACTGCCTGAATCCCTCCACCATCCTACACCTATCCCCTCCCAACCACTGATCAATATCTTCAGAGGGACCATTCTCGTACCTGTTGTAACATCATGGGTTATGCTTTCCACTGTGACCGTAGCGTGTTCAATCCCATTGCCGTCAGTGTCCGTCACTTGTCCTGTAACTCCTGTGTGGATCTGAAACAAGGGAAAACAAACAAGTGACCAGGAAGATCTAAGTTAATTAAGTCTCCCATCACCATTCATGACTGAGGGAATAAAAGACGCTGCCACTGTAGTGATGACCGTAAGAAGGCCTTCTCACACAAGAGCAAGTCTAGGAGGTGTCCCTCGGGTGAGGCTCATCCCCTGAAACAAGTCTTGCTTTTAGGCAAACTTGTCCTGGCTCCAGATCAGGGGAGAGAGTTCTCACCAGAGCCCAAATCTATCTTGGAGATTGGAGAGTGGCTCGTTGTCTAGAGTGAAACAAAGGCCAAGTAAAACATCCTTGTCCAGGATTGACCCCAGGTTAAGTTTCCACGAAAGTGCGAAACAATGTCAGGTTGACCTTGGGGAGATCAGAAAAGGCAAGGGCAGCCCCGGGCTTAACCCAAGTTAAGTTAGCCAGAGGTTCCACGCTCTAGTGTAAAAAGGCCATGAGAATAAAAGAACGACTGAGTTCAATATAGAACATAAGCTCTTGTGTTGATTCATTTTATTTGACTGTCCCTAACTGAAAAACTTCGGGCAAACTTCAGGCTGGAAAAATAGCTTCTTTAGAAAATGAAATCTGGTCTTCATTCTTAAAATATGAAAACGTACAAACAAACAAACAAACATGCAGACATTTCATTCTTGCAGAACAACAATTTGACGACCTACCTGGAACATGTATTCCACCAGAGAGAACTTGTTCTCCTCCCAGAATTTTTTCAGGTCCGAGGCTGGTGGAAACTTGTCACATCCGAGTTCCAGCGTGATTTCAAAGCAGTTAGTGTGGAGGTAGTTGTAGTCTTGCATGCCTGAGCCACAGAACACGTACATGATAAAAAAAAATAATAATAATAAAAGACACTTATATAGCGCCAAAATCCGCCAAAAAGACGCTCAAGGCACTTTACAAAAGAAAACCAGGAAAACAATATAAAAAACAACAGTCACAAATGAAACTATCAATCAATCAGTGGGAGCATGTGCCGCGGCAGCGAATTGCAGCATCTACCTTCGAGCAGAACTCATTCAGTCTACTGATGGCCATCCCCCAGGCAGCCACGACCATCCCCATCTCAGCAAAATAACGATCTACATGATGCAACCATGTGTCATGTGGATGCCCTACCAGGCGAGTCCGACCAGTAGGTTCTCTCAGAGAGAGAATTCGCCTGGCAGGATCGCTCGCAAGGAATCTAGCCACATGACCGTACAGTCACATCTGACGCTCACGTATCATGCAGGTAATAGGTCTCATCTGACTCTCCCTGAGTAACCTCTCGTAAGACACATGGTCGGACCAGCGGTACCCAAGGGTCCTCCTTAGAGATATCAGTTAACCTGGCAAAAGACTATTAAACTCCAAGTGGGTTCTTTACAAATTACTTTGACAACACCGCATCCAGCTTTAACTCCTTGTCTTACCTCCGCTGAGTGGGTACCAGTCGGCTCCATTGGTAATCCCGTCTTCGAACATCTTGCCTCCTAGACCATCACAAGGTTTCCTGTTCTCGTCTGACATGGAGCCGTGAGCCTCAGAGTAGGCCTTTGCCAGTGATCGGAATGTGTCATCATCCGGAGAGGCTAAACAAATTAACAGCAAATGGTACAGATGCTTGTGTTAAGATGGTGCCCAGTTCGAACCCAACCAACCAGTGTAATATACTAACATTTCTTACTATGCAGGATCATAACATGCCAAAGCAGCAGATAGGAAAAAGGAATCGTCAAAATCTGTTTAAAAGCCCCCAAGTCAACCATCCCCAGTGTCGATTTCTCTCCCCAAACCCATTCATATTGTACCTTGGTACTCAGTCTTCCCATCAAAGCTGGCATCAAATGGATAGTTAGCAACCAGATCACCGCCGTGGAGGTTAGCCGACAGAACAAAGGGATATTCCTGAAGCCATTCTATGATCACCTTGGTCTCCGCTTGTAACTGTGACAAATAACACCAAAAGAAAAGCACAGAAAAATCAACATATTGTGTCACTCTCCCTGCATCCACTTGGCAAACAACAAATTCCCAAGAATTGTTAGGAAGACATTTGACATGATTTAGCCAATGCCTGCTTGGTCACCATGAACATATCCCCTCCAGGCCACTCTATCCAACATGACAGTCCTTAGCTCCTTGATACTGTCTATTACAGTGTCCATCTTCAACATACTAATGTAGTTTGTTTGCTTTCTATCACGTTTTCTTGTTCCTTGGCGAGGTACCCAAAGGATTACTTTACTTGCTAGTAGTAATTCTTGATGACGAATGCTGTGTCCTGCTAATGTCAACCTTCTGTTGTTGTACAAGTTCCAATGAATCAGACAAATTTGTTGGCATGTTTGGACAGATTTTTGGAGGAACAACGATCAAATATCATGAGGGCCATACAATACACATTCCTCGTACCTCATGACCGATTTCGTTCATGGCTAGCGAGATATGGTTGTTCTTGCCAAAAAGCCGGGAAAAGTCGTTCTTGCTCCCCTCCGGGTGCAGAAGCTTGTTCAAGTCCGGGAAGTCACGATTCAGATCAACGTTGTTGGCGTTGGTACGACCGGTCAGCCAATCATCGGCGTTTCCACCCTTCACCTAGTCATTCAAGACAAAAACAAAAATGTACAATTTATAATTTTACACTTCACATGGTCAATTCTTTTCTTTTTTTGTCCAACCAATGGAACAGCATGGGATAATGATCCATATTTATAAGGTTTAGTATCATACTTTGGTAGCATACCGAAACAGAAATCTTCACAGATTTACCTACAACTTACAGGGTATAAAGATTGTGATGGTAGAAACATACCGTTAAAATTGTCCTGTCTGAAATGCTGTATTTATCCCGAAAAGAATAAATCAGTGACCAAAATTATTTCTGATCTTTGAAAGATTAAAAATAAAAGAGAAAAGACTTAAAAAAGAAATACTGCGGTCGTTTTTCACTGTTTTCTCAAAAAGTGGGCACCGTATGGGACTGAAATTTTCACAGATAACTGTCACTTTACTTTCCTTGATAGTTTTGCCCATGAACCTGTATCTTTGACATAAACCAAGTATGATATTACCTTTAATCAATAAGTCAATCAACCGCAAACACAACAGGTGTTCTTAGTCACAATGCCATTCTGTTATTCACATGTACAATTATTGTAATTAATTCTTGTTTATTATTATTTGCTGTTTTTATAGGCATGCATTCAACGTCACGTGCATGCATAATTACTGTTCTCTATTGCTATTCATGTAGTATGTATTCATTGCTGTTGCTGATTTGTGCAGAGCCGATATTTTGAAAACCTGAATCGACAAATGAATCAATCAATCAAGGAAAATAATTTGGCTGGAACCAATGTACATGATGTTGATGTACAGTAATACATTTTTATTCCTGTGTCCAATATGAAATAACATCTTATTGTTTTCGGCCTTTACGCAAATTCATAGTCACTACATATTTCTCCAACATCCATATTATTTCTCAAATTCATTTCGTTTCATACATTATAAACTCCATCTACATGTATCTCTTGCTCAAAATTCTTGGAAATTTTAGTATATATCATGTCCCTTTGCAAGCTCATCTTTCTGAATATGCAAAATTACAGCCATGTCATTAAAATCTGCAATTTACGACTAGGCAGGCAAAGTGCATGGCTAGCGTGCGACCCCACGGAGCTCCGTGCATAAAAAAAGTCAAGTACACCCACACAAAACAGCAGTCTGGTTATTTTTTTGTCCAGATCTGTAGAAAAAAATCTATCCTCATGATTCATTACCATATAGCATAATTGACGTGATAGCATTTCAAATGAATTATTCTTATCATGAATATGGAACTTGTTTAAAAATGCAATCGCACATCTCATTAAAAATTCAACTTAAAAAACTGTTTGTGACGGTAGCATAACTTGCTGCATCAAATTGAGTATGAGATGCATGTAGTTCCAACTGTACACGTAGGCCTTCATGCATATTGTACATACTGCGTGTACATTATGTCCTATTATGTATATTGTACATTAAGCCACTGTTAGGTCTTTCCAGCTTAATATTAGACATGTACACATCCATTTTGTGGGCAGCACTAACTGCCAAAGTCTTAATTCGATCATGAGGTTGCCTTGGCGACATCTACATGCAGGTTGCCCCTAGCAACAGCCCCCGCCTCATTATGAATAAACTGTCCATAGTACACTGCATCAATAAAACACAAGTACCCTAATTCAAGGTCATTGTCATCACCATGGTGACACACAATTGCATGAAAGAAATCTTTGATATCGACAGTGTGCAATGGGTCAAAATTGAACAATTACTTGCTTATTGAAGGGCTGTGAGAATACATACGTGTAGTTCTCTGATGCGTTAAACTTTTTCATAGCAATGACCTTACAATTTTCACTATTTACATACATGTACATGGTTGACCGTGATTCTGTGTGAGACATCCAACATCCTTTGGGAATATTTCTACAATTGGCTGGGAAACCATGCAGGAGGAAGGTCAATACTGTTTTTCATCAATGCTACTTGACAATACATGTAAATTGTTTTACCAGAATACACAACTGCATGTATGGAGTTAGGAGGGCCTGACATTCTGATCCTAGCAGGATCTTTTTCAAGGGCTAGAATCAAAATGTCAGGCCCTCCTAACTCCAAGTCATTTCAGGTCATTATTTTGGTTGATGATCTGTCTGAAGCAGTTTATAACTTAAAGGTATAATACATGATTGGTAATGGTCACAGAACAGCACTCACACTTTCTCTCATCCGTTCATGAAATGCACACCTGTAAAAAATTAGCAATAATGGCCGAGCCTAGCACCTACCACCATGTCATAAGCCTCCTTGTAGCCGTCAGGGTTCATGGATGGCATGATGTGAATCCGAGTATTATCAACGAGATACTTGATGCCCTTATCGCCAGCCTTGTACATCTTACACAGATACGGGACAAGGATGAGGAGGATTTCACGACCTACAACCTCGTTGCCGTGCATGTTGCCAATGTACTTAAATTCCGGTTCCCCTGCCAAGAAAAAAAACAAGATTCATGCACCGTCATTTTGAAAGCAGTTCAGTTCAGAAAATGTTCAGTGATATTCGTTCAAGCTTATATTCAGCACGGTTTATGCGGGTAGTTTACAAATTAATTAAAAACTTGCGTAAATTAAAAAATGCGTAATAAAAAATGTATGCATGTTGATAACATTGAATGCCACTGAAGGTAAACAGCACACCATATGTTTCATTCCACTGGGGCACAGATACAGTTCTGGGAGAAATGGAGGTGCCACCAAAGAATAGAAGAACCACTTATCCATAATATTATACAGTATGGAACTTAGGAAGGCAGGTAATCATTGTACCATACATGGATCTAACTTGAAGAATTTGAGGTACGGTTCCACCGTAGAGCCAAGACAATCGGTGACCCGGTACATGTACCTCCAGTTCTTCAAGATCTAGAGGTACTACAGTACCACCAGAGAACCAAAGAACGCGTTATCCATTTTGTACAGTATGGAAGTCAGGATAATAGTACACCATCTATGGTTCTTCTTGAACTATGAAGACTAGGGACCTCTTAAAGAATATGGGTTCCACCGGAGAACCAAAAGAACTAGATGTATCGTACCACAGAGGAACCGAAGAACCGACTGGGAAAAAAGTCATTCATGCTTCCAAGAGGTGTAATATTGTACATCTACTACATACATATTGTGCAACAAAGATTAACAGTGCACCATTATGGTGTACTATCACCATATGGCAGCAGTCAATAAAAATAATCGTAAACTTATCGTCGCAGGTTGAAAAGGACTCGGCATTACGTACATGTACCTTTGTCAAAATGCTAGGTTTGGTATAAAAAGCAAATTCCTACACAGAATTTAGTCAAACCTTGTCAAAGTGTTGTGATAATGATGATCTACGATCTACATATAAAGACTGCACAATGAAACTGAACTTTTGTTTGTAATGTAGGTCGACACAAAACCTGGGACAGATTTAAATGTTGCTTGTTATGAATAAAGACTGTTAGCGATGGGGATTCACAAGCCATAGGCCCAAGGTGATCTTTACCATACATGCCGTAGCTGCAAATGCTGCCAACCATATCCTGTGCATGCATAATAAATCCTAAGGTCCACCTGGTCCATTGTGTATGCATTGAAAATAATTTACAGTTTGTACAAATACTTGGCTTTCACTACGCTTTATATGGAACTTGTATACACTCGGGTCTACCGGTAGTAATGTATATTCTGACGATATTTACAGGGCCAGGATACTGTAGCTGAAAATAATCTGAAAATATCAGATATTTCTCTGTATTGATTTGCAACGTGTAACATTTTTTTAAATTTTGTAATTTTCCTGATCGGATTCAATAGCAAACTTTATAGTTGTGACTTATTCCGTCCAAATTGAACATATTTCAGACAGTCATGATTTTGAAGAGAGGGTGTCGTTTTCATTTCATTTTTGAGCCTTTACTAATATTAATAACACATTATAATCTGACGTAGGGCTGGATGGCTCAGTTGGTAGAACGCCTGTACGGTATTCAGGAGGTCGCCGGTTCGAATCCCGCTCCAGTCAATTGTTCTTCGTTCACTTTTTTATGACAATGACTTTAAATTCAGTCAGTTTCCCTTCAGAAAGAGAACCCTATCCAGAATTGACCAATAAGACGAATGACAGTGCCAGCAAAATAATTATACACTTTCTTAAAGGAATCGGTGGGCTTATTAAACATCAACAACTTAACACTATTCACACACACTACACAAGATAGTAGCAAATGTATGTAATAATGGAGGAAGGAAGGACCCTCCTCCATGCTCCAAGTAATGCCCCGCCCCCCACTAACAACAAACAACATCTGATTCTTGTCAGTTTCCTTCCTCCATGCCATGGTAACACTTTGACAGCATCCAAATTCGACTGTACCCACCTTCTTCATGTTGTCCAGGATTATCAGTGATTTCAATCACCCACAGATCGACTCCATCCGTGCTCTTTCCTGGGCTGTAAACCCTGGTGATGTCTGGGCATTCCTTGTGGGTATCGCGAAGCACTCGCTCCAGTTCGTCTGCGTCGTGATGATGGTATTCGTAATCAGCGTCAGGAAAGATGTCCGCTGCTGCCCCGAGACCAACCACGAACACCACAAGAATCCAGCAAGATTTCATCTTGAAACAGGGACAGTCAGAGAGAGGAAGAGAAAAGGGCGGTCGGAGAAGGGGTCTTTCTTGGATATTGTCACAATTTGAGCAGGATTTTCGACACTTTTAAGGCATAAAAGAGAAACATACGGTTACACAGAAGAGATTTTCTAGCAAACACCTTGCAGATTGCAATGTAACATGACAAACGGTATAAATATATAAGAATAGGGGAACTCAGACGCGTCCAATGTTTTAGAGGGGTGGCTGTAAAAATGCCTCTGGGATTTTATCAGTTTTCTCATCAGTACTCGTTCTTTTTAGCAAACAAGTTCTCGATTTACATTTCAGAATTCATACGTGAGATTTTTGATGATCAACGAGTTATTTTGTTATCGTTTGGTGAATTTGTACTTTGAAATTATGCATTCTATTTGGACGGTTATTACCTGGGTGTAAATGAACTTGTCCGTTGAATTGACGTCAGTCTGTGATGGTGCTGTGCCATATTTTGTCTGTTTGTGTGTGGGGGGAGGGGGTGGATGTCAAAGTCTGATGTCACAACATATGTTTATTCCTTCATTATGTTTGGTATGAAATTAATTACTACAATAATAAGAATTTCTTTTAGAAAATAAAACGTCTTGGAAAAATTATTGTGAAAATTGTCAAGATGTTGGGTCCATTATACATTTTTATTGTTTCAATCTTCGAATGTTTTATAGCAAAATGTGACGTGAATGTGGTGGAGTCCAAATTAATTATTCATTAATTGAAAGAAAGGGAAATCCCAAATCTTGATCTTTCAAAAAAAGACACAAAAAAATCGAGATTGAAAATTTTAATGACCCTTCTGGGAATTAATTTATCGTAAGGCAGCCCAAGACTTAAAAAAATATACATAACCAAGGAATCATAGCAACTGTAGGCCTATAGAACTCAGTATACGACCAGTGACATAAGTGAATTTGACTATTTTTATACCCAAACTACAGAAACGTGAATAGAAATCTCGATATCATTATTGCCTGAGCAATCATTCTATTTATATAAAAAGTGCTGTATCACGACTGCCTCTAATTAAGTACAGGACACAGAACAATACCAGCCCGTTCCTTGTCACGAATCAATAATTTATTTGACAATTTATAATGTCTGATTGATTGTACTATTCAAGGTAATATCATACTTTTGTTTTTGTCAAAGAAATACAAATTCGTGGGCAAAAATATCAAGGAAGATACAGTAACAGTCATCTGTGAAAATTTCAATACGGTGCCCACTTTTTGAGAAAACAGTGAAAAACAGCCACAGTTTTTCTTATGTCTTTTCTCTTTTATTTTTGATCTTTTAAAAGATCAAAAAGATTTTCGGTCGTTGTTTAACTAATTTCTGGATAAATACAGCATCTCAGATGGAAAAATGTTAACGGTATGTTTCTACCACCACCATCTTCATACCCTGTAAGTTATAGATAAATCTGTTAACATTTCTGTTTTGGCTTCTTACCAAAGTATGAAACTACATGTACCTTTAATTCGTCTGATTGCAGTATTTGTTCTTTAAAATCAGTAGCCTAGTTATTACGGTTTTTAGTAAAATTGTAAATGTAAGTTGTGATGTACAATACAGCATTTCAATTGTGTGTTTGTTACCGTAAATGACATGAAGATTTTGGACATGGACCGACAACAATATTGAATTGTAAATTTAACTTGTATCAGATCAATGGAATATTTCAACAAGGAAATAACGGCACGCAACTTCGCATGATATAAATATCTCAATGATTGTATATATAACTCCCCAAGCTGGTCCCATTTTATCACAAACTCTGCATATTATTTGCACAGTGATATAATGCAAACATGTTCTTTTGTTGAAATAGTGCTGATCGTACGCATGCATTGTGCATATAAGAGTCAATTGAAAGCAACATGGCTGCCCAGTACAAACTGACATATTTTGATATTAGAGGAAGGGCCGATGTCATCCGCCTGATGTTTGTAGCCAGTGGTATCGAATTCGATGACGTCAGGATAGCAGCTGAAGACTGGCCCCATAAGAAGCCAAGTAGGTGGCAATTATTATATGCAAAATGCTCTGGAAATATTAATACACAGCGAGTATATAATAATTTGGGTTCAAATCAAATTCACATTAATTTTTTTCCTTGTCTAAGTTAGCCTATTCCATCATAGTGCACGGGTTCTATAAATTAGACGCCTATTGGGTGCATTCGTTTAGCTCCCCCAGGTCGACACCAGTCAACCTCGTCCCCATTGTCTCCCTTGTTTTGTGCAGTAAAACACGACCATTCCCAGTAAGTGCTGACCCGGGAGAGCTAAACGAATGCACCCTATAATAATTGACGTTCCCAGAAACGTCAGAGCATCATGGGCACTGTCTATCATAACAAATAAATTGTACTACTGTTTTTAACTGTCCATTATAGTGACACAATATTAAACCTATGGACTGGAACACACAGATGGCCAGACGCACTATTCCTTACCATTGTGTACGGTTTTATTTTAAACATAATATAATACTGAAACACAAAACATGAATTAAACCCAAGCTCTTTTTAAAATTTCACATGTCCTCCTCGGGCATCCTTCAAAATAATTACCAGTGGCGTATGAAAATAAGTATATTCAAATTTCTAAGTTTATAGGCCTATACGATTTTCAATGGAGCACTGGAGACATTAATTACAACAATCTAACAGTTCTTTAAAGATATGGGAGGGGCGCGGACTGCCAGTGGGAGGGGGGTTGGCAATGCCTCTGCACACAGCCTATGGGTCCCCCTGCATAATCACAAGTTATTTTAGTTATTATAATTGCAAGTTATTAGTAAAAAAAAAACCACAATAGCCAACTTATCCTTATGCAATTGTCAACTTGGAATAGTAACCTTTCATAGGTTGGGTTAATTAAATTACCGTAATGAATATTGCATGTGATAATGACATTGTTTTCAAATGTTATACAATTTCACCCCCTCAATTTTTTGACAGCCTTTCCTTTTGGCAGGCTGCCAGTTCTTGAAATTGATGGCACCGTCCTCCCTGAGACTAGAGCAATATCTAGCTACGTCGCCTTGGAAACAGGTATAAATAAAATGATGAGATTCAAATTGGCTAATTTGAATAATTGACCTTTATTTGTTGGTTTTTGTTTTTAAATGATCCTGCTGAGGTCGAAAAGAAACATAGCAAAAACTATATCTTGCATTTGGTTGCGAATTGCATGTTGGACCTACACATGTACGTGACCGATTTGTTTTAAAGCAAAATGCATCACGACATAGGGCTAATAAGTAGACACTTTCATGAAGAGAACAATAATTACCTTGTAAAGAACTTGTATTACGTTTTTATGTCATAGGCTTGTACGGCAAGTCCCACATGGAACATGCTCAGATTGATGTCGTGATGGAAGTGATTCGGGACATATTACTCCACTACTCGGTAGCCAATGTGCAAAAAGATGAAAAGGCAAAGGTACATTCATTATACGTATAGCTACATAACGTCTGGTAAAACGAGCAGGTAACGGGGTACGCCGAGTGAAAATCACTTGAGATCGATATAACGGTAAAACAATTCCAGCTCTGATTGGCTCGCAATGCTGTTTTCAAGCCAACTGAAAACCTCCTACCGCGAGGAAGAAGACCTTTCCATATATGCCTACATACAACTATTCGTTTTTAAATTGCCATCAAATATGTCTTATGATGCGACAACACATCTTAAAATGTTTAGACGCTTTTCACAACTTTCCGGCAAATTTGTCATAATAATGTTCGGAAGATTATACAAAATCGTCGGTCTATATGTGATAGTCGCACTCGCCGTATTCGCGTACTAGCGAGCGTGCGTCTATCACATGCATGCAGATTTCCTGATTAATTATGCAAGCCAACCCTAGCACTGACCTCTAGCTTTTGACCAATCATGTTCAACATCCTCCATATCGACCCTGACGTAAACGTTCTCAAAACTGATCTGATTGGCTGATGTGCCGCGTTGCATATAATTTGCATGCACGCATGTATCAGACGTTCGTACGTAGTGTGGCACGGAGATAGAATGGGTGATACTCATGCAGACTAACAAATCGTCAGAAGAACATTGTATGATTTGTGTCTTCACAGGAAGAAATGACCAAATCCTTCTTTGAGACGGACTGTCTGAAGTTTCTGAAGTGGTTGGAGGGGCTCCTTGTCAAGAATAACGGGGGCGATGGATTCTTCGTGGGTGACTCGGTAAGGCAATTACAACAATCTTCGATCGAGATAAATCCACCTTCAAAATGCAGTTTCGCTTACCATCACTTGACTTCATTTAGATCGTCCAAATAAATAAAATATTCAATTTGAATAATATACAATTCTTCTTGTGAATGAGGCTCATAATTTTGTTACGGTACCAAACTTCCATCAATTTGTCGGGCAGAGCTTCTCATAATTTCCAGGAAATGCCACCAATCACAATCAGAAACTCAGTCAAATAATAATTCAAATTCATTTTAACAAGATTAACCAAAGCACTTATTTTCCATGACGAAAAATAAATGGCGCCTCGCTTATCGGGCGACAAGAAAAACCAATCGCTCAAATTTTCGGCTGACATCGGCTGGAATCATTTTGATCTTTTCCTGTAAACAGTAAAATCTAACCATAAATGCAAATACGTGTACTTTATTATATCAAAGATTCCTAAGCTTGCCTTTTTGATGTTGTAAATCAATGACGAAAAAAAAATCATATAATTACATCGACCAAGGCCAGTCATTACCACTTAGGCACTGTAATAGCGCATCGTACACAGAATTTCTTATTTATAGGTGCATTAACAAAACATATGGCCAACGCTAAACAGAAGCCGTAATAGAGTTACAGCATAAAGGTATTTTTATGATCAATCGAAATAACTATACGTAGCAAAATGCGTATTCATTGTATTTCCACTAGCTGACGTTGGCCGACCTTGAGTTCTACGTACACCATGTGTTGATTCTGAAGAAAAACCCCACAGCTCTACAAGCCACGCCCAAGCTAGAAGCATTGGTATCTCGCGTTGAGAACATCCCCAAGATTAAGGCCTGGTTACCCAACAGACCCGAGAAATACTCTTTTGGTTTGGCCTAAAAATATATGTGTATCTATTTACATTTTATAATCACGGTGGTATCATTCCAAGATCTTGAACAAGCCCAAGATTAAAACTGTTTGCGGTCGTTGTTTTAAAAATCTCTGGATAAATACACCATTCCAGGCGGAAATATTCTAACAGTATGTTTCTACCAGCACCATCTTCATACCCTGAAAGTTATGCGTAAATCTGTGAACATTTCTGTTTGTGTATCTTACCTATCATGTACTGTAGCTTTAAAAAGCACTCACAAATTGATTCGGCACTTTTTTCGGTTAATCAAGTTTGAAGAGTCACGATCAGATGAAAATACGGGTATATAATCCTTGAACACTATACACTTAAGTGGAAAGAGAAAATTAGATCCCTCGTGTGAGTGTGGTGTACTTGGCTAGGCCTACCAGTAGATTTTAAACGGCCGAGCGATCATAAAATCGTAAAAGAATTCAGACTAATTTTTTTTTTTACTATACATTAAAACGGAGGCATAGGCCTTTCGTGTCATTTGCAAGGATGCATACAATTATGTTGTAACGAAATGACGGTATTCAATCATTTTATGATGATAAGTTTATTCATTGCTTATGCTATACGTCAATTAAAAAATAATAAAATCATTGACACAATGTAGAGACAGCACTGTTGTGTACTTCAAGCTACCCAGCTTTGTATTATATTTAACAAGCTTCATATTTTTATAAGGAAGATTTTAAAAGAGTTTACAAGAGGTAAGTGTGGGTTTAGTTTTTTCTGGGTTTTGTCTAAATTTCAGTTAATTAGACTGGGCATTTCCAAATATGGCGCTCAACGATACAAAATTAATAAATTCAAGAAAGTTTACATTTCGAAAACAACAACACACAAACGTGCATTGCACTTTGCAGAAACATCTGTAAATTGTGTCCCTACATGAAGCAATTTACAGGCAATCAGTTCTATTGCCAAGAAGAAATTTCATTCACGTTTCTATTTTCATAATTTTCTTGGAGATAGTTTAATAAAGGCCTAAAAACTGCCCGGAAATTGTCGTTTGTGCTACCGATGTTTCCATTGTGCATGCACTGTGAAGGATGAGATTGACCAATGATAAAAATGTCTGAAAACAGCTGACAAGGAGCATAAAAAGTCTGAAATCTGAAAATCTCCTATACTTTTGTACACAGCCTGTGCATGAGGAATAAAATCTGAAAATCAGAACAAAAAATCTGAAATCAGATTTTAATATATTGCCTCGTGAGACCGTACCATTGGATCCCATTAATATATCAAAGTAAACACAAATGGTGATTACTAGTAAGCAAATAAAAAACCGCAGCAAACGATGATTATAGAAATGCATTGATGAGTCATTCGTAGTTACCAAGGAAGAAGACCAGAACTTGTTCACATAAGACAAGTGTACTTAAGAAATCAAATTGTAGGGAGCTATATTATTATTAGCTATATTATTCATTCACGAAGTCACCGACCTCAAATCAAGCCCAATCACACCAGGGGCCAATTTCAAAGAGCTGCTTAAGCACCAAAATTTGCTTAAGCACCACAAACATTAGTAATTAAAATCAGTATGGCAGTCAAAACTTATATTGAACATTATGCTCAGCCAATAATGGCCGAGTACAAGTCAAAAGCAGCAAACATCATTATTTTAAAAATTGGTTGGCAATCATGTTTGATCAAGGAAGACTTTTCATGCTTAAGCACATGTTGTGCTTAATAAGCAGTTCTATGAAATTGGCCCATGTACATTAACTTTTCACACTCCAAAAGAATAGATGCATAACATGACGGGCAGATGCGTAAAGCTTGCATTGTCATAGCAACCATTATCCATCACTAAGGTAACAAGCAACTGCATCACTTGGGAATGCTATTTTGAATTACTTTTACACAGACCTCTTTCGTGTTTGCTGAATAAAAAAAGTTAAAATCCTTCATATGAATCAATTTATAAAACGGAAATAGATATATCGAAGACATAAAACTGCAAAAAGCTGCATGCATCCGATTAAGTACAATAACCGATTTAGAATTAAAGTACACATGCCAATAGTTATTAATTTATACATGAATATTAAAATTTCAATGAAAAATAATAGCAAACCAAATAAACCAAAAAAAAGAGAATAAACATAATTATAGGAATACAATAAAACACAAGAAAGCAAAATCATGTAAAACCAATCGAACGATTAATGTGTAAACAAAATTCAACATGTTAAGTACATAGGGTGAGGTTTCTTTGTGGTGTACTACGTTCGTTCGTTTTGAAAAAGTGTGTTTGCCGCCCTCTGTTGACAAACAAATTTCACACGAAGTGCTATATGCAAACTGGTGAGCTTTACAATAGTGAAAAAAAAATCGTCTGAATTATACAAAAATAAAAGGTGTGGCTTAAACCAAAAACATTAAAAGCACACAATTTACTTAAGTCAGGAATGTTACCTTTCTTTGAAAGAAAATAAAAAAACAAAATATTTAAGGAATCATAATGAAGCAATTTATGTTAAAATAATAAGACGTCCCACGCTTGGAAATGACCGGAAGCACCAAAAATAATGTCTATAAAATACTGCATGCCGACCTCAATTTAGCACTAGCCCTACTTTAAATACATTTAGATACAATTCAAATCTGATCAAAATCCATATACATGCATAATATGTGTGTACAGTCTCTTGACATAAAAATTGAAATTTCTGCTGTCAAAATTTAATGTCTTGATGTGAGTAACCTTTTTTTATTAACTTGAGGCCAAAGGAAGAAATTATGGATATGCCTCTAGCCTCAAAGATGGTAGGCACTCAAAATTGAATTATTTATCTCAGTGACACACATCAAACGTGCTATCCACATAGGCCTTACAAATACAATGTACCAGGCTGTAATAATAAAATCGATTTACATAAACCACATGGCTGCCAGTTATTTCAAACTAACGGTATGTGAAAAAGTCAAATGAATAATAAGCGCCCACAATAATTAAGTATTACTGGTGTTGAAAAACCATTGGTAAAAACACTACTTTTAACCGTGTTTGACACTTGCAAGTGGCATATATTCTAACAATTCAAAAATGATACATTAATTGGGGTCAACTGTGTAAGACAAGAAAATGTTGTCCCAAAACAGTTGGATGGGCAAACGGGAACATTCATGCATGTGACTTTCTACTCATTTTGTGTTTTCTAGTGCTTATCAAAGATCAGATCCGTGTCCTTTCAATTTTATCTTTCATCTACCGGTACTTTCTTCTAATCTCACACTGACAAAACTCCACACATTTTTCTTATCAATAATCCTATGGCTATCATTATTTGACAGTGAAAACAGGAGTCCTACTCTTGCAAAACTGAGTTTTCTGTGGACTATACAAATGGAATGAATGAATTAATTTGATTAAAAAAATTCAGACAATAATTTCCCCTAAGGAAAGTTTCAAAAATGCATTAATCATTATCGCGATTAAGTCTATAAAACAGCAGCACGCAGGTTCAAATATTTACATTTTGTTAAAAAACAAACAAAAAGAAGACATTTACTAGCACACTTTTGTATAAAAAAATAAAAACATCTGTTTTAAAAACCTGACAATGTGTAATTGTGACACTCCTAAAACTATACATGACATCCTTGGTGCAAATAAAAGTGTAAAAAACTAAAATGGTGGAGAATACGTTGTTTAAATCCTAGAAGCTCTTTGAAACAGGCTGTAAAATACAGAAGACGTACAAGTAATCATCTTCACTGACATCTTATCAGTTTGCGGAAACACCATGTAAGAATCGTTCGTACTCTGAGACCTTAATTGCGAGAAGTGCGAACGAAATAGAAGTGCGAAAGTGCGAATGATTCTTACATGGTGCTTCCACAAACCGATCAACATACCAATTGTCACCATGGAAAGCCTCAAATCTATCTTATGGCTGGTTTAAATATTTATCAATGATGCTATTGGCATACTCTTGGTCCTGCTCAGCCATCATTTTATGCTTGTAATATTGACTGTAAGAGGAAGGGGACATTTTGGAGGTATCAGGACTGCTGGACTTTGACTCGGGAGCAGATCTGACTCGGTCGTTTCCTCCGATGTCCTCCGTTGAATCCGGCATTGAGTCTGAGATCAGTGAGGATTGGGAAGCAGGTCCTTGACCTCCATTGGTGTTGGAGGACAGACCGGTGCTGGGTTTGGAAGGCTGACTTTGACTGGTCGGCTCCGGGTTGGTGTCGGTGTTTCTCTGAGCAGCTGGATTCTGTTCTTTGTTCAAGTTGTTTTGGAAGCCGGAGCTGGAATTAAGAAGCTCCCTCTCCAGTTTGATGCCCAGTTTGGATCTCAAGTAGCCCAGCCTCTGTTGTTGCGGTGAAAAAACGGCCTTGCTGACACTCCCCAGAGTGCTTGACTGGACCTCTGACCTCAGATGATTTTCCAAGTCGCCTTGATGCCGACCCGATCCTTCCCTCCCTCTGCCTCCGTTCATGGTGCTCCCGTCAGCTTGCTGTCTCCGAGTCGGCACTTCTGACTTTTGATCATCCCCAGTCTTGAAGGTTCCTCTGGCAAGTACTTGTTGTGCAACATTACGCCGCTCTGGAAGACGGGCGTACTCGGACTCTTCGGACTCGAAACTGTTCAATCCAGTGTCAGAGTCTTCTAACTGGTTTGAAGGCTTACTCGCCTTTGAATTCAGCAGACTGTCTAGACTACAGCTTCTGTTTCTAGTGTCCTGTTTCTGTTCTGCGGCGGAACTGTCCTGGACAGAGCCGGAATCAACCTTAGATGTACCAAGATAAGAACCATCCAGTGCCGGTTGGAACCTGTTCTGCATCCTCCTCCATCGAGGCACTCGCATTGGGCTAGCTCTCTGATGAATCTGGAATGATGATGACGTCCCCCTTTCAGGAAGACTCTGGGAATCGTAACTCGCTTTGATTGCCATCTGGTTTGAGTAATCCGAACCATGGCCATTAGCGACTTTGATGTCTCCATTGTCCAAGTTCTTCTGACTATCCCCTCCCGCTTTCACAACGTGGTTCTCATTTTGCTTACCTGAAAGGGCTCCCGGCTTGGCGACGTCTAGTCCTGGTCCTTTGATGACTACAGTCCCACTACCCTCCTCAGCACTAGCGAGGGCTTTGACCGGATTCTGCTTGGCTTTCTTTGTGATCTCTCTGAGGGACTCCAAACTGGAATTGACGGCGCTAAATCTCATCTTCCCAATACGGTGGTTCCTTGGAATGGAATTGTGTGCATGAGATGCACTTGCTGCTTGAGCATCACTGCTCACCCCTCCAACTCCTGAAGCACCTCTATCATCCTTCTCCTTGCTTTCCGGCTCAAAATTTGGCATCTTCAGATTGTCTCTGGCTGGATCTCTCCTGTGTGCATCCTCGTCATCTGGAGGGGAGTTCTGAGCTTTGGCAACAATCAGGTCACCCAAGCTGGGTCTCCTGATGCCATCTGAAAACTTGGTCTTTGCTACTCCACCAGCTGGTGCTACTTTTCCTCCCTGCTCTGGGTATCCGTTAGGCATGTCACTGAATGCTTCGTCTGTGATCTGTGAATCCATCTCAGAGTCCACCTCTGTGTCTGTGTCGACCCTAACGGGACTGGGTTGCAAATATTTGAAGTCAACCACGGAGTGGCTTCTTGTTGCCGCAGCTAGATTTTCTGCCGTCAGAGGCTCTGTGCATTCCCGGTCGTCCGCTGAAGGTGCTGACTCCCCTGATGGTATTTCACTTGTTGGCCATCTCTCTGACATGATGCTGCTCCTCTCGGACCTCAGTGACGCTGTGGACCGAGCAGAATCCATAACTGCTGATGCTTCAGATGGGGCCTTCTGTTTCTCATCACCACTGAGTTCCGTCCCTGGATCCTTGGTTATCTTTGTCCCTTGTTGGTCTCTCTGCTCATTGACGTGAAGCCTGAAGTCATCCAGGAACGACTGGAATTTGCTGCTGGTCTGGACATCCCAGGCTCTTAGGACTTCATCCAGAGTGGTTTTGTTCTGGCGGTAGTGGGCAAGTTCTTGCTTCAAGAGCTTCCTCTCTTCGTCAGAGAGCTCGAGCTTCTCCTTCAAGAGAGCATTTTCTTCTTCCAGCTTCACCACAACAGCAGCATTCTGGTCATGTTCGCTCTGTGAGGAGACGCGAAAGGCTTCCTCTTCCAGTTGCTGTGCCAACTTGTTGTTCCGCTTTTGAGCATGTGACAGATATTCCTCGAGGCGTCTGCACCGCCCAGATACTGTCTCAACCTCCAAACGGCTCGTCTCGTTGCTCATCCGCAGAAGTTTACATTCTTTCTCAAGCCGGAGGTTATCCAGACGAGTAGTTCTCAAGTCCTCCGTAGTCTGTTTCAGCTTTTCCTTCATTTCCACCTCAGTCTCTTTTAGTCTTGCATCAAGGAACTCCTTCTGGGCCTCGGATCTGGCAAGATCTCTTTTCAGGTCGCACAAGTCCGACATTTCCCTGCTTCCGATAAACCCGGAAGATTGACTCATTGCATCGCTTCCTCGTCTTGCCTCAACTGATCCGAGATCGCTTCCTGCCTTGGATTTCATCCTCAGGCTGAAATTCTCTGCATTCTGGTGCTCGATCTCCACCTGGAGCTTGCTAATGGTTGCATTCAGCTTCTCCATTGCCTTCTTGTCCAATGCGTTTGCATTCTTGGCACTGGCAGACTCTCGAAACAGTCTCCGGTTTTCGGCCCTCAGCATCTCCAGTTCTTGGACAAGCTTGGAGATGACCTGTTCCTCTTTGGTGCTGCCGACAGTTTCTTCTTCGAGTTGCGTCTTCAGCATTGCCTCTCTCTGTTGGGTTTCATCCAGCTCCAAACGCAGGTGATGGCTCTCCTTGCCGATGGTGTCCAACAGATGAAGAAGCTCATCTTCCGGTGTCCGGACTGGTTCATCCTCTGAAAACAAAAACAAGTAAGATGTTCATTGAGTCCTAAGAGGTGTTAGCAAGTATGACTTCAGAAAGAAAATTGTACATGCATGGAGAGGGAGCGACATTAAAATTACGTGTAACCTATAGATACTCCTAAAATTAGATTTGTGTCCTGTATTATGCGCGGAAAAATTATTATACAAACTTCTAGATTTGGCAGATTTTTAAAAACATATTTGATTAAATTTAAAAAAGGATGTATGGGTTCCTGAGAGGAAACAGTCAAATGATGATCAAGTATGCTTACCTTTAGCACCAGAATCTTTGCAGTTTCCAGCAAGCTCCCCTTTGTCCTCATTGACACGAGTGTATCCCTCCCTTTCCTCCGTGGTGACTTTGTTGGAGGTTAGGGACACCACACCCTGGTTCACATGTGTCCTTCTATCGTAACAGGATTCACTGTAGTCTTTAGACCCTGCAGACCGTGGGGGAATGTTGGCGGCACTCCCTGTCTCTGTCGTATTCGGCACAACACCCATCCTCTCCTGTTGCCTGTGGTCATTTCGCCGTGAGACTTGAGGAAACTTGGAGGCATCTCTTGGGATGCCTTCTTCTTGTCTGGGGCGTGAAGACGGCGTAGCCCCGAGCACGGCGCCCTCTGTATCCCGCCAATCCAACCTCCACTCTCTCCTGTCCCTGGATCTAGCGGCGATCACTCCTGGTACACTCGAGGACGAAGAGGAAGGCCCACTGGCCGTCGTGGAGATCCCGGAGTCGCTCTTCTCAGGGGTGATGTCCAGGGTCATTGGTGTCATGTGACTCGGTGGGGAACCGGCAAAGGTTGGCTTGCTGCTCAGAGGGAAGTCCGATCCGTAACGGTGGTGCGGAGGCTGGGGTGTCGAGAGATGCGAGTAGGCAGACGAACGCTCACTGTAAACAGAGTTACCGGTCGACAGGATGCTAGTATTGGGAGACTGGTTGGAGTAAAGATCAAACAAACAAAATCATGTTTAAAGGAATGATCAGTAACGAAAAATTACAAATGGATAATCAAAAGATGGAGAGCAATCTCGTAGCTGGAAGAAGAAAGAAATCTACCACAGTTTGACCAGAATGGAACTACCAAGTCTAAGGGCCTGTTTGTTTATGACGAATCCTGCGGATCCGGATCCCATTTTAGCATTTTACCCTGCATAGGAGATGGATCCCAAAATATCGGTTCCTTTGCGTGAAACAAACAGGCCCTAAAATAACACTGACGAAATGATACAAATGTACGGAGAAAACAGTAAAAAGTTCACCATGTGTTAGTTTATGAAAATGGACGTCAGTCAGTAAAATTCACTACCATCTGCCATTACATGAATCTGAAGAGAGACATGATAGTAAAGTTTGGAAAGAAAGTACATTGTACATGCACCGTAGCCTCATGTTATTATACCACTATGAAAATGTGGAATTTTGTAAAGAACCGTGCACACTTTCTAACCAGAAAGAAGAGAATACACAATGAAATAAATCTGGCGAGTAAAGATGGGTTCTACTCAAAACTCCACACATTACAAGAGATCACTGTAAAAGTGGACCAAGCCTTGAATTTAACAGAGGCCAGGAGGCTATGGCCTTCATTGCCCTGGTTCTTGGCCTTGGTGCCCCCTTAGACCCAGACATTATGATTTTCCACTGGAAGTGCCCCTTGCAATGGAAAAGTGGCCTTGCCCCTTTCAGAACCAAATTCAAGGTCTGGGGAACTAACCACAAACCTCTCCATACAACAACATGCAAAGGCATGCATAACCCTCAAGTATTTAATAACTGAAGCCAATGTTTTTGAAAGGTTTGAATCTTAGGGTCATTGATACACAAGGTAATTTACAGGCAACCAGTTCCAGGCAATCTCCAAGAAGAAATAACATTCATCTTGAAATCGTTATAAACATTTAAAAGAGGATAGTAAGAAACTGCCAGGAAAATAACTTTCGTAATACCAAAACCTTTCCTTTTTGTTTGTGGTGTAGTTGGTTGCCTCAAAGTTGCCTGTAAAAATTGCCTCGTGTGACATGGCCTTTAAGAAACTATACACAGGTTTTAATATCAGAAACCCTGAAGTGACTGAACACAACCGTGTCCAAATAGAGACAAAATAACCACTACAAGTTAATGCTAGCTTCTATAATAAAAGTTATGAATATCCTGATCAGTTCAGCCTACCTACTGTACATAGTAGACTGATATTACAAGACAATGATAGTTATCATGGCAATTGTGGGTTAACGGGATCCCAAAACACATTGATTTTTTTGGCTCTGAACTAACTTCTACTCCTCAAAAATGATACTTTTGACTTTCAGCAAATGTTCCTGGGTCCTTAAAAGCCTACATTGAAGAAATTTGTAAAACATTTCAGGGTTAAAATTCAATTTTCTTACGCACTTCTTGTAAACTTTAAAACAGACCGTCTGATCGCGTGAGGCCATTTTGTCTGGTCTGGTTAGTCTAGTGCCCAGACCCAACAGACCAAGAGTCCTCAAAATGTCAGAGTGGAAACCAGACTATTCTCGTCTGCGGCCGTCCGTGCGGCGGTGAAATGTTACAATCTTGGTTACCGTTTTTACCCCATATTTTCCCTCAAAAATCAAAGCCCTGCCCTCTTTCCAAAAATTTAAGCTTGGTAATATAGAGGAGGAGACCAACAAAGTATATGTAGGTAAGTTACTTTTCAAATAGTAGTTTCCTTTCCTTTATAGTTTTAGGACCCGTTAACCCACAATCCCCGTTATCATGGTAAGGGGTTATTGTGAAAGAATAGTTTAATAGTTTATAGTTAGAATAGTTAGTTGTGTTATGGTTATGATAAGGGACAGCAGAGTGTGTATTAAAAGAAAATTTACTAGAGTGGGATTAGAACCTGGGACCCCAAGAATACCATAGGGTTTGTTATGTTTGTTCTTTTCCAATTAATGCAAGTTAATCATTAATATCAAAGATGCACAGGTTTTTATTATCAGGGGCCAATTTCACGGCCCTGCTTAGCACAAAAATTTGCTAACCATGAAATTTCTGTCTCATGATTAACAACAAAATTTCCAAGTGTTGTGTATCACTTGCGACCATGAATATCAAATGGAATTTTTAACGGTGGTCAGTTTTATTGAGCAAGAGATTTTGTGCTAAGCATTTTTTTTGTGCTTAGCAGCTCCATGAAATTGGCCCCTGATCAGTGTTATGTGCAATGGGTGTATGGAGGCGAATACATGCTGAAGACTCCGCCCACCTAAGAAACAAAGGAAAGAGAATTAGACTTCCTCCACCGAACATGAGTCCCGCATGAGCATTAAGAAAGAGGAGATTAATAGATGTCGCTATCGAACATCTTGAAGGGGGGCGAAAACCTGTTTACCCCCTTGCGACGTCCAGTACACACCTCGGGGATCGACCCCGGTAAGAACCGGGGATCAACGCAAAATGGACAGCATGCCATCCGATCGGTCCTCCGATACGGAGACCCGGCTTCTCCGCCCGTCGTTCCGCGTTGCCGTGGAAACAACGATTTGGCCATGAACCTATAGGTGCGGGTTTTGGTGAGTGCACGTGCAATCTGCAAGGTATATATAGGCGAGTGGTGCATTCAAACAATTAATAGAATTTCCAGATAGGATGTTAAAGTGCCTCTGCTCTTCGGAGATTTTCAGATGAAAGTATCATCTGTGATTTGATAAAATGCTTTCAGATCCACCAGCATGTCAACTCGAAGGGTGATAACACAGCAGTGGTAAAGACTTGCTGAAATAGTTGGCATCAAACGAATCTTCATTAAACAATATGCAAATCTTAATCCGTTTTTAAATATACTTAACAAATTTAAGCGACACAAAGGACTACATCTCATTTGGCAGTTCCTAGCAAGTTTTTGAAGTCTACATAAAAATTCAGAAAAACACAGACAATATTTATTGATTTGAGGTTTGATATCACATCAATATTTTTTAGAAAACTTGACAGTTAATTACTGTAACATGCACACATTGACCTCATGGTTACAAGTTAGGTATACAATGTTAATTTACAATATTGGTGAAATCCAGCACAGGGTATTGTGGAATGCGTGTTTGTGTGTTAGCCAACAGCATGCTGTCTTCAAAGTTTAAGGGAGTAGATCTTGGCCAGCTCGGTTGCCGTCTCTGAGCAAACTTAAGACATTCTCAGGCTGCTGTTAATAATTATCAACTTAAATAATGTTATTCTGCACATTGTAGTGTTATTGGCATTTGCCCCGGTGAAAAAGAAACGTTATTCTGTTTGAAATTTAATTTGCGACGACCAAAAACCCACTGTTAATGTAAGCAGGATAAAGAGAACCAAAATTACCAAAAACAAAATCAATGCATATGATAAACTGCTGCAAACAATCAAAATAATGACCTGAAATGTATAAAATACTTGGAATTAGGAAGGCATGGTGTTGTGATCCTTGCAGGATCTTTCGCAAAGAGATACACGTAGATCCTGCTAGGATTGAAACATGAGGCCCTCCTAACCGCAAGCAAAAGAAAACCCACCTTATGATTCTCTCATTTGCTTAATTTTTGATTTTTTTTATCAGTTTCTGATCTTACCTGTTTCTTTGGTGATATTTTGATGAATTCTTCATCGTCGGAAGAAAATGAACAGCGTCTGGAAATGAGCATCCTCACCTATGAAGATGGATGGAAGAAAGCAAAATGTCATCATAAAGAGAAAAAAACATGAATCATAGGTATTCAGAGAAAAGTTTAGATGTCAAAATATAACAAGGGATAGCCTTGACTTTTAAAATGGGGGGAATCCGTTGCTAAATCGCCAACAGAGGGCGCCACACACACTGCTTAAAATCGACATGAAGATGATTTTGGCTAAAAAAACTGCCCACTTTGAGTCATTGTGCCCTACACAGGCTGCTCCTATCGAAGACTGCGAAACAAGCCAGTTCAAGAATTACACAACAGTAGTAATGGAACAATAACTTGATATATTCAAATTCAATAACTTGAATAAAGTTTCTAGCCCACAAGTTGAATCTTATAGCATTGGCTTAGACCCACCTTTCTTCTCAGCAAAGCAATGTATATCATCAATGAGTGTTCGTCAGCAGTACCATTGATCACGTCAGCGGGCCTGCAATATACAACCAGATATCATGACATTAGATATATGTATGTTTGCTGACGGCGTTAATACAAATCAAATCAAAATCAAATCAAATCAAATCAAATCAAATCAAATATATCATTAACCCATCAGAATGCAATACCTCATTCAAATATTTTGACATTTTGAGCATGATTCAATGGTATGTGTTTATATTTAAAAAAAAAAAAAAGTGTCAAAATAGGGCCCTCGCTTGGTCAAATCAGGTCAAAGACATGATGGGTCACTCCGGACGTTGGACGGCAACGAATCTACTCACCCAAGGAGGGTCTTGGACAGCCCAAAGTGGTCTTCGGCGGCCAGAATGCCATTGGTCAAGTTGACAAGGTACTTGTCCTGTTGGCCAAGAAGAAGTTACCATGGAAAGGGTTACAGTTTCCCTTGTGGTTATTTCATGATTAGATTAAATTGTAATGATTTTCGTGAGAGAACCTTCATGTATTTGGAGGCCTGTTATTTCCGTACCTTGTTTTGTTGATCGTTGTCAAAGGAGCACCGCAAGGAAAGCAGGTCAGAGAGATGATTGCTGCCACTGAATCTGTGCCATTCAAAGTAAAAAGAAAATTGTCAAATATTCATAACGCACACTATAGGCATCAGGGGTCGATTTCACAAAGCCCTGCGATCGATCGTAACTCGAGTTACGAAGGATAACCCATCGTAGGGGGCCTATCCCAGGTAGGGCTTCAATGCATCAAAAGTCCTACGATTGATAGTAAGTTACGAAGAGTTTGGTGAAATCGATTCCTGGGCACATTGCAGAAGAAAAGAATATATCCTACAATGTTGATATGGTTGATATTACTAGCCAAACGAGGGAGATTTTGACAGTCGGCAAACTGCGAAGCAAAGTGAACTTGACGTCATAAAATTTGCAAATATAAAACTGTTGCAAAACTGCTCATCAGCCAAAATAATGACCTGAAATTTATCAAATGCTTGGAGTTGGGAGGGCCTGATGACGTTTCGATCCGAGCAGGATCTTTCTCAAAGGCTAAATGACAAGAGGACAAGAACATGCATATATTTTGCACCAAACAATTTGCAGAGAAGTTGTAATGTGCTCAACTTCCTGCAGACGTCCATTGCGAATATCCAGTTGTGACGTAAATTTCGCAACTTAGTGTAAAGCATTCACATGAAGTATGAACAGGGGTTAAGTCAAGCTCGGATTCTACATACGTGGATGCCATGCTCTTGTTCGTGTTGACGTTCGCTTCCAACTCTTCATCACACCACTGTAGGAGAAGCTTCCGTCCGTTGCGTACTGTCCGCTGGTAGGCTGCACGATCTGCTGGCAAAAACCCGTCATACAATTACACTTGTGATTGTCGAGTGACTCGTCTGAACTGGTTTTTCACTTTAAAAACCTGTCAGGCTCTTTCAAGGAGTAATAAGGACAGGTGCGGTACCCACCTGGTGAATGGATGGTACAGTGTAAGATGATGGACCACATGACGTCTAATATGCTCTTCAATTCACCGTGGAGGACACCTTCGAGAAAGATAAAGGCAAACAAATATGCACGTGAGAACATGAATCAAGATCAGAGTACTGTCACTCCAGGGCCAATTTCATGGCTCTGCTTAGCACCAAATTCTCTTGCTTTTGATCCTCATTGCTTACAGGGTCAGCGCCAAATTTCTAAGCTTGCTAAGTAAGTGAGAAAGTTACACAAACTAAGCTTGACTAAAAATTCTTCCCAAATACATGAAATAGGACCCTGGGTTGATTTCACCAAACTCATCGTAACTTACAATCAATCGTAGGACTTATGAAGCATTGCAGCCCTATGTAGGATACGATAAGTTATCCTTTGTAACTTTGCAACTACAATAAGGCTTCGTGACATCGCCCCGATTGCCTGTAAGTGGGCCTGAGATGCAAGTACCGTACCTTCAGCACTGACGGATATTTTGACGCCGATGCCGGCTAAGTAATCCAAGGCAGTCTGTACTGTATCCAGGGCAAGGGTGTCACTCTCGTTGGCCAAAGCATCCTGAGAATAAAATCCAGGTAAACATCAATATATTTAAAATCGCCACAGGAATGACAGGATACTGTTTGCTATCCTTTATAAAAACCTACAAGTATGTCATTCACTTTCATTCACAGCTCAGGTAGATTTACAGGACAACGTATTTGTAATGACTGACCACCATACATACAGGCATGTACTTAGAGTAGGCCTGGGCTGGGCTGGGCTGTGCCTGGGGTCTTGAACTATCAACTTCAAGCCCAAGCTGTGTCCTGGATCTAAGTTGACACAAACCTGATTGGCAGATTGTATTCACATTGATCACGGACGGTATCCAGAAGCTTGCCATTATTGATTTTGAGTAACTCCTGTCGTAGTGAAGTTCAAGGGTGACAAGAGGGGGATTTACAGGTCCGAAGGCCTGGCCTGGTTTTTCACTGTCTGGGCCTGACCAGTATTAACGTTTCTCTCCCTTATAGGAAATGTTGAAAAATTAGTGTAGGATTGGACATTGCTAGACTTCATCCGTCAGCGATCCAGTCGTTACGGAGAAACACAAACTGACCTGATCACTGGGCAGAAGCTGGGTCCCAGTCAGAAGCTCGATCAGATGGCAGAATATCGTGCCATCTCTTAACTGATGCAGGCCGTCAATGAGAATACCCTGCTCACAGAGAAGACTGTTGGCCCAGCCAAGATACATCTGGACACAATTAAAAAATGTCAAAGGTAAAAACAAATAATGTCTCAATACTCATTGAAAAGTGAACAAAGAAAAATTGACTGCAGCGGGATTTGAACCAGCGATATCCAGAATACTGTACCGGCGCTCTACCAACTGAGCTATCCACCTCAGTGTCCTTATTCCTTAATAGTCGATTATCTTTGTTCGTTTGGCAGTCAGAAGCCATGAAACCATGCACAGTCAGTTTTCCTTGTGGTTATTTGATGATAATAATGTCTCTATACTGTTAGAAATACAGAAAAAAAAAAATTAACAGTTCAGTTCAGTACATGATCACATATTTGTTTGTTTTGTTTGTTTATTCATTCATTTGTTTTTCTGTTTGTGTGTGTGTGTGTGTGTGTTTTTTTTGTTGTTGGGCTGTCTGTCTGTTTGTTTGTTTGTTTGTTTACATGTTTAATATTCATGATTTACTGCGGTACCCGCCGCGATATTGGATTCGATTCACTCTGCAGACCCCAGCTAGCTCGGTGGCCTAGCAGGTAAGGCATCTGCACTAGTAAGCAGGAGGTCGTGGGTTCGAATCCCACCTGAGCAAGCATGTGATTTTTTCTCACATGCTCTCACAAGCACTGAGTATACAGTGCTCATCCACGTCGGTGAAGGGCAAGCCTAATTTGCATATTGTTTGTTTGTTTGTTTGTATTTATTGGAACATCATTTTCTATCCAGTTCTCAAAATGTTCCCCTTCACTTCTGCAGTGACAGAGTACACTATACAAGGCATTAGGCAGTTTATAATTACATACCTGTAACACTGAGCTGAATGCCATGATGTATTTGATCCCAGCTTGTCTGATCCTTCGCTACACGTACAGGATCTCAGCAGCTTCCGCAGTATCTACTTCGTTGTATGTGTGCATGATCATGCAACCTGTACAAGTAAGAAAAGTGCACTCAGATCAATGAACGGCCAAAAGTCACCCAGGGGTCAGCATTCTCAGCACTCACAAACACCAGCACATACAGTGTAAACAACAAATTACAGGCCCTTTCACACTACTGGTTGTACATCCCAAAAGTTACTTTTACGGACTTAAGTCTTATATCTACAAATCGCTTTAAAAGTTTAACGTCATTGATTTTTTCTTTTTTCATTTCTCAACACTTTTGACAGTCTTCTGTCATGTCTGTAACAGTATGATATCTTAACCTCTAAGAATATATGAATTATGCACCCACATATCACTGTACAGAACGTACAAATTGTCTTATAAATGTAGAAAGTTGATAATAAATAACTATATAAAAAAATTAGAATAATGAAACTTGAATGTTTCCTCTTGATAAGCAGTTCACAATTGCCTCTAAAGATAGCAACATTGGCTGGTGGAACTGCCCATTACTTGTATTCATACACTGTTGTACTTAAATGGATGTTGTATTCAATATAATCAATAACATTGGATGAGGATGTTATATAACAACCACAGGTACCTGTACAGTATATGATCAATAACTTGTGCACAGTATACAATAATACATGCACATTTATGTACATATACACTAGTGTGTGTTCAGTGACTGTGTGCTGTGTGTCTGTAAACCGATTATCCCTATAGGCCTTTTCACACTTTTTTCTTTTTGATCCGTGTTGAAACCAACCCGAATCCGCTCCGGTTCAGCCTGGCAAGTTTTTGAACCGGTTCGAAGAAAATCAACCGACGCTATCCCAGTCTAGCTTTACATTCTCCCCATAGTAATTTCTGAAACATTTCAAAATGTGAAAATTAAACTGAGCAAATGCTAGATAAACCAAACAATTTTCTTAATATGCCGTATTTTGGTAATACCTTATAATGGAGGTGGTAAATTGACACATCAAATTCTAAAGTTGTACGGTCACCATGTAGCGTGTTTAGCATTTTTATGAGGTCCAGGAATAAGTTGGGTCATGAAGGAAGGAAGAGACCTTCATCCATGGTTGGACGTGAGATGTGAAATATGAGATGTGAGCTTCTGAGTCAGTGTCCACACTAGACCAATGGGGTAGATTCAACTCAAAGATGAATCGTCAATTAATTGCGCTTTACGATAAGAATGAAATCAACATCAATATATCACCGATTTTGTTTTACTGCACACAGCAGCAGCACTATCAATGACCAACAGACCCAGATTAAACCAACATGACAATGAAAAGAAGCTTAAAATGGGATTAGAAAACAAACATTATAATGTGGTGTACTGGTACACAAAATGCTTCTGCACTAATGTACAGACTGTGTTATCTGTGTAGCTCACTGATAAGAAGAATTAAACTGATTGTAATGTAATAGATCAAGCCATTACAGTGCTTGTTTAAGCAGCACATTGTAGACACAGTATGTGATTTAATAACTCTAGTTGCCCACCATGAGGGAAGTTTAACAAGGGTTCAGATAGGTTTCTTGTACTAAATGAGATTACACATGTCCATGTACATGTACATATTGTACACATCCCATGCTAACCAATGTGCTTTTAAAAGTCAAAATCTAGGCAAGGAAGGCCTTGGCTATGAAATTCAGACTTTCAATACATCCGTGAATCGTACCTGTGTGTTTTTGTTTTGTCTTAAATTCATTTTTAAAATTCCAAAACTTGAGCAAGTATTAAGATATTTATCTTCAGGACTACCAGTACTCTTGCGTCCAATCAATCATGCTTTACAATCCAAAGTTTCCAAACAGATACAAAAAATGGGCAGAGATTACAATTAAGTGTCAGTATGACATAATTTATCATAATCATACGATCAGTCAGCATGGTCATTTGTCAGAGTGCTAGTTGCGATGATCGTAACTCTTCGTCTGAGATTGGTCTGTGTCCCAATGTCAGATGGTCAGACCAAGCAGGGTTACGAAACTTACGATTATCACAACTATCAGAGTGCATGCATGAAATCCAACAAAATACATATCTGAATTATTCGGGCACAATATTGAACTTTGCACCCGGGTGAAAACAGGCCTTTTTCAATATTACTTCATACTTGATTCAACCGTCGTTCATTTAACTTGACTGAGTGATAATATTCAATGGAGATAAATAAATCGTGTACAGTCAACTGTAACAGGTCGCACAATGTCATTGCTAGGTTACCAGGAGTGGTTATTTGGTGATAACAATCAAACGATCAACAATCAATTAGGCGTGCTTGGCATTTCTGCAATGACGGAACAGTGCAACAAATAAATCATCACAGTAACTGGAGCCCTAAACTAAGTACATGTAGTATACGAGTCTATACGACCCATCATGCCAATTGCCAACATTGTAAACAAGGAGTAATATAGGGCTACAGTTACTGTGCAGCTAAGTCTGATTTAGCATACTTCAATTTAACTTAAATTAATAGCCTAAAATGTAAAAATGCTTCCCGGACCGATTTTCTGAATATTTATTTAACTTAAAAATTAAAAGTAAACTCCAAAAGTCATCATTTTAAGAATGTTAACATGGTAAAACGTTCCCTGGTACTTGTACTACTGTATTAGTATTACTATTACTTCTGTCGGTCGGCAATACGTCAAGTGTGTACTTAGTAATAGTACAAACATGACAAAACAAAGACTACAAATTACAATGTAAGTACACTCAGCTCCAGTGCATGCCATTGTATTGTGCTGAGCTTGCTTGTTTTCACTCCAGCCACATTGTCAATTCAATCATTGTTCAGTGACCAAAAAAGCCAGGATGTCCGACAGAGAGTAATTCGTACTGACTTAGTGACTAATGAGTTAAGCAGGTCTATTTCTACCTCCATGGTCTGCAGTCTGTGCTTAGTAAATGTCTAAAAATAGCCATTAAATTAATCGAAGTCTCGGTAACGTT